>JAMRXY010000081.1:0-600000 GCA_024447195.1 Panagrolaimus sp. LJ2414 | reverse complement strand
ACAACGTTGAACTATCAAATTCTTTGTTGAGGTACCCCGGATCAGCCCGGAAGAAGAAAACAAAAATTATTTGGTTCATTCTTACAGTACCGCAATATCCCATAAAACCATGTACTGTAATATTACAAATAACCATTTTATGGATTTTTATTGGTTAAGTAAGAAAGAACTAACTTTTTGTAAATTTTGTAATAAAAAATTTGTAAAAAGTATGGATATTTTTTCCTTCTTCTTCCCCGAGGTACTGTAACAACGTTGAACTATCAAATTCTTTGTTGAGGTACCCCGGATCAGCCCGGTAGAAGAAAACAAAAATTATTTGGTTCATTCTTACAGTACCGTATTATCCCATAAAACCATGTACTGTTATATTACAAATAACCATTTTATGGATTTTTATTGGTTAAGTAAGAAAGAACTAACTTTTTGTAAATTTTGTAATAAAAAATTTGTAAAAAGTATGGATATTTTTTCCTTCTTCTTCCCCGAGGTACTGTAACAACGTTGAACTATCAAATTCTTTGTTGAGGTACCCCGGATCAGCCCGGTAGAAGAAAACAAAAATTATTTGGTTCATTCTTACAGTACCGTATTATCCCATAAAACCATGTACTGTTATATTACAAATAACCATTTTATGGATTTTTATTGGTTAAGTAAGAAAGAACTAACTTTTTGTAATTTTTGTAATTAAAAATTTGTAAAAAGTATGTATATTTTTTCCTTCTTCTTCCCCGAGGTACTGTAACAACGTTGAACTATCAAATTCTTTGTTGAGGTACCCCGGATCAGCCCGGGAGAAGAAAACAAAAATTATTTGGTTCATTCTTACAGTACCGCAATATCCCATAAAACCATGTACTGTAATATTACAAATAACCATTTTATGGATTTTTATTGGTTAAGTAAGAAAGAACTAACTTTTTGTAAATTTTGTAATAAAAAATTTGTAAAAAGTATGGATATTTTTTCCTTCTTCTTCCCCGAGGTACTCCAACAACGTTGAACTATCAAATTCTTTGTTGAGGTACCCCGGATCAGCCCGGGAGAAGAAAACAAAAATTATTTGGTTCATTCTTACAGTACCGCAATATCCCATAAAACCATGTACTGTAATATTACAAATAACCATTTTATGGATTTTTATTGGTTAAGTAAGAAAGAACTAACTTTTTGTAAATTTTGTAATAAAAAATTTGTAAAAAGTATGGATATTTTTTCCTTCTTCTTCCCCGAGGTACTCCAACAACGTTGAACTATCAAATTCTTTGTTGAGGTACCCCGGATCAGCACGGGAGAAGAAAACAAAAATTATTTGGTTCATTCTTACAGTACCGTATTATCCCATAAAACAATGTACTGTAATATTACAAATAACGATTTTATGGATTTTTATTGGTTAAGTAAGAAAGAACTAATTTTTTGTAAATTTTGTAATAAAAAATTTGTAAAAAGCTTGGATATTTTTTCCTTCTTCTTCCCCGAGGTACTTCAACAACGTTGAACTATCAAATTCTTTGTTGAGGTATCCCGGTTCAGCCCGGGAGAAGAAAACAAAAATTATTTGGTTCATTCTTACAGTACCGTATTATCCCATAAAACAATGTTAAAGAGTACTGTAACAATACAAATAACATTTTTATGGATTTTTATTGGTTAAGTAAGAAAGAACTAATTTTTTGTAAATTTTGTAATAAAAAATTTGTAAAAAGCTTGGATATTTTTTCCTTCTTCTTCCCCGAGGTACTGTAACAACGTTGAACTATCAAATTCTTTGTTGAGGTACCCCGGATCAGCCCGGGAGAAGAAAACAAAAATTATTTGGTTCATTCTTACAGTACCGTATTATCCCATAAAACCATGTACTGTAATAATACAAATAACAATTTTATGGATTTTTATTGGTTCTGTAAGAAAGAACTAATTTTTTGTAAATTTTGTAATAAAAAATTTGTAAAAAGCTTGGATATTTTTTCCTTCTTCTTCCCCGAGGTACTGTAACAACGTTGAACTATCAAATTCTTTGTTGAGGTACCCCGGATCAGCCCGGGAGAAGAAAACAAAAATTATTTGGTTCATTCTTACAGTACCGTAATATCCCATAAAACCATGTACTGTAATATTACAAATAACCATTTTATGGATTTTTATTGGTTAAGTAAGAAAGAACTAACTTTTTGTAAATTTTGTAATAAAAAATTTGTAAAAAGTATGGATATTTTTTCCTTCTTCTTCCCCGAGGTACTGTAACAACGTTGAACTATCAAATTCTTTGTTGAGGTACCCCGGATCAGCCCGGGAGAAGAAAACAAAAATTATTTGGTTCATTCTTAAAGTACCGCAATATCCCATAAAACCATGTACTGTAATATTACAAATAACCATTTTATGGATTTTTATTGGTTAAGTAAGAAAGAACTAACTTTTTGTAAATTTTGTAATAAAAAATTTGCAAAAAGTATGGATATTTTTTCCTTCTTCTTCCCCGAGGTACTGTAACAACGTTGAACTATCAAATTCTTTGTTGAGGTACCCCGGATCAGCCCGGGAGAAGAAAACAAAAATTATTTGGTTCATTCTTAAAGTACCGCAATATCCCATAAAACCATGTACTGTAATATTACAAATAACCATTTTATGGATTTTTATTGGTTAAGTAAGAAAGAACTAACTTTTTGTAAATTTTGTAATAAAAAATTTGTAAAAAGTATGGATATTTTTTCCTTCTTCTTCCCCGAGGTACTCCAACAACGTTGAACTATCAAATTCTTTGTTGAGGTACCCCGGATCAGCCCGGTAGAAGAAAACAAAAATTATTTGGTTCATTCTTACAGTACCGCAATATCCCATAAAACCATGTACTGTTATATTACAAATAACCATTTTATGGATTTTTATTGGTTAAGTAAGAAAGAACTAATTTTTTGTAAATTTTGTAATAAAAAATTTGTAAAAAGCTTGGATATTTTTTCCTTCTTCTTCCCCGAGGTACTGTAACAACGTTGAACTATCAAATTCTTTGTTGAGGTACCCCGGATCAGCCCGGGAGAAGAAAACAAAAATTATTTGGTTCATTCTTACAGTACCGCAATATCCCATAAAACCATGTACTGTAATATTACAAATAACCATTTTATGGATTTTTATTGGTTAAGTAAGAAAGAACTAACTTTTTGTAAATTTTGTAATAAAAAATTTGTAAAAAGTATGGATATTTTTTCCTTCTTCTTCCCCGAGGTACTCCAACAACGTTGAACTATCAAATTCTTTGTTGAGGTATCCCGGATCAGCCCGGGAGAAGAAAACAAAAATTATTTGGTTCATTCTTACAGTACCGCAATATCCCATAAAACCATGTACTGTAATATTACAAATAACCATTTTATGGATTTTTATTGGTTAAGTAAGAAAGAACTAACTTTTTGTAAATTTTGTAATAAAAAATTTGTAAAAAGTATGGATATTTTTTCCTTCTTCTTCCCCGAGGTACTCCAACAACGTTGAACTATCAAATTCTTTGTTGAGGTACCCCGGATCAGCCCGGGAGAAGAAAACAAAAATTATTTGGTTCATTCTTACAGTACCGTAATATCCCATAAAACCATGTACTGTAATATTACAAATAACCATTTTATGGATTTTTATTGGTTAAGTAAGAAAGAACTAACTTTTTGTAAATTTTGTAATAAAAAATTTGTAAAAAGTATGGATATTTTTTCCTTCTTCTTCCCCGAGGTACTGTAACAACGTTGAACTATCAAATTCTTTGTTGAGGTACCCCGGATCAGCCCGGGAGAAGAAAACAAAAATTATTTGGTTCATTCTTAAAGTACCGCAATATCCCATAAAACCATGTACTGTAATATTACAAATAACCATTTTATGGATTTTTATTGGTTAAGTAAGAAAGAACTAACTTTTTGTAAATTTTGTAATAAAAAATTTGTAAAAAGTATGGATATTTTTTCCTTCTTCTTCCCCGAGGTACTGTAACAACGTTGAACTATCAAATTCTTTGTTGAGGTACCCCGGATCAGCCCGGGAGAAGAAAACAAAAATTATTTGGTTCATTCTTAAAGTACCGCAATATCCCATAAAACCATGTACTGTAATATTACAAATAACCATTTTATGGATTTTTATTGGTTAAGTAAGAAAGAACTAACTTTTTGTAAATTTTGTAATAAAAAATTTGTAAAAAGTATGGATATTTTTTCCTTCTTCTTCCCCGAGGTACTCCAACAACGTTGAACTATCAAATTCTTTGTTGAGGTATCCCGGATCAGCCCGGGAGAAGAAAACAAAAATTATTTGGTTCATTCTTACAGTACCGCAATATCCCATAAAACCATGTACTGTAATATTACAAATAACCATTTTATGGATTTTTATTGGTTAAGTAAGAAAGAACTAACTTTTTGTAAATTTTGTAATAAAAAATTTGTAAAAAGTATGGATATTTTTTCCTTCTTCTTCCCCGAGGTACTCCAACAACGTTGAACTATCAAATTCTTTGTTGAGGTACCCCGGATCAGCCCGGGAGAAGAAAACAAAAATTATTTGGTTCATTCTTACAGTACCGCAATATCCCATAAAACCATGTACTGTAATATTACAAATAACCATTTTATGGATTTTTATTGGTTAAGTAAGAAAGAACTAATTTTTTGTAAATTTTGTAATAAAAAATTTGTAAAAAGCTTGGATATTTTTTCCTTCTTCTTCCCCGAGGTACTGTAACAACGTTGAACTATCAAATTCTTTGTTGAGGTACCCCGGATCAGCCCGGGAGAAGAAAACAAAAATTATTTGGTTCATTCTTACAGTACCGTAATATCCCATAAAACCATGTACTGTAATATTACAAATAACCATTTTATGGATTTTTATTGGTTAAGTAAGAAAAAACTAATTTTTTGTAAATTTTGTAATAAAAAATTTGTAAAAAGCTTGGATATTTTTTCCTTCTTCTTCCCCGAGGTACTGTAACAACGTTGAACTATCAAATTCTTTGTTGAGGTACCCCGGATCAGCCCGGGAGAAGAAAACAAAAATTATTTGGTTCATTCTTACAGTACCGCAATATCCCATAAAACCATGTACTGTTATATTACAAATAACCATTTTATGGATTTTTATTGGTTAAGTAAGAAAGAACTAACTTTTTGTAAATTTTGTAATAAAAAATTTGTAAAAAGTATGGATATTTTTTCCTTCTTCTTCCCCGAGGTACTCCAACAACGTTGAACTATCAAATTCTTTGTTGAGGTACCCCGGATCAGCCCGGTAGAAGAAAACACAAATTATTTGGTTCATTCTTACAGTACCGTAATATCCCATAAAACCATGTACTGTAATATTACAAATAACCATTTTATGGATTTTTATTGGTTAAGTAAGAAAAAACTAATTTTTTGTAAATTTTGTAATAAAAAATTTGTAAAAAGCTTGGATATTTTTTCCTTCTTCTTCCCCGAGGTACTGTAACAACGTTGAACTATCAAATTCTTTGTTGAGGTACCCCGGATCAGCCCGGGAGAAGAAAACAAAAATTATTTGGTTCATTCTTACAGTACCGTAATATCCCATAAAACCATGTACTGTAATATTACAAATAACCATTTTATGGATTTTTATTGGTTAAGTAAGAAAGAACTAACTTTTTGTAAATTTTGTAATAAAAAATTTGTAAAAAGTATGGATATTTTTTCCTTCTTCTTCCCCGAGGTACTGTAACAACGTTGAACTATCAAATTCTTTGTTGAGGTATCCCGGATCAGCCCGGGAGAAGAAAACAAAAATTATTTGGTTCATTCTTACAGTACCGCAATATCCCATAAAACCATGTACTGTAATATTACAAATAACCATTTTATGGATTTTTATTGGTTAAGTAAGAAAGAACTAACTTTTTGTAAATTTTGTAATAAAAAATTTGTAAAAAGTATGGATATTTTTTCCTTCTTCTTCCCCGAGGTACTCCAACAACGTTGAACTATCAAATTCTTTGTTGAGGTACCCCGGATCAGCCCGGGAGAAGAAAACAAAAATTATTTGGTTCATTCTTACAGTACCGCAATATCCCATAAAACCATGTACTGTAATATTACAAATAACCATTTTATGGATTTTTATTGGTTAAGTAAGAAAGAACTAACTTTTTGTAAATTTTGTAATAAAAAATTTGTAAAAAGTATGGATATTTTTTCCTTCTTCTTCCCCGAGGTACTGTAACAACGTTGAACTATCAAATTCTTTGTTGAGGTACCCCGGATCAGCCCGGGAGAAGAAAACAAAAATTATTTGGTTCATTCTTACAGTACCGTAATATCCCATAAAACCATGTACTGTAATATTACAAATAACCATTTTATGGATTTTTATTGGTTAAGTAAGAAAGAACTAATTTTTTGTAAATTTTGTAATAAAAAATTTGTAAAAAGCTTGGATATTTTTTCCTTCTTCTTCCCCGAGGTACTGTAACAACGTTGAACTATCAAATTCTTTGTTGAGGTACCCCGGATCAGCCCGGGAGAAGAAAACAAAAATTATTTGGTTCATTCTTACAGTACTTTATTATTCCATAAAACCGTGTACTGTAATAATACAAATAACAATTTTATGGATTTTTATTGGTTAAGTAAGAAAGAACTAACTTTTTGTAAATTTTGTAATAAAAAATTTGTAAAAAGTATGGATATTTTTTCCTTCTTCTTCCCCGAGGTACTCCAACAACGTTGAACTATCAAATTCTTTGTTGAGGTACCCCGGATCAGCCCGGGAGAAGAAAACAAAAATTATTTGGTTCATTCTTACAGTACCGTATTATCCCATAAAACCATGTACTGTAATATTACAAATAACCATTTTATGGATTTTTATTGGTTAAGTAAGAAAGAACTAACTTTTTGTAAATTTTGTAATAAAAAATTTGTAAAAAGTATGGATATTTTTTCCTTCTTCTTCCCCGAGGTACTGTAACAACGTTGAACTATCAAATTCTTTGTTGAGGTACCCCGGATCAGCCCAAGAGAAGAAAACAAAAATTATTTGGTTCATTCTTAAAGTACCGCAATATCCCATAAAACCATGTACTGTTATATTACAAATAACCATTTTATGGATTTTTATTGGTTAAGTAAGAAAGAACTAACTTTTTGTAAATTTTGTAATAAAAAATTTGTAAAAAGTATGGATATTTTTTCCTTCTTCTTCCCCGAGGTACTCCAACAACGTTGAACTATCAAATTCTTTGTTGAGGTACCCCGGATCAGCCCGGTAGAAGAAAACACAAATTATTTGGTTCATTCTTACAGTACCGCAATATCCCATAAAACCATGTACTGTTATATTACAAATAACCATTTTATGGATTTTTATTGGTTAAGTAAGAAAGAACTAATTTTTTGTAAATTTTGTAATAAAAAATTTGTAAAAAGCTTGGATATTTTTTCCTTCTTCTTCCCCGAGGTACTGTAACAACGTTGAACTATCAAATTCTTTGTTGAGGTACCCCGGATCAGCCCGGGAGAAGAAAACAAAAATTATTTGGTTCATTCTTAAAGTACCGCAATATCCCATAAAACCATGTACTGTAATATTACAAATAACCATTTTATGGATTTTTATTGGTTAAGTAAGAAAGAACTAACTTTTTGTAAATTTTGTAATAAAAAATTTGTAAAAAGTATGGATATTTTTTCCTTCTTCTTCCCCGAGGTACTCCAACAACGTTGAACTATCAAATTCTTTGTTGAGGTACCCCGGATCAGCCCGGTAGAAGAAAACACAAATTATTTGGTTCATTCTTACAGTACCGCAATATCCCATAAAACCATGTACTGTTATATTACAAATAACCATTTTATGGATTTTTATTGGTTAAGTAAGAAAGAACTAATTTTTTGTAAATTTTGTAATAAAAAATTTGTAAAAAGCTTGGATATTTTTTCCTTCTTCTTCCCCGAGGTACTGTAACAACGTTGAACTATCAAATTCTTTGTTGAGGTACCCCGGATCAGCCCGGGAGAAGAAAACAAAAATTATTTGGTTCATTCTTACAGTACCGTAATATCCCATAAAACCATGTACTGTAATATTACAAATTACCATTTTATGGATTTTTATTGGTTAAGTAAGAAAGAACTAACTTTTTGTAAATTTTGTAATAAAAAATTTGTAAAAAGCTTGGATATTTTTTCCTTCTTCTTCCCCGAGGTACTCCAACAACGTTGAACTATCAAATTCTTTATTGAGGTAGCCCGGATCAGCCCGGGAGAAGAAAACAAAAATTATTTGGTTCATTCTTACAGTACTTTATTATTCCATAAAACCGTGTACTGTAAAAATACAAATAACAATTTTATGGATTTTTATTGGTTCTGTAAGAAAGAACAAACTTTTTGTAAATTTTGTAATAAAAAATTTGTAAAAAGCTTGGATATTTTTTCCTTCTTCTTCCCCGAGATACTCCAACAACGTTGAACTATCAAATTCTTTGTTGAGGTAGCCCGGATCAGCCCGGGAGAAGAAAACAAAAATTATTTGGTTCATTCTTACAGTACTTTATTATCCCATAAAACCATGTACTGTAATAATACAAATAACAATTTTATGGATTTTTATTGGTTCTGTAAGAAAGAACTAACTTTTTGTAAATTTTGTAATAAAAAATTTGTAAAAAGCTTGGATATTTTTTCCTTCTTCTTCCCCGAGATACTCCAACAACGTTGAACTATCAAATTCTTTGTTGAGGTAGCCCGGATCAGCCCGGGAGAAGAAAACAAAAATTATTTGGTTCATTCTTACAGTACCGTAATATCCCATAAAACCATGTACTGTTATATTACAAATAACCATTTTATGGATTTTTATTGGTTAAGTAAGAAAGAACTAACTTTTTGTAAATTTTGTAATAAAAAATTTGTAAAAAGTATGGATATTTTTTCCTTCTTCTTCCCCGAGGTACTCCAACAACGTTGAACTATCAAATTCTTTGTTGAGGTACCCCGGATCAGCCCGGGAGAAGAAAACAAAAATTATTTGGTTCATTCTTACAGTACTTTATTATTCCATAAAACCGTGTACTGTAATAATACAAATAACAATTTTATGGATTTTTATTGGTTCTGTAAGAAAGAACAAACTTTTTGTAAATTTTGTAATAAAAAATTTGTAAAAAGCTTGGATATTTTTTCCTTCTTCTTCCCCGAGGTACTCCAACAACGTTGAACTATCAAATTCTTTGTTGAGGTACCCCGGATCAGCCCGGGAGAAGAAAACAAAAATTATTTGGTTCATTCTTACAGTACTTTATTATTCCATAAAACCGTGTACTGTAATAATACAAATAACAATTTTATGGATTTTTATTGGTTCTGTAAGAAAGAACTAACTTTTTGTAAATTTTGTAATAAAAAATTTGTAAAAAGCTTGGATATTTTTTCCTTCTTCTTCCCCGAGGTACTCCAACAACGTTGAACTATCAAATTCTTTGTTGAGGTAGCCCGGATCAGCCCGGGAGAAGAAAACAAAAATTATTTGGTTCATTCTTACAGTACTTTATTATTCCATAAAACCGTGTACTGTAATAATACAAATAACAATTTTATGGATTTTTATTGGTTCTGTAAGAAAGAACAAACTTTTTGTAAATTTTGTAATAAAAAATTTGTAAAAAGCTTGGATATTTTTTCCTTCTTCTTCCCCGAGATACTCCAACAACGTTGAACTATCAAATTCTTTGTTGAGGTAGCCCGGATCAGCCCGGGAGAAGAAAACAAAAATTATTTGGTTCATTCTTACAGTACTTTATTATCCCATAAAACCATGTACTGTAATAATACAAATAACAATTTTATGGATTTTTATTGGTTCTGTAAGAAAGAACTAACTTTTTGTAAATTTTGTAATAAAAAATTTGTAAAAAGCTTGGATATTTTTTCCTTCTTCTTCCCCGAGATACTCCAACAACGTTGAACTATCAAATTCTTTGTTGAGGTAGCCCGGATCAGCCCGGGAGAAGAAAACAAAAATTATTTGGTTCATTCTTACAGTACTTTATTATCCCATAAAACCATGTACTGTAATAATACAAATAACAATTTTATGGATTTTTATTGGTTCAGTAAGGAAAAACTAACTTTTTGTAAATTTTAAAATAAAAAATTTGTAAAAAGCTTGGATATTTTTTCCTTCTTCTTCCCCGAGGTACTCCAACAACGTTGAACTATCAAATTCTTTGTTGAGGTAGCCCGGATCAGCCCGGGAGAAGAAAACAAAAATTATTTGGTTCATTCTTACAGTACTTTATTATTCCATAAAACCGTGTACTGCAATAACGTTGAACTATCAAATTCTTTGTTGAAGTACCCCGGATCAGCCCGGGAGAAGAAAACAAAAATTATTTGGTTCATTCTTACAGTACTTTATTATTCCATAAAACCGTGTACTGTAATAATACAAATAACAATTTTATGGATTTTTATTGGTTCTGTAAGAAAGAACAAACTTTTTGTAAATTTTGTAATAAAAAATTTGTAAAAAGCTTGGATATTTTTTCCTTCTTCTTCCCCGAGGTACTCCAACAACGTTGAACTATCAAATTCTTTGTTGAGGTAGCCCGGATCAGCCCGGGAGAAGAAAACAAAAATTATTTGGTTCATTCTTACAGTACTTTATTATCCCATAAAACCATGTACTGTAATAATACAAATAACAATTTTATGGATTTTTATTGGTTCTGTAAGAAAGAACTAACTTTTTGTAAACTTTGTAATAAAAAATTTGTAAAAAGCTTGGATATTTTTTCCTTCTTCTTCCCCGAGGTACTCCAACAACGTTGAACTATCAAATTCTTTGTTGAGGTACCCCGGATCAGCCCGGGAGAAGAAAACAAAAATTATTTGGTTCATTCTTACAGTACTTTATTATTCCATAAAACCGTGTACTGCAATAACGTTGAACTATCAAATTCTTTGTTGAAGTACCCCGGATCAGCCCGGGAGAAGAAAACAAAAATTATTTGGTTCATTCTTACAGTACCGTATTATCCCATAAAACAATGTTAAAGAGTACTGTAACAATACAAATAACGATTTTATGGATTTTTATTGGTTCTGTAAGAAAGAACTAACTTTTTGTAAATTTTGTAATAAAAAATTTGTAAAAAGCTTGGATATTTTTTCCTTCTTCTTCCCCGAGATACTCTAACAACGTTGAACTATCAAATTCTTTGTTGAGGTACCCCGGATTAGCCCGGGAGAAGAAAACAAAAATTATTTGGTTCATTCTTACAGTACCGTATTATCCCATAAAACAATGTTAAAGAGTACTGTAACAATACAAATAACAATTTTATGGATTTTTATTGGTTCAGTAAGGAAGAACTAACTTTTTGTAAATTTTGTAATAAAAAATTTGTAAAAAGCTTGGATATTTTTTCCTTCTTCTTCCCCGAGGTACTCCAACAACGTTGAACTATCAAATTCTTTGTTGAGGTACCCCGGATCAGCCCGGGAGAAGAAAACAAAAATTATTTGGTTCATTCTTACAGTACCGTATTATCCCATAAAACAATGTTAAAGAGTACTGTAACAATACAAATAACAATTTTATGGATTTTTATTGGTTCAGTAAGGAAGAACTAACTTTTTGTAAATTTTAAAATAAAAAATTTGTAAAAAGCTTGGATATTTTTTCCTTCTTCTTCCCCCAAGTACTCTAACAACGTTGAACTATCAAATTCTTTGTTGAGGTACCCCGGATTAGCCCGGGAGAAGAAAACAAAAATTATTTGGTTCATTCTTACAGTACCGTATTATCCCATAAAACAATGTTAAAGAGTACTGTAACAATACAAATAACAATTTTATGGATTTTTATTGGTTCAGAATGGGTTAACGTAACAATCGGAGGAACTCACATTAACTGTAAGAATTGGTAAAAAAGGTATGAAACGTAACAATCGGAGGAACTCATATTAACTGTAGGAATAGGTTAAAAAGGTATGAAACGTAACAGTCATAGGAACTCATATTAACTAATAGAATTGGTAAAAAAAGTATGAAACGTAACAATCGGAGGAACTCACATTAACTGTTAGAATGAGTTAAAAAAGGTATGAAACGTAACAATCGGAGGAACTCACATTAACTGTAAGAATTGGTAAAAAAGGTATGAAACGTAACAATCAGAGGAACTCACATTAACTGATAGAATCGGTAAAAAAGGGGCACTTCTGCAGTTTTGCACCCCCTTGCAATTTCCTTCTTTGATTTTGTCAAATTTGCATCCTTTTTGACTTTTTGGTGATTTTGTCAAATTTGCATCTTTTTTGAATTGCTCGCGAAATGAAAAAGTAATGCAAAATTACAGTAAAAACAGTAAATCAGTGCTACACTATTATACTTTTTGCATTCCCTCATTCGTAAATTCAAATTTATCAAGGCAAATTATGTTAATGCTTCAAAGTAGTATAAAAGGCTGGTGAATGTCGTTAATCGAGTTCTTTCGACACGTTTTTTCTTTTCTTGAACGGTGGCTTTCGTTGTTGTTTTTCTTCAAAGTTTTTACTTTTTGTAAAAAACTTTGAAGAAAAACAACAAGGAAAATTACCGTTCAAGGAAGGAAGTTGCAAGGGGGTGCAAAACTGCAGAAGCACCAAAAAAGGTATGAAATGTAACAGTCAAAGGAACTCATATTAACTGTTAGAATCAGTAAAAAAGGTATGAAACGTAACAGTCATAGGAACTCATATTAACTGTAGAAATAGGTAAAAAAGGTATGAAACGTAACAATAGGAGGAACTCACATTAACTATTAGAATGGGTTAAAAAAGGTATGAAACGTAACAATCGGAGGAACTCATATTAACTGATAGAATCAGTAAACAAAGTATGAAACGTAACAATCGGAGGAACTCATATTAACTGATAGAATCGGTAAAAAAGGTATGAAACGTAACAATCGGAGGAACTCACATTAACTGTTAGAATGGGTTAAAAAAGGTATGAAACGTAACAATCGGAGGAACTCGCATTAACTGATAGAATCGGTAAAAAAGGTATGAAACGTAACAATCGGAGGAACTCATATTAACTGTTAGAATGGGTTAAAAAAGGTATGAAACGTAACAATCGGAGGAACTCATATTAACTGTTAGAATCAGTAAAAAAAATATGAAACGTAACAATCGGAGGAACTCACATTAACTGATAGAATCGGTAAAAAAGGTATGAAACGTAACAATCGGAGGAACTCACATTAACTGTTAGAATGGGTTAAAAAAGGTATGAAACGTAACAATCGGAGGAACTCACATTAACTGTTAGAATGGGTTAAAAAAGGTATGAAACGTAACAATCGGAGGAACTCACATTAACTGATAGAATCGGTAAAAAAGGTATGAAACGTAACAATCGGAGGAACTCACATTAACTGTTAGAATGGGTTAAAAAAGGTATGAAACGTAACAATCGGAGGAACTCACATTAACTGTTAGAATCAGTAAAAAAGGTATGAAACGTAACAATCGGAGGAACTCACATTAACTGTTAGAATCAGTAAAAAAGGTATGAAACGTAACAATCGGAGGAACTCAAATTAACTGTTAGAATGGGTAAAAAAGGTATGAAACGTAACAATCGGAGGAACTCATATTAACTGATAGAATCGGTAAAAAAGGTATGAAACGTAACAATCGGAGGAACTCACATTAACTGTTAGAATGGGTAAAAAAGGTATGAAACGTAACAATCGGAGGAACTCACATTAACTGATAGAATCGGTAAAAAAGGTATGAAACGTAACAATCGGAAGAACTCACATTAACTGTTAGAATGGGTTAAAAAAGGTATGAAACGTAACAATCGGAGGAATTCACATTAACTGTTAGAATGGGTAAAAAAGGTATGAAACGTAACAATCGGAGGAACTCACATTAACTGTTAGAATGGGTAAAAAAGTTATGAAACGTAACAATCGGAGGAACTCACATTAACTGATAGAATCGGTAAAAAAGGTATGAAACGTAACAATCGGAGGAACTCACATTAACTGTAAGAATGGGTAAAAAAGGTATGAAACGTAACAATCGGAGGAACTCACATTAACTGATAGAATCAGTAAAAAAGGTATGAAACGTAACAATCGGAGGAACTCACATTAAATGTTAGAATGGGTTAAAAAAGGTATGAAACGTAACAATCGGAGGAACTCACATTAACTGTTAGAATCAGTAAAAAAGGTATGAAACGTAACAATCGGAGGAACTCATATTAACTGTAAGAATGGGTAAAAAAGGTATGAAACGTAACAATCGGAAGAACTCACATTAACTGTTAGAATGGGTTAAAAAAGGTATGAAACGTAACATCGGAGGAACTCACATTAACTGATAGAATCGGTAAAAAAGGTATGAAACGTAACAATCGGAGGAACTCATATTAACTGATAGAATCGGTAAAAAAGGTATGAAACGTAACAATCGGAGGAACTCACATTAACTGTTAGAATGGGTAAAAAAGGTATGAAACGTAACAATCGGAGGAACTCATATTAACTGATAGAATCGGTAAAAAAGGTATGAAACGTAACAATCGGAGGAACTCACATTAACTGTTAGAATGGGTAAAAAAGGTATGAAACGTAACAATCGGAGGAACTCACATTAACTGTTAGAATGGGTAAAAAAGGTATGAAACGTAACAATCGGAGGAACTCACATTAACTGTAAGAATGGGTAAAAAAGGTATGAAACGTAACAATCGGAGGAACTCATATTAACTGATAGAATCGGTAAAAAAGGTATGAAACGTAACAATCGGAGGAACTCACATTAACTGTTAGAATGGGTAAAAAATGTATGAAACGTAACAATCGGAGGAACTCACATTAACTGATAGAATCGGTAAAAAAGGTATGAAACGTAACAATCGGAGGAACTCACATTAACTGTTAGAATGGGTAAAAAAGTTATGAAACGTAACAATCGGAGGAACTCACATTAACTGATAGAATCGGTAAAAAAGGTATGAAACGTAACAATCGGAGGAACTCACATTAACTGTAAGAATGGGTAAAAAAGGTATGAAACGTAACAATCGGAGGAACTCACATTAACTGATAGAATCAGTAAAAAAGGTATGAAACGTAACAATCGGAGGAACTCACATTAAATGTTAGAATGGGTTAAAAAAGGTATGAAACGTAACAATCGGAGGAACTCACATTAACTGTTAGAATCAGTAAAAAAGGTATGAAACGTAACAATCGGAGGAACTCATATTAACTGTAAGAATGGGTAAAAAAGGTATGAAACGTAACAATCGGAAGAACTCACATTAACTGTTAGAATGGGTTAAAAAAGGTATGAAACGTAACATCGGAGGAACTCACATTAACTGATAGAATCGGTAAAAAAGGTATGAAACGTAACAATCGGAGGAACTCATATTAACTGATAGAATCGGTAAAAAAGGTATGAAACGTAACAATCGGAGGAACTCACATTAACTGTTAGAATGGGTAAAAAAGTTATGAAACGTAACAATCGGAGGAACTCACATTAACTGATAGAATCGGTAAAAAAGGTATGAAACGTAACAATCGGAGGAACTCACATTAACTGTAAGAATGGGTAAAAAAGGTATGAAACGTAACAATCGGAGGAACTCACATTAACTGATAGAATCAGTAAAAAAGGTATGAAACGTAACAATCGGAGGAACTCACATTAAATGTTAGAATGGGTTAAAAAAGGTATGAAACGTAACAATCGGAGGAACTCACATTAACTGTTAGAATCAGTAAAAAAGGTATGAAACGTAACAATCGGAGGAACTCATATTAACTGTTAGAATGGGTTAAAAAAGGTATGAAACGTAACAATCGGAGGAACTCACATTAACTGTTAGAATGGGTAAAAAAGGTATGAAACGTAACAATCGGAGGAACTCACATTAACTGATAGAATCGGTAAAAAAGGTATGAAACGTAACAATCGGAAGAACTCACATTAACTGTTAGAATGGGTTAAAAAAGGTATGAAACGTAACAATCGGAGGAATTCACATTAACTGTTAGAATGGGTAAAAAAGGTATGACACGTAACCATCGGAGGAACTCACATTAACTGTTAGAATGGGTTAAAAAAGGTATGAAACGTAACAATCGGAGGAACTCACATTAACTGATAGAATCGGTAAAACCGGTATGAAACGTAACCATCGGAGGTACTCACATTAACTGTTAGAATGGGTTAAAAAAGGTATGAAACGTAACAATCGGAGGAACTCACATTAACTGATAGAATCGGTAAAAAAGGTATGAAACGTAACAATCGGAGGAACTCATATTAACTGTAGGAATAGGTTTAAACGGTATGAAACGTAACAGTCATAGGAACTCATATTAACTGTTAGAATCAGCAAAAAAGGTATGAAACGTAACAATCGGAGGAACTCACATTAACTGTTAGAATGGGTTAAAAAAGGTATGAAACGTAACAGTCATAGGAACTCATATTAACTGTTAGAATCAGCAAAAAAGGTATGAAACGTAACAGTCAAAGGAACTCATATTAACTAATAGAATTGGTAAAAAAAGTATGAAACGTGTTTTATGACAAAGAAAAATGTTCAGATATTTTTACTAACAAATACTGAAATTACCGGCATACGGTGTTTTATGACAAAAAAAATGTTCAGATATTTTTACGTACAAATATTGAAATCACCGGCATATCTTCAATTTTATATTGTAAAAAGAAAAGAGAAAGTTTTAACCCCTTAAACTACAATATTCTGGTATCTTCAATTTTATGTTGTAAAAAGAAAAAAGAAATTTTCAACCCCTTAAACTACCATATTCTAGTATCTTCAATTTAATGTTGTAAAAAGAAAAGAGAAATTTTCAACCCCTTAAACTACCATATTCTGGTATCTCCAATTTTATGTTGTAAAAAGAAAAGAGAAATTCTCAACCCCTTAAACTACCATATTCTGGTATCTTCAATTTAATGTTGTAAAAAGAAAAGAGAAATTTTCAACCCCTTAAACTACCATATTCTGGTATTTTCAATTTAATGTTGTAAAAAGAAAAGAGAAACTTTCAACCCCTTAAACTACCATATTCTGGTATCTTCAATTTAATGTTGTAAAAAGAAAAGAGAAATTTTCAACCCCTTAAACTACCATATTCTGGTATCTTCAATTTTATGTTGTAAAAAGAAAAGAGAAATTTTCAACCCCTTAAACTACCATATTCTGGTATCTTCAATTTAATGTTGTAAAAAGAAAAGAGAAATTTTCAACCCCTTAAACTACCATATTCTGGTATCTTCAATTTTATGTTGTAAAAAGAAAAGAGAAATTTTCCTTAAACTACCATATTCTGGTATCTTCAATTTAATGTTGTAAAAAGAAAAGAGAAATTCTCAACCCCTTAAACTACCATATTCTAGTATCTTCAATTTAATGTTGTAAAAAGAAAAGAGAAATTTTCAACTCCTTAACCTACCATATTCTGGTATCTTCAGTTTTATGTTGTAAAAAGAAAAGAGAAATTTTCAACCCCTTGAACTACCATATTCTGGTATCTTCAATTTAATGTTGTAAAAAGAAAAGAGAAATTTTCAACCCCTTGAACTACGATATTCTGGTATCTTCAATTTTATGTTGTAAGAAGAAAAGAGAAATTTTCAACTCCTTAACCTACCATATTCTGGTATCTTCAATTTTATGTTGTAAGAAGAAAAGAGAAATTTTCCTAAAACTACCATATTCTGGTATCTTCAATTTAATGTTGTAAAAAGAAAAGAGAAATTCTCAACCCCTTAAACTACCATATTCTAGTATCTTCAATTTAATGTTGTAAAAAGAAAAGAGAAATTCTCAACCCCTTAAACTACCATATTCTGGTATCTTCAATTTAATGTTGTAAAAAGAAAAAAGAGAAATTTTCAACCCCTTGAACTACCATATTCTGGTATCTTCAGTTTTATGTTGTAAAAAGAAAAGAGAAATTTTCAACCCCTTAACCTACCATATTCTGGTATCTTCAATTTTATGTTGTAAGAAGAAAAGAGAAATTTTCCTAAAACTACCATATTCTGGTATCTTCAATTTAATGTTGTAAAAAGAAAAGAGAAATTCTCAACCCCTTAAACTACCATATTCTAGTATCTTCAATTTAATGTTGTAAAAAGAAAAGAGAAATTCTCAACCCCTTAAACTACCATATTCTGGTATCTTCAATTTAATGTTGTAAAAAGAAAAAAGAGAAATTTTCAACCCCTTGAACTACCATATTCTGGTATCTTCAGTTTTATGTTGTAAAAAGAAAAGAGAAATTTTCAACCCCTTAACCTACCATATTCTGGTATCTTCAATTTTATGTTGTAAGAAGAAAAGAGAAATTTTCCTAAAACTACCATATTCTGGTATCTTCAATTTAATGTTGTAAAAAGAAAAGAGAAATTCTCAACCCCTTAAACTACCATATTCTAGTATCTTCAATTTAATGTTGTAAAAAGAAAAGAGAAATTCTCAACCCCTTAAACTACCATATTCTGGTATCTTCAATTTAATGTTGTAAAAAGAAAAAAGAGAAATTTTCAACCCCTTAAACTACCATATTCTGGTATCTTCAATTTAATGTTGTAAAAAGAAAAGAGAAATTCTCAACCCCTTAAACTACCATGTTCTAGTATCTTCAATTTAATGTTGTAAAAAGAAAAGAGAAATTCTCAACCCCTTAAACTACCATATTCTAGTATCTTCAATTTAATGTTGTAAAAAGAAAAGAGAAATTCTCAACCCCTTAAACTACCATATTCTGGTATCTTCAATTTAATGTTGTAAAAAGAAAAAAGAGAAATTTTCAACCCCTTGAACTACCATATTCTGGTATCTTCAGTTTTATGTTGTAAAAAGAAAAGAGAAATTTTCAACCCCTTAACCTACCATATTCTGGTATCTTCAATTTTATGTTGTAAGAAGAAAAGAGAAATTTTCCTAAAACTACCATATTCTGGTATCTTCAATTTAATGTTGTAAAAAGAAAAGAGAAATTCTCAACCCCTTAAACTACCATATTCTAGTATCTTCAATTTAATGTTGTAAAAAGAAAAGAGAAATTCTCAACCCCTTAAACTACCATATTCTGGTATCTTCAATTTAATGTTGTAAAAAGAAAAAAGAGAAATTTTCAACCCCTTGAACTACCATATTCTGGTATCTTCAGTTTTATGTTGTAAAAAGAAAAGAGAAATTTTCAACCCCTTAACCTACCATATTCTGGTATCTTCAATTTTATGTTGTAAGAAGAAAAGAGAAATTTTCCTAAAACTACCATATTCTGGTATCTTCAATTTAATGTTGTAAAAAGAAAAGAGAAATTCTCAACCCCTTAAACTACCATATTCTAGTATCTTCAATTTAATGTTGTAAAAAGAAAAGAGAAATTCTCAACCCCTTAAACTACCATATTCTGGTATCTTCAATTTAATGTTGTAAAAAGAAAAAAGAGAAATTTTCAACCCCTTAAACTACCATATTCTGGTATCTTCAATTTAATGTTGTAAAAAGAAAAGAGAAATTCTCAACCCCTTAAACTACCATGTTCTAGTATCTTCAATTTAATGTTGTAAAAAGAAAAGAGAAATTTTCAACCCCTTTAACTACCATATTCTGGTATCTTCAATTTAATGTTGTAAAAAGAAAAGAGAAATTTTCAACCCCTTGAACTACCATATTCTGGTATCTTCAATTTTATGTTGTAAAAAGAAAAGAGAAATTTTCAACCCCTTAAACTACCATATTCTGGTATCTTCAATTTAATGTTGTATAAAGAAAAGAGAAATTTTCAACCCCTTAAACTACCATATTCTGGAATCTTCAATTTTATGTTGTAAAAAGAAAAGAGAAATTTTCCTTAAACTACCATATTCTGGTATCTTCAATTTAATGTTGTAAAAAGAAAAGAGAAATTCTCAACCCCTTAAACTACCATATTCTAGTATCTTCAATTTAATGTTGTAAAAAGAAAAGAGAAATTTTCAACCCCTTAAACTACCATATTCTGGTATCTTCAATTTTATGTTGTAAGAAGAAAAGAGAAATTTTCCTTAAACTACCATATTCTGGTATCTTCAATTTAATGTTGTAAAAAGAAAAGAGAAATTTTCAACCCCTTGAACTACCATATTCTGGTATCTTCAATTTTATGTTGTAAAAAGAAAAGAGAAATTTTCAACCCCTTAACCTACCATATTCTGGTATCTTCAGTTTTATGTTGTAAAAAGAAAAGAGAAATTTTCAATCCCTTAACCTACCATATTCTGGTATCTTCAGTTTTATGTTGTAAAAAGAAAAGAGAAATTTTCAACCCCTTAAACTACCATATTCTGGTATCTTCAATTTTATGTTGTAAAAAGAAAAGAGAAATTTTCAACCCCTTAACCTACCATATTCTGGTATCTTCAGTTTTATATTGTAAAAAGAAAAGAGAAATTTTCAATCCCTTAACCTACCATATTCTGGTATCTTCAATTTTATGTTGTAAAAAGAAAAGAGAAATTTTCAACCCCTTAAACTACCATATTCTGGTATCTATTGCCAAAATATCTTATTGTGTTTTAAGGCGGAGAAAAATTTGCCAAAATATCTTATGCTGTTTTATGGATAATACAGTACAAAGGCGTGTAGAAAATATTGCCAAAATATCTTATTGTGTTTTAAGGCGGAGAAAAATTTGCCAAAATATCTTATGCTGTTTTATGGATAATACAGTACAAAGGCGTGTAGAAAATATTGCCAAAATATCTTATTGTGTTTTAAGGCGTAGAAAAATTTGCCAAAATTTCTTATGCATTTTTATGGATAATACAGTACAAAGGCGTGTAGAAAATATTGCCAAAATATCTTATTGTGTTTTAAGGCGGAGAAAAATTTGCCAAAATATCTTATGCTGTTTTATGGATAATACAGTACAAAGGCGTGTAGAAAATATTGCCAAAATATCTTATTGTGTTTTAAGGCGGAGAAAAATTTGCCAAAATATCTTATGCTGTTTTATGGATAATACAGTACAAAGGCGTGTAGAAAATATTGACAAAATATCTTATTGTGTTTTAAGGCGGAGAAAAATTTGCCAAAATATCTTATGCTGTTTTATGGATAATACAGTACAAAGGCGTGTAGAAAATATTGCCAAAATATCTTATTGTGTTTTAAGGCGTGTAGAAAATATTGCCAAAATTTCTTATGCATTTTTATGGATAATACAGTACAAAGGCGTGTAGAAAATATTGCCAAAATATCTTATTGTGTTTTAAGGCGTAGAAAAATTTGCCAAAATTTCTTATGCATTTTTATGGATAATACAGTACAAAGGCGTGTAGAAAATATTGCCAAAATATCTTATTGTGTTTTAAGGCGGAGAAAAATTTGCCAAAATATCTTATGCTGTTTTATGGATAATACAGTACAAAAGCGTGTAGAAAATATTGCCAAAATATCTTATTGTGTTTTAAGGCGGAGAAAAATTTGCCAAAATATCTTATGCTGTTTTATGGATAATACAGTACAAAGGCGTGTAGAAAATATTGCCAAAATATCTTATTGTGTTTTAAGGCGGAGAAAAATTTGCCAAAATATCTTATGCTGTTTTATGGATAATACAGTACAAAGGCGTGTAGAAAATATTGCCAAAATATCTTATTGTGTTTTAAGGCGGAGAAAAATTTGCCAAAATATCTTATGCATTTTTATGGATAATACAGTACAAAGGCGTGTAGAAAATATTGCCAAAATATCTTATTGTGTTTTAAGGCGTGTAGAAAATATTGCCAAAATTTCTTATGCATTTTTATGGATAATACAGTACAAAGGCGTGTAGAAAATATTGCCAAAATATCTTATTGTGTTTTAAGGCGGAGAAAAATTTGCCAAAATATCTTATGCTGTTTTATGGATAATACAGTACAAAGGCGTGTAGAAAATATTGCCAAAATATCTTATTGTGTTTTAAGGCGGAGAAAAATTTGCCAAAATATCTTATGCATTTTTATGGATAATACAGTACAAAGGCGTGTAGAAAATATTGCCAAAATATCTTATTGTGTTTTAAGGCGGAGAAAAATTTGCCAAAATATCTTATGCTGTTTTATGGATAATACAGTACAAAGGCGTGTAGAAAATATTGCCAAAATATCTTATTGTGTTTTAAGGCGGAGAAAAATTTGCCAAAATATCTTATGCTGTTTTATGGATAATACAGTACAAAGGCGTGTAGAAAATATTGCCAAAATATCTTATTGTGTTTTAAGGCGGAGAAAAATTTGCCAAAATATCTTATGCTGTTTTATGGATAATACAGTACAAAGGCGTGTAGAAAATATTGCCAAAATATTTTATTGTGTTTTAAGGCGGAGAAAAATTTGCCAAAATATCTTATGCATTTTTATGGATAATACAGTACAAAGGCGTGTAGAAAATATTGCCAAAATATCTTATTGTGTTTTAAGGCGTAGAAAAATTTGCCAAAATTTCTTATGCATTTTTATGGATAATACAGTACAAAGGCGTGTAGAAAATATTGCCAAAATATCTTATTGTGTTTTAAGGCGGAGAAAAATTTGCCAAAATATCTTATGCTGTTTTATGGATAATACAGTACAAAGGCGTGTAGAAAATATTGCCAAAATATCTTATTGTGTTTTAAGGCGGAGAAAAATTTGCCAAAATTTCTATTGCATTTTTATGGATAATACAGTACAAAGGCGTGTAGAAAATATTGCCAAAATATCTTATTGTGTTTTAAGGCGGAGAAAAATTTGCCAAAATATCTTATGCTGTTTTATGGATAATACAGTACAAGTCCCTATCATTGCCGCTAACCTTATTCTTATGGTACGGTAATATTACAGTAAATCGTATTATGTAATTATGGAATAATTAGGGCAATAATAATACGAGGACAAGAATCCACTCGTTCCAAGATTAATAAAGAATTTTACATATGCCTATCATTGCCGCTAACCTTATTCTTATGGTACGGTAATATTACAGTAAATCGTATTATGTAATTATGGAATAATTAGGGCAATAATAATACGAGGACAAAAATCCACTCGTTCCAAGATTAATAAAGAATTTTACATATCCCTATCATTGCCGCTAACCTTATTCTTATGGTACGGTAATATTACAGTATATCGTATTATGTAATTATGGACTAATTAGGGCAATAATAATACGAGGTCAAGAATCCACTCGTTCCAAGATTAATAAAGAATTTTACATATCCCTATCATTGCCGCTAACCTTATTCTTATGGTACGGTAATATTACAGTAAATCGTATTATGGAATAATTAGGGCAATAATAATACGAGGACAAAAATCCACTCGTTCCAAGATTAATAAAGAATTTTACATATCCCTATCATTGCCGCTAACCTTATTCTTATGGTACGGTAATATTACAGTAAATCGTATTATGTAATTATGAAATAATTAGGGCAATAATAATACGAGGACAAGAATCCACTCGTTCCAAGATTAATAAAGAATTTTACATACGATTTACTGTAATATTACCGTACCATAAGAATAAGGTTAGCGGCAATGATAGGGATATGTAAAATTCTTTATTAATCTTGGAACGAGTGGATTCTTGACCTCGTATTATTATTGCCCTAATTATTTCATAATTACATAATACGATTTACTGTAATATTACCGTACCATAAGAATAAGGTTAGCGGCAATGATAGGGATATGTAAAATTCTTTATTAATCTTGGAACGAGTGGATTTTTGTCCTCGTATTATTATTGCCCTAATTATTCCATAATTACATAATACGATTTACTGTAATATTACCGTACCATAAGAATAAGGTTAGCGGCAATGATAGGGATATGTAAAATTCTTTATTAATCTTGGAACGAGTGGATTTTTGTCCTCGTATTATTATTGCCCTAATTATTCCATAATTACATAATACGATTTACTGTAATATTACCGTACCATAAGAATAAGGTTAGCGGCAATGATAGGGATATGTAAAATTCTTTATTAATCTTGGAACGAGTGGATTCTTGACCTCGTATTATTATTGCCCTAATTATTTCATAATTACATAATACGATTTACTGTAATATTACCGTACCATAAGAATAAGGTTAGCGGCAATGATAGGGATATGTAAAATTCTTTATTAATCTTGGAACGAGTGGATTTTTGTCCTCGTATTATTATTGCCCTAATTATTCCATAATTACATAATACGATTTACTGTAATATTACCGTACCATAAGAATAAGGTTAGCGGCAATGATAGGGATATGTAAAATTCTTTATTAATCTTGGAACGAGTGGATTTTTGTCCTCGTATTATTATTGCCCTAATTATTCCATAATTACATAATACGATTTACTGTAATATTACCGTACCATAAGAATAAGGTTAGCGGCAATGATAGGGATATGTAAAATTCTTTATTAATCTTGGAACGAGTGGATTTTTGTCCTCGTATTATTATTGCCCTAATTATTCCATAATACGATATACTGTAATATTACCGTACCATAAGAATAAGGTTAGCGGCAATGATAGGGATATGTAAAATTTTTTATTAATCTTGGAACGAGTGGATTTTTGTCCTCGTATTATTATTGCCCTAATTATTCCATAATTACATAATACGATTTACTGTAATATTACCGTACCATAAGAATAAGGTTAGCGGCAATGATAGGGATATGTAAAATTCTTTATTAATCTTGGAACGAGTGGATTCTTGACCTCGTATTATTATTGCCCTAATTATTTCATAATTACATAATACGATTTACTGTAATATTACCGTACCATAAGAATAAGGTTAGCGGCAATGATAGGGATATGTAAAATTCTTTATTAATTTTGGAACAACGTTGAACTATCAAATTCTTTGTTGAGGTACCCCGGATCAGCCCGGGAGAAGAAAACAAAAATTATTTGGTTCATTCTTACAGTACCGTATTATCCCATAAAACCATGTACTGTAATAATACAAATAACGTTTTTATGGATTTTTATTGGTTCTGTAAGAAAGAACTAACTTTTTGTAAATTTTGAAATAAAAAATTTGTAAAAAGCTTGGATATTTTTTCCTTCTTCTTCCCCCAGGTACTCTAACAACGTTGAACTATCAAATTCTTTGTTGAGGTACCCCGGATCAGCCCGGGAGAAGAAAACAAAAATTATATGGTTCATTCTTACAGTACCGTATTATCCCATAAAACAATGTTAAAGAGTACTGTAATAATACAAATAACGATTTTATGGATTTTTATTGGTTCTGTAAGAAAGAACTGACTTTTTGTAAATTTTAAAATAAAAAATTTGTAAAAAGCTTGGATATTTTTTCCTTCTTCTTCCCCCAGGTACTCTAACAACGTTGAACTATCAAATTCTTTGTTGAGGTACCCCGGATCAGCCCGGGAGAAGAAAACAAAAATTATTTGGTTCATTCTTACAGTACCGTATTATCCCATAAAACAATGTTAAAGAGTACTGTAACAATACAAATAACAATTTTATGGATTTTTATTGGTTCTGTAAGAAAGAACTAACTTTTTGTAAATTTTGTAATAAAAAATTTGTAAAAAGCTTGGATATTTTTTCCTTCTTCTTCCCCGAGGTACTCCAACAACGTTGAACTATCAAATTCTTTGTTGAGGTACCCCGGATCAGCCCGGGAGAAGAAAACAAAAATTATTTGGTTCATTCTTACAGTACCGTATTATCCCATAAAACCATGTACTGTAATAATACAAATAACATTTTTATGGATTTTTATTGGTTCTGTAAGAAAGAACTAACTTTTTGTAAATTTTAAAATAAAAAATTTGTGAAAAGCTTGGATATTTTTTCCTTCTTCTTCCCCCAGGTACTCTAACAACGTTGAACTATCAAATTCTTTGTTGAGGTACCCCGGATCAGCCCGGGAGAAGAAAACAAAAATTATTTGGTTCATTCTTACAGTACCGTATTATCCCATAAAACCATGTACTGTAATAATACAAATAACGTTTTTATGGATTTTTATTGGTTCTGTAAGAAAGAACTAACTTTTTGTAAATTTTGAAATAAAAAATTTGTAAAAAGCTTGGATATTTTTTCCTTCTTCTTCCCCCAGGTACTCTAACAACGTTGAACTATCAAATTCTTTGTTGAGGTACCCCGGATCAGCCCGGGAGAAGAAAACAAAAATTATATGGTTCATTCTTACAGTACCGTATTATCCCATAAAACAATGTTAAAGAGTACTGTAATAATACAAATAACGATTTTATGGATTTTTATTGGTTCTGTAAGAAAGAACTGACTTTTTGTAAATTTTAAAATAAAAAATTTGTAAAAAGCTTGGATATTTTTTCCTTCTTCTTCCCCCAGGTACTCTAACAACGTTGAACTATCAAATTCTTTGTTGAGGTACCCCGGATCAGCCCGGGAGAAGAAAACAAAAATTATTTGGTTCATTCTTACAGTACCGTATTATCCCATAAAACAATGTTAAAGAGTACTGTAACAATACAAATAACAATTTTATGGATTTTTATTGGTTCAGTAAGGAAGAACTAACTTTTTGTAAATTTTAAAATAAAAAATTTGTAAAAAGCATGGATATTTTTTCCTTCTTCTTCCCCCAGGTACTCCAACAACGTTGAACTATCAAATTCTTTGTTGAGGTACCCCGGATCAGCCCGGGAGGAGAAAACAAAAATTATTTTGTTCATTCTTACAGTACCGTATTATCCCATAAAAAAATGTTAAAGAGTACTGTAACAATACAAATAACAATTTTATGGATTTTTTTTGGTTCTGTAAGAAAGAACTAACTTTTTGTAAATTTTGTAATAAAAAATTTGTAAAAAGCTTGGATATTTTTTCCTTCTTCTTCCCCGAGGTACTCCAACAACGTTGAACTATCAAATTCTTTGTTGAGGTACCCCGGATCAGCCCGGGAGAAGAAAACAAAAATTATTTGGTTCATTCTTACAGTACTTTATTATTCCATAAAACCGTGTACTGTAATAATACAAATAACGATTACATGGTTTTTTTTTGGTTCTGTAAGAAAGAACTAACTTTTTGTAAATTTTGTAATAAAAAATTTGTAAAAAGCTTGGATATTTTTTCCTTCTTCTTCCCCCAGGTACTCTAACAACGTTGAACTATCAAATTCTTTGTTGCGGTACCCCGGATCAGCCCGGGAGAAGAAAACAAAAATTATTTGGTTCATTCTTACAGTACCGTATTATCCCATAAAACAATGTTAAAGAGTACTGTAACAATACAAATAACAATTTTATGGATTTTTATTGGTTCTGTAAGAAAGAACTAACTTTTTGTAAATTTTGTAATAAAAAATTTGTAAAAAGCTTGGATATTTTTTCCTTCTTCTTCCCCGAGGTACTCCAACAACGTTGAACTATCAAATTCTTTGTTGAGGTACCCCGGATCAGCCCGGGAGAAGAAAACAAAAATTATTTGGTTCATTCTTACAGTACCGTATTATCCCATAAAACCATGTACTGTAATAATACAAATAACATTTTTATGGATTTTTACTGGTTCTGTAAGAAAGAACTAACTTTTTGTAAATTTTGTAATAAAAAATTTGCAAAAAGCTTGGATATTTTTTCCTTCTTCTTCCCCGAGGTACTCCAACAACGTTGAACTATCAAATTCTTTGTTGAGGTACCCCTGATCAGCCCGGGAGAAGAAAACAAAAATTATTTGGTTCATTCTTACAGTACCGTATTATCCCATAAAACCATGTACTGTAATAATACAAATAACATTTTTATGGATTTTTACTGGTTCTGTAAGAAAGAACTAACTTTTTGTAAATTTTGTAATAAAAAATTTGTAAAAAGCTTGGATATTTTTTCCTTCTTCTTCCCCGAGGTACTCCAACAACGTTGAACTATCAAATTCTTTGTTGAGGTACCCCGGATCAGCCCGGGAGAAGAAAACAAAAATTATTTGGTTCATTCTTACAGTACCGTATTATCCCATAAAACCATGTACTGTAATAATACAAATAACATTTTTATGGATTTTTACTGGTTCTGTAAGAAAGAACTAGCTTTTTGTAAATTTTGTAATAAAAAATTTGTAAAAAGCTTGGATATTTTTTCCTTCTTCTTCCCCGAGGTACTCTAACAACGTTGAACTATCAAATTCTTTGTTGCGGTACCCCGGAACAGCCCGGGAGAAGAAAACAAAAATTATTTGGTTCATTCTGATCCTGGCGATATTGAAATTATTAAATTGATTTATGCAAATGGTACTTCAAGTGTAAACGTAGGTTCTTCTTCTATCCCTATAAATATCCAAAAAGGAGTACGACAAGGGGATACTCTATCACCTCTACTCTTTATTATCGTCCTACAATATGCGCTGAATCAAGTGAATTGGAATGCTGGTATAAACATAAATGGAAGTATTCTTGGTCACCTAGACTTTGCTGACGATATAGTTCTGATATCTCAAACTCTCGAAGGCGTTCAATCTCTTCTTGATCAAGTTGCTGAAAAGTGCGGCCGCGTTGGATTACAAATCAATATCGAAAAAACCAAATGGATGGCAAATGTTCTTGATCCAGATGAAACTATTTTGCTGAACGATGAAGAAGTTGAAAAGGTCAGTGAATTTATTTATTTGGGGCAACTCATCAAATGGCCATCTCAACCTGGAAGATTCAACAAAGAAATATCGAGAAGAATTAGCGCTGGATGGAATGCTTTCAACAAAGCAAAGAAACTCCTCATCTCAAGAAGATTCCCTACCAACCTGAAAAGAAAATATTTCAATCAATGTATATTCCCTGCTATGCTTTATGGATGTGAAACATGGTGCTTGACCAAGACCGAAGAAACAAGACTAGCTGTAGCTCAACGACGAATGGAAAGAAGGATGCTCAATGTAAGACTGATGGATCATCATTCCCGTGTTTGGCTCCGCGAAAGAACCCAATAAAAAGATATAGTCCAAGCTACTCGTGAACGAAAATGGAATTATCTCAAAAAGCTGATGACAATCCCTGATGACCGCTGGAACCGAAAGCTGACTGAATGGATCCCAAACAAAAAACGTCCAATTGGAAGACCGCCTACTCGATGGATGGATGACTTCACCAAATTCACAAATAAAAAATGTATTGAATTGTTTTCACTTTGTTTAACTAATTTTTGGTGTCATAATATGTCCCCTTTCGTCCTGCGTGACAGATAAAAGGTTTTAAATAAATAAAATAAAACATTCTTACAGTACCGTATTATCCCATAAAACAATGTTAAAGAGTACTTTAGCAATACAAATAACAATTTTATGGATTTTTATTGGTTCAGTAAAGAAGAACTAACTTTTTGTAAATTTTAAAATAAAAAATTTGTAAAGAGCTTGGATATTTTTTCCTTCTTCTTCCCCCAGGTACTCTAACAACGTTGAACTATCAAATTCTTTGTTGAGGTACCCCGGATCAGCCCGGGAGAAGAAAACAAAAATTATTTGGTTCATTCTTACAGTACCGTATTATCCCATAAAACCATGTACTGTAATAATACAAATAACATTTTTATGGATTTTTATTGGTTCTGTAAGAAAGAACTAACTTTTTGTAAATTTTAAAATAAAAAATTTGTGAAAAGCTTGGATATTTTTTCCTTCTTCTTCCCCCAGGTACTCTAACAACGTTGAACTATCAAATTCTTTGTTGAGGTACCCCGGATCAGCCCGGGAGAAGAAAACAAAAATTATTTGGTTCATTCTTACAGTACCGTATTATCCCATAAAACCATGTACTGTAATAATACAAATAACGTTTTTATGGATTTTTATTGGTTCTGTAAGAAAGAACTAACTTTTTGTAAATTTTGAAATAAAAAATTTGTAAAAAGCTTGGATATTTTTTCCTTCTTCTTCCCCCAGGTACTCTAACAACGTTGAACTATCAAATTCTTTGTTGAGGTACCCCGGATCAGCCCGGGAGAAGAAAACAAAAATTATATGGTTCATTCTTACAGTACCGTATTATCCCATAAAACAATGTTAAAGAGTACTGTAATAATACAAATAACGATTTTATGGATTTTTATTGGTTCTGTAAGAAAGAACTGACTTTTTGTAAATTTTAAAATAAAAAATTTGTAAAAAGCTTGGATATTTTTTCCTTCTTCTTCCCCCAGGTACTCTAACAACGTTGAACTATCAAATTCTTTGTTGAGGTACCCCGGATCAGCCCGGGAGGAGAAAACAAAAATTATTTTGTTCATTCTTACAGTACCGTATTATCCCATAAAAAAATGTTAAAGAGTACTGTAACAATACAAATAACAATTTTATGGATTTTTATTGGTTCAGTAAGGAAGAACTAACTTTTTGTAAATTTTAAAATAAAAAATTTGTAAAAAGCATGGATATTTTTTCCTTCTTCTTCCCCCAGGTACTCCAACAACGTTGAACTATCAAATTCTTTGTTGAGGTACCCCGGATCAGCCCGGGAGGAGAAAACAAAAATTATTTTGTTCATTCTTACAGTACCGTATTATCCCATAAAAAAATGTTAAAGAGTACTGTAACAATACAAATAACAATTTTATGGATTTTTATTGGTTCTGTAAGAAAGAACTAACTTTTTGTAAATTTTGTAATAAAAAATTTGTAAAAAGCTTGGATATTTTTTCCTTCTTCTTCCCCGAGGTACTCCAACAACGTTGAACTATCAAATTCTTTGTTGAGGTACCCCGGATCAGCCCGGGAGAAGAAAACAAAAATTATTTGGTTCATTCTTACAGTACTTTATTATTCCATAAAACCGTGTACTGTAATAATACAAATAACGATTACATGGTTTTTTTTTGGTTCTGTAAGAAAGAACTAACTTTTTGTAAATTTTGTAATAAAAAATTTGTAAAAAGCTTGGATATTTTTTCCTTCTTCTTCCCCCAGGTACTCTAACAACGTTGAACTATCAAATTCTTTGTTGCGGTACCCCGGATCAGCCCGGGAGAAGAAAACAAAAATTATTTGGTTCATTCTTACAGTACCGTATTATCCCATAAAACAATGTTAAAGAGTACTGTAACAATACAAATAACAATTTTATGGATTTTTATTGGTTCTGTAAGAAAGAACTAACTTTTTGTAAATTTTGTAATAAAAAATTTGTAAAAAGCTTGGATATTTTTTCCTTCTTCTTCCCCGAGGTACTCCAACAACGTTGAACTATCAAATTCTTTGTTGAGGTACCCCGGATCAGCCCGGGAGAAGAAAACAAAAATTATTTGGTTCATTCTTACAGTACCGTATTATCCCATAAAACCATGTACTGTAATAATACAAATAACGTTTTTATGGATTTTTATTGGTTCTGTAAGAAAGAACTAACTTTTTGTAAATTTTGAAATAAAAAATTTGTAAAAAGCTTGGATATTTTTTCCTTCTTCTTCCCCCAGGTACTCTAACAACGTTGAACTATCAAATTCTTTGTTGAGGTACCCCGGATCAGCCCGGGAGAAGAAAACAAAAATTATATGGTTCATTCTTACAGTACCGTATTATCCCATAAAACAATGTTAAAGAGTACTGTAATAATACAAATAACGATTTTATGGATTTTTATTGGTTCTGTAAGAAAGAACTGACTTTTTGTAAATTTTAAAATAAAAAATTTGTAAAAAGCTTGGATATTTTTTCCTTCTTCTTCCCCGAGGTACTCCAACAACGTTGAACTATCAAATTCTTTGTTGAGGTACCCCGGATCAGCCCGGGAGAAGAAAACAAAAATTATTTGGTTCATTCTTACAGTACCGTATTATCCCATAAAACCATGTACTGTAATAATACAAATAACATTTTTATGGATTTTTATTGGTTCTGTAAGAAAGAACTAACTTTTTGTAAATTTTGTAATAAAAAATTTGTAAAAAGCTTGGATATTTTTTCCTTCTTCTTCCCCGAGGTACTCCAACAACGTTGAACTATCAAATTCTTTGTTGAGGTACCCCGGATCAGCCCGGGAGAAGAAAACAAAAATTATTTGGTTCATTCTTACAGTACCGTATTATCCCATAAAACCATGTACTGTAATAATACAAATAACATTTTTATGGATTTTTACTGGTTCTTTAAGAAAGAACTAACTTTTTGTAAATTTTGTAATAAAAAATTTGCAAAAAGCTTGGATATTTTTTCCTTCTTCTTCCCCGAGGTACTCCAACAACGTTGAACTATCAAATTCTTTGTTGAGGTACCCCGGATCAGCCCGGGAGAAGAAAACAAAAATTATTTGGTTCATTCTTACAGTACCGTATTATCCCATAAAACCATGTACTGTAATAATACAAATAACATTTTTATGGATTTTTACTGGTTCTGTAAGAAAGAACTAACTTTTTGTAAATTTTGTAATAAAAAATTTGCAAAAAGCTTGGATATTTTTTCCTTCTTCTTCCCCGAGGTACTCCAACAACGTTGAACTATCAAATTCTTTGTTGAGGTACCCCGGATCAGCCCGGGAGAAGAAAACAAAAATTATTTGGTTCATTCTTACAGTACCGTATTATCCCATAAAACCATGTACTGTAATAATACAAATAACATTTTTATGGATTTTTACTGGTTCTGTAAGAAAGAACTAACTTTTTGTAAATTTTGTAATAAAAAATTTGTAAAAAGCTTGGATATTTTTTCCTTCTTCTTCCCCGAGGTACTCCAACAACGTTGAACTATCAAATTCTTTGTTGAGGTACCCCGGATCAGCCCGGGAGAAGAAAACAAAAATTATTTGGTTCATTCTTACAGTACCGTATTATCCCATAAAACCATGTACTGTAATAATACAAATAACATTTTTATGGATTTTTATTGGTTCTGTAAGAAAGAACTAACTTTTTGTAAATTTTGTAATAAAAAATTTGTAAAAAGCTTGGATATTTTTTCCTTCTTCTTCCCCGAGGTACTCCAACAACGTTGAACTATCAAATTCTTTGTTGAGGTACCCCGGATCAGCCCGGGAGAAGAAAACAAAAATTATTTGGTTCATTCTTACAGTACCGTATTATCCCATAAAACAATGTTAAAGAGTACTGTAACAATACAAATAACAATTTTATGGATTTTTATTGGTTCTGTAAGAAAGAACTAACTTTTTGTAAATTTTGTAATAAAAAATTTGTAAAAAGCTTGGATATTTTTTCCTTCTTCTTCCCCCAGGTACTCTAACAACGTTGAACTATCAAATTCTTTGTTGAGGTACCCCGGATCAGCCCGGGAGAAGAAAACAAAAATTATTTGGTTCATTCTTACAGTACCGTATTATCCCATAAAACCATGTACTGTAATAATACAAATAACATTTTTATGGATTTTTACTGGTTCTGTAAGAAAGAACTAACTTTTTGTAAATTTTGTAATAAAAAATTTGCAAAAAGCTTGGATATTTTTTCCTTCTTCTTTCCCCAGGTACTCTAACAACGATGAACTATCAAATTCTTTTTTGAGGTACCCCGGATCAGCCCGGGAGAAGAAAACAAAAATTATTTGGTTCATTCTTACAGTACCGTATTATCCCATAAAACAATGTTAAAGAGTACTGTAACAATACAAATAACAATTTTAAGGATTTTTATTGGTTCTGTAAGAAAGAACTAACTTTTTGTAAATTTTGTAATAAAAAATTTGTAAAAAGCTTGGATATTTTTTCCTTCTTCTTCCCCCAGGTACTCCAACAACGTTGAACTATCAAATTCTTTGTTGAGGTACCCCGGATCAGCCCGGGAGAAGAAAACAAAAATTATTTGGTTCATTCTTACAGTACCGTATTATCCCATAAAACAATGTTAAAGAGTACTGTAAAAGGTTAAAGAACCCCATAATCAGACCAGAGGTCGTGGGGGGCCGATGCTGGCGCGACTTTCCAGCATCTGCACTTAGCATTTAGGTGTCCGGATCTAAGATCCTTGCCGGCGCAACCCGGTGGTGGACCACCCCCTTTCGGGAACCTTCCACTCGAGCGGAGAGCTCATATGAGTGTACCCATTGCCTTCCAATTGGTAGCGCCTGGGTTGGGCACGCACGGGGATTCGAACCTTCCACTCTTTCGAGTCTCTGTCCGACCGAGAGTCTGTCGCTCAAACCACTCGGCCACCCGTCCGCAAAGAGTACTGTAACAATACTAATATCAATTTTATGGATTTTTATTGGTTCTGTAAGAAAGAACTAACTTTTTGTAAATTTTGTAATAAAAAATTTGTAAAAAGCTTGGATATTTTTTCCTTCTTCTTCCCCGAGGTACTCCAACAACGTTGAACTATCAAATTCTTTGTTGAGGTACCCCGGATCAGCCCGGGAGAAGAAAACAAAAATTATTTGGTTCATTCTTACAGTACCGTATTATCCCATAAAACCGTGTACTGTAATAATATAAATAACAATTTTATGGATTTTTATTGGTTAAGTAAGAAAGAACTAACTTTTTGTAAATTTTGTAATAAAAAATTTGTAAAAAGTATGGATATTTTTTCCTTCTTCTTCCCCGAGGTACTCCAACAACGTTGAACTATCAAATTCTTTGTTGAGGTACCCCGGATCAGCCCGGAAAAAGAAAACAAAAATTATTTGGTTCATTCTTACAGTACCGTATTATCCCATAAAACCGTGTACTGTAATAATATAAATAACAATTTTATGGATTTTTATTGGTTCTGTAAGAAAGAACTAACTTTTTGTAAATTTTGTAATAAAAAATTTGTAAAAAGTATGGATATTTTTTCCTTCTTCTTTCCCCAGGTACTCTAATAACGATGAACTATCAAATTCTTTTTTGAGGTACCCCGGATCAGCCCGGGAGAAGAAAATAAAAATTATTTGGTTCATTCTTACAGTACCGTATTATCCCATAAAACAATGTTAAAGAGTACTGTAACAATACAAATAACAATTTTATGGATTTTTATTGGTTCAGTAAGGAAGAACTAACTTTTTGTAAATTTTAAAATAAAAAATTTGTAAAAAGCATGGATATTTTTTCCTTCTTCTTCCCCGAGGTACTCCAACAACGTTGAACTATCAAATTCTTTTTTGAGGTACCCCGGATCAGCCCGGGAGAAGAAAACAAAAATTATTTGGTTCATTCTTACAGTACCGTATTATCCCATAAAACCGTGTACTGTAATAATATAAATAACAATTTTATGGATTTTTATTGGTTAAGTAAGAAAGAACTAACTTTTTGTAAATTTTGTAATAAAAAATTTGTAAAAAGTATGGATATTTTTTCCTTCTTCTTCCCCGAGGTACTCCAACAACGTTGAACTATCAAATTCTTTGTTGAGGTACCCCGGATCAGCCCGGGAAAAGAAAACAAAAATTATTTGGTTCATTCTTACAGTATCGTATTATCCCATAAAACCGTGTACTGTAATAATATAAATAACAATTTTATGGATTTTTATTGGTTCTGTAAGAAAGAACTAACTTTTTGTAAACTTTGTAATAAAAAATTTGTAAAAAGCTTGGATATTTTTTCCTTCTTCTTCCCCGAGGTACTCCAACAACGTTGAACTATCAAATTCTTTGTTGAGGTACCCCGGATCAGCCCGGGAGAAGAAAACAAAAATTATTTGGTTCATTCTTACAGTACCGTATTATCCCATAAAACCGTGTACTGTAATAATATAAATAACAATTTTATGGATTTTTATTGGTTAAGTAAGAAAGAACTAACTTTTTGTAAATTTTGTAATAAAAAATTTGTAAAAAGTATGGATATTTTTTCCTTCTTCTTCCCCGAGGTACTCCAACAACGTTGAACTATCAAATTCTTTGTTGAGGTACCCCGGATCAGCCCGGAAAAAGAAAACAAAAATTATTTGGTTCATTCTTACAGTACCGTATTATCCCATAAAACCGTGTACTGTAATAATATAAATAACAATTTTATGGATTTTTATTGGTTCTGTAAGAAAGAACTAACTTTTTGTAAATTTTGTAATAAAAAATTTGTAAAAAGTATGGATATTTTTTCCTTCTTCTTTCCCCAGGTACTCTAATAACGATGAACTATCAAATTCTTTTTTGAGGTACCCCGGATCAGCCCGGGAGAAGAAAATAAAAATTATTTGGTTCATTCTTACAGTACCGTATTATCCCATAAAACAATGTTAAAGAGTACTGTAACAATACAAATAACAATTTTATGGATTTTTATTGGTTCAGTAAGGAAGAACTAACTTTTTGTAAATTTTAAAATAAAAAATTTGTAAAAAGCATGGATATTTTTTCCTTCTTCTTCCCCGAGGTACTCCAACAACGTTGAACTATCAAATTCTTTTTTGAGGTACCCCGGATCAGCCCGGGAGAAGAAAACAAAAATTATTTGGTTCATTCTTACAGTACCGTATTATCCCATAAAACCGTGTACTGTAATAATATAAATAACAATTTTATGGATTTTTATTGGTTAAGTAAGAAAGAACTAACTTTTTGTAAATTTTGTAATAAAAAATTTGTAAAAAGTATGGATATTTTTTCCTTCTTCTTCCCCGAGGTACTCCAACAACGTTGAACTATCAAATTCTTTGTTGAGGTACCCCGGATCAGCCCGGGAAAAGAAAACAAAAATTATTTGGTTCATTCTTACAGTATCGTATTATCCCATAAAACCGTGTACTGTAATAATATAAATAACAATTTTATGGATTTTTATTGGTTCTGTAAGAAAGAACTAACTTTTTGTAAACTTTGTAATAAAAAATTTGTAAAAAGCTTGGATATTTTTTCCTTCTTCTTCCCCGAGGTACTCCAACAACGTTGAACTATCAAATTCTTTGTTGAGGTACCCCGGATCAGCCCGGGAGAAGAAAACAAAAATTATTTGGTTCATTCTTACAGTACCGTATTATCCCATAAAACAATGTTAAAGAGTACTGTAACAATACAAATAACGATTTTATGGATTTTTATTGGTTCTGTAAGAAAGAACTAACTTTTTGTAAATTTTGTAATAAAAAATTTGTAAAAAGCTTGGATATTTTTTCCTTCTTCTTCCCCGAGATACTCCAACAACTTTGAACTATCAAATTCTTTGTTGAGGTACCCCGGATCAGCCCGGGAGAAGAAAACAAAAATTATTTGGTTCATTCTTACAGTACCGTATTATCCCATAAAACCGTGTACTGTAATAATACAAATAACAATTTTATGGATTTTTATTGGTTCTGTAAGAAAGAACTAACGTTTTGTAAATTTTGTAATAAAAAATTTGTAAAAAGTATGGATATTTTTTCCTTCTTCTTCCCCGAGGTACTGTAACAACGTTGAACTATCAAATTCTTTGTTGAGGTACCCCGGATCAGCCCGGGAGAAGAAAACAAAAATTATTTGGTTCATTCTTACAGTACCGTATTATCCCATAAAACAATGTTAAAGAGTACTGTAACAATACAAATAACAATTTTATGGATTTTTATTGGTTCTGTAAGAAAGAACTAACTTTTTGTAAATTTTGTAATAAAAAATTTGTAAAAAGCTTGGATATTTTTTCCTTCTTCTTCCCCGAGGTACTCCAACAACGTTGAACTATCAAATTCTTTGTTGAGGTACCCCGGATCAGCCCGGGAGAAGAAAACAAAAATTATTTGGTTCATTCTTACAGTACCGTATTATTCAATAAAACCGTGTACTGTAACAATACAAATAACAATTTTATGGATTTTTATTGGTTCTGTAAGAAAGAACTAACTTTTTGTAAATTTTGTAATAAAAAATTTGTAAAAAGCTTGGATATTTTTTCCTTCTTCTTCCCCCAGGTACTCTAACAACGTTGAACTATCAAATTCTTTGTTGAGGTACCCCGGATCAGCCCGGGAGAAGAAAACAAAAATTATTTGGTTCATTCGTACAGTACCGTATTATCCCATAAAACAATGTTAAAGAGTACTGTAACAATACAAATAACAATTTTATGGATTTTTATTGGTTCAGTAAGGAAGAACTAACTTTTTGTAAATTTTAAAATAAAAAATTTGTAAAAAACTTGGATATTTTTTCCTTCTTCTTCCCCCAGGTACTCTAACAACGTTGAACTATCAAATTCTTTGTTGAGGTACCCCGGATTAGCCCGGGAGAAGAAAACAAAAATTATTTGGTTCATTCTTACAGTACCGTATTATCCCATAAAACAATGTTAAAGAGTACTGTAACAATACAAATAACAATTTCATGGATTTTTATTGGTTAAGTAAGAAAGAACTAACTTTTTGTAAATTTTGTAATAAAAAATTTGTAAAAAGTATGGATATTTTTTCCTTCTTCTTCCCCGAGATACTCCAACAACGTTGAACTATCAAATTCTTTGTTGAGGTACCCCGGATCAGCCCGGGAGAAGAAAACAAAAATTATTTGGTTCATTCTTACAGTACCGTATTATCCCATAAAACCGTGTACTGTAATAATACAAATAACATTTTTATGGATTTTTATTGGTTCTGTAAGAAAGAACTAACTTTCTGTAATTTTGTAATAAAAAATTTGTAAAAAGCTTGGATATTTTTTCCTTCTTCTTCCCCGAGGTACTCCAACAACGTTGAACTATCAAATTCTTTGTTGAAGTACCCCGGATCAGCCCGGGAGAAGAAAACAAAAATTATTTGGTTCATTCTTACAGTACCGTATTATCCCATAAAACAATGTTAAAGAGTACTGTAACAATACAAATAACGATTTTATGGATTTTTATTGGTTCTGTAAGAAAGAACTAACTTTTTGTAAAGTTTGTAATAAAAAATTTGTAAAAAGCTTGGATATTTTTTCCTTCTTCTTCCCCGAGATACTCCAACAACTTTGAACTATCAAATTCTTTGTTGAGGTACCCCGGATCAGCCCGGGAGAAGAAAACAAAAATTATTTGGTTCATTCTTACAGTACCGTATTATCCCATAAAACCGTGTACTGTAATAATACAAATAACAATTTTATGGATTTTTATTGGTTCTGTAAGAAAGAACTAACGTTTTGTAAATTTTGTAATAAAAAATTTGTAAAAAGTATGGATATTTTTTCCTTCTTCTTCCCCGAGGTACTGTAACAACGTTGAACTATCAAATTCTTTGTTGAGGTACCCCGGATCAGCCCGGGAGAAGAAAACAAAAATTATTTGGTTCATTCTTACAGTACCGTATTATCCCATAAAACAATGTTAAAGAGTACTGTAACAATACAAATAACAATTTTATGGATTTTTATTGGTTCTGTAAGAAAGAACTAACTTTTTGTAAATTTTGTAATAAAAAATTTGTAAAAAGCTTGGATATTTTTTCCTTCTTCTTCCCCCAGGTACTCTAACAACGTTGAACTATCAAATTCTTTGTTGCGGTACCCCGGATCAGCCCGGGAGAAGAAAACAAAAATTATTTGGTTCATTCTTACAGTACCGTATTATCCCATAAAACAATGTTAAAGAGTACTGTAACAATACAAATAACAATTTCATGGATTTTTATTGGTTAAGTAAGAAAGAACTAACTTTTTGTAAATTTTGTAATAAAAAATTTGTAAAAAGTATGGATATTTTTTCCTTCTTCTTCCCCGAGATACTCCAACAACGTTGAACTATCAAATTCTTTGTTGAGGTACCCCGGATCAGCCCGGGAGAAGAAAACAAAAATTATTTGGTTCATTCTTACAGTACCGTATTATCCCATAAAACCGTGTACTGTAATAATACAAATAACATTTTTATGGATTTTTATTGGTTCTGTAAGAAAGAACTAACTTTCTGTAATTTTGTAATAAAAAATTTGTAAAAAGCTTGGATATTTTTTCCTTCTTCTTCCCCGAGGTACTCCAACAACGTTGAACTATCAAATTCTTTGTTGAGGTACCCCGGATCAGCCCGGGAGAAGAAAACAAAAATTATTTGGTTCATTCTTACAGTACCGTATTATTCAATAAAACCGTGTACTGTAACAATACAAATAACAATTTTATGGATTTTTATTGGTTCTGTAAGAAAGAACTAACTTTTTGTAAATTTTGTAATAAAAAATTTGTAAAAAGCTTGGATATTTTTTCCTTCTTCTTCCCCCAGGTACTCTAACAACGTTGAACTATCAAATTCTTTGTTGAGGTACCCCGGATCAGCCCGGGAGAAGAAAACAAAAATTATTTGGTTCATTCGTACAGTACCGTATTATCCCATAAAACAATGTTAAAGAGTACTGTAACAATACAAATAACAATTTTATGGATTTTTATTGGTTCAGTAAGGAAGAACTAACTTTTTGTAAATTTTAAAATAAAAAATTTGTAAAAAGCTTGGATATTTTTTCCTTCTTCTTCCCCCAGGTACTCTAACAACGTTGAACTATCAAATTCTTTGTTGAGGTACCCCGGATTAGCCCGGGAGAAGAAAACAAAAATTATTTGGTTCATTCTTACAGTACCGTATTATCCCATAAAACAATGTTAAAGAGTACTGTAACAATACAAATAACAATTTCATGGATTTTTATTGGTTAAGTAAGAAAGAACTAACTTTTTGTAAATTTTGTAATAAAAAATTTGTAAAAAGTATGGATATTTTTTCCTTCTTCTTCCCCGAGATACTCCAACAACGTTGAACTATCAAATTCTTTGTTGAGGTACCCCGGATCAGCCCGGGAGAAGAAAACAAAAATTATTTGGTTCATTCTTACAGTACCGTATTATCCCATAAAACCGTGTACTGTAATAATACAAATAACATTTTTATGGATTTTTATTGGTTCTGTAAGAAAGAACTAACTTTCTGTAATTTTGTAATAAAAAATTTGTAAAAAGCTTGGATATTTTTTCCTTCTTCTTCCCCGAGGTACTCCAACAACGTTGAACTATCAAGTTCTTTGTTGAGGTAGCCCGGATCAGCCCGGGAGAAGAAAACAAAAATTATTTGGTTCATTCTTACAGTACTTTATTATTCCATAAAACCGTGTACTGTAATAATACAAATAACAATTTTATGGATTTTTATTGGTTAAGTAAGAAAGAACTAACTTTTTGTAAATTTTGTAATAAAAAATTTGTAAAAAGTATGGATATTTTTTCCTTCTTCTTCCCCGAGGTACTCCAACAACGTTGAACTATCAAATTCTTTGTTGAGGTACCCCGGATCAGCCCGGGAGAAGAAAACAAAAATTATTTGGTTCATTCTTACAGTACCGTATTATCCCATAAAACCATGTACTGTAATATTACAAATAACCATTTTATGGATTTTTATTGGTTAAGTAAGAAAGAACTAACTTTTTGTAAATTTTGTAATAAAAAATTTGTAAAAAGTATGGATATTTTTTCCTTCTTCTTCCCCGAGGTACTGTAACAACGTTGAACTATCAAATTCTTTGTTGAGGTACCCCGGATCAGCCCGGAGAAGAAAACAAAAATTATTTGGTTCATTCTTAAAGTACCGCAATATCCCATAAAACCATGTACTGTAATATTACAAATAACCATTTTATGGATTTTTATTGGTTAAGTAAGAAAGAACTAACTTTTTGTAAATTTTGTAATAAAAAATTTGTAAAAAGTATGGATATTTTTTCCTTCTTCTTCCCCGAGGTACTGTAACAACGTTGAACTATCAAATTCTTTGTTGAGGTACCCCGGATCAGCCCGGGAGAAGAAAACAAAAATTATTTGGTTCATTCTTAAAGTACCGCAATATCCCATAAAACCATGTACTGTAATATTACAAATAACCATTTTATGGATTTTTATTGGTTAAGTAAGAAAGAACTAACTTTTTGTAAATTTTGTAATAAAAAATTTGTAAAAAGTATGGATATTTTTTCCTTCTTCTTCCCCGAGGTACTCCAACAACGTTGAACTATCAAATTCTTTGTTGAGGTAGCCCGGATCAGCCCGGGAGAAGAAAACAAAAATTATTTGGTTCATTCTTACAGTACTTTATTATTCCATAAAACCGTGTACTGCAATAACGTTGAACTATCAAATTCTTTGTTGAAGTAGCCCGGATCAGCCCGGGAGAAGAAAACAAAAATTATTTGGTTCATTCTTACAGTACTTTATTATTCCATAAAACCGTGTACTGTAACAATACAAATAACAATTTTATGGATTTTTATTGGTTCTGTAAGAAAGAACTAACTTTTTGTAAATTTTGTAATAAAAAATTTGTAAAAAGCTTGGATATTTTTTCCTTCTTCTTCCCCCAGGTACTCTAACAACGTTGAACTATCAAATTCTTTGTTGAGGTACCCCGGATCAGCCCGGGAGAAGAAAACAAAAATTATTTGGTTCATTCGTACAGTACCGTATTATCCCATAAAACAATGTTAAAGAGTACTGTAACAATACAAATAACAATTTTATGGATTTTTATTGGTTCAGTAAGGAAGAACTAACTTTTTGTAAATTTTAAAATAAAAAATTTGTAAAAAGCTTGGATATTTTTTCCTTCTTCTTCCCCCAGGTACTCTAACAACGTTGAACTATCAAATTCTTTGTTGAGGTACCCCGGATTAGCCCGGGAGAATAAAACAAAAATTATTTGGTTCATTCTTACAGTACCGTATTATCCCATAAAACAATGTTAAAGAGTACTGTAACAATACAAATAACAATTTCATGGATTTTTATTGGTTAAGTAAGAAAGAACTAACTTTTTGTAAATTTTGTAATAAAAAATTTGTAAAAAGTATGGATATTTTTTCCTTCTTCTTCCCCGAGATACTCCAACAACGTTGAACTATCAAATTCTTTGTTGAGGTACCCCGGATCAGCCCGGGAGAAGAAAACAAAAATTATTTGGTTCATTCTTACAGTACCGTATTATCCCATAAAACCGTGTACTGTAATAATACAAATAACATTTTTATGGATTTTTATTGGTTCTGTAAGAAAGAACTAACTTTCTGTAATTTTGTAATAAAAAATTTGTAAAAAGCTTGGATATTTTTTCCTTCTTCTTCCCCGAGGTACTCCAACAACGTTGAACTATCAAGTTCTTTGTTGAGGTAGCCCGGATCAGCCCGGGAGAAGAAAACAAAAATTATTTGGTTCATTCTTACAGTACTTTATTATTCCATAAAACCGTGTACTGTAATAATACAAATAACAATTTTATGGATTTTTATTGGTTAAGTAAGAAAGAACTAACTTTTTGTAAATTTTGTAATAAAAAATTTGTAAAAAGTATGGATATTTTTTCCTTCTTCTTCCCCGAGGTACTCCAACAACGTTGAACTATCAAATTCTTTGTTGAGGTACCCCGGATCAGCCCGGGAGAAGAAAACAAAAATTATTTGGTTCATTCTTACAGTACCGTATTATCCCATAAAACCATGTACTGTAATATTACAAATAACCATTTTATGGATTTTTATTGGTTAAGTAAGAAAGAACTAACTTTTTGTAAATTTTGTAATAAAAAATTTGTAAAAAGTATGGATATTTTTTCCTTCTTCTTCCCCGAGGTACTGTAACAACGTTGAACTATCAAATTCTTTGTTGAGGTACCCCGGATCAGCCCGGGAGAAGAAAACAAAAATTATTTGGTTCATTCTTAAAGTACCGCAATATCCCATAAAACCATGTACTGTAATATTACAAATAACCATTTTATGGATTTTTATTGGTTAAGTAAGAAAGAACTAATTTTTTGTAAATTTTGTAATAAAAAATTTGTAAAAAGTATGGATATTTTTTCCTTCTTCTTCCCCGAGGTACTCCAACAACGTTGAACTATCAAATTCTTTGTTGAGGTACCCCGGATCAGCCCGGGAGAAGAAAACAAAAATTATTTGGTTCATTCTTACAGTACCGTATTATCCCATAAAACCATGTACTGTAATATTACAAATAACCATTTTATGGATTTTTATTGGTTAAGTAAGAAAGAACTAACTTTTTGTAAATTTTGTAATAAAAAATTTGTAAAAAGTATGGATATTTTTTCCTTCTTCTTCCCCGAGGTACTGTAACAACGTTGAACTATCAAATTCTTTGTTGAGGTACCCCGGATCAGCCCGGGAGAAGAAAACAAAAATTATTTGGTTCATTCTTAAAGTACCGCAATATCCCATAAAACCATGTACTGTAATATTACAAATAACCATTTTATGGATTTTTATTGGTTAAGTAAGAAAGAACTAATTTTTTGTAAATTTTGTAATAAAAAATTTGTAAAAAGCTTGGATATTTTTTCCTTCTTCTTCCCCGAGGTACTGTAACAACGTTGAACTATCAAATTCTTTGTTGAGGTACCCCGGATCAGCCCGGGAGAAGAAAACAAAAATTATTTGGTTCATTCTTAAAGTACCGCAATATCCCATAAAACCATGTACTGTAATATTACAAATAACCATTTTATGGATTTTTATTGGTTAAGTAAGAAAGAACTAACTTTTTGTAAATTTTGTAATAAAAAATTTGTAAAAAGTATGGATATTTTTTCCTTCTTCTTCCCCGAGGTACTCCAACAACGTTGAACTATCAAATTCTTTGTTGAGGTACCCCGGATCAGCCCGGTAGAAGAAAACAAAAATTATTTGGTTCATTCTTACAGTACCGCAATATCCCATAAAACCATGTACTGTTATATTACAAATAACCATTTTATGGATTTTTATTGGTTAAGTAAGAAAGAACTAATTTTTTGTAAATTTTGTAATAAAAAATTTGTAAAAAGCTTGGATATTTTTTCCTTCTTCTTCCCCGAGGTACTGTAACAACGTTGAACTATCAAATTCTTTGTTGAGGTACCCCGGATCAGCCCGGGAGAAGAAAACAAAAATTATTTGGTTCATTCTTACAGTACCGCAATATCCCATAAAACCATGTACTGTAATATTACAAATAACCATTTTATGGATTTTTATTGGTTAAGTAAGAAAGAACTAACTTTTTGTAAATTTTGTAATTAAAAATTTGTAAAAAGTATGGATATTTTTTCCTTCTTCTTCCCCGAGGTACTCCAACAACGTTGAACTATCAAATTCTTTGTTGAGGTATCCCGGATCAGCCCGGGAGAAGAAAACAAAAATTATTTGGTTCATTCTTACAGTACCGCAATATCCCATAAAACCATGTACTGTAATATTACAAATAACCATTTTATGGATTTTTATTGGTTAAGTAAGAAAGAACTAACTTTTTGTAAATTTTGTAATAAAAAATTTGTAAAAAGTATGGATATTTTTTCCTTCTTCTTCCCCGAGGTACTCCAACAACGTTGAACTATCAAATTCTTTGTTGAGGTATCCCGGATCAGCCCGGGAGAAGAAAACAAAAATTATTTGGTTCATTCTTACAGTACCGCAATATCCCATAAAACCATGTACTGTAATATTACAAATAACCATTTTATGGATTTTTATTGGTTAAGTAAGAAAGAACTAACTTTTTGTAAATTTTGTAATAAAAAATTTGTAAAAAGTATGGATATTTTTTCCTTCTTCTTCCCCGAGGTACTCCAACAACGTTGAACTATCAAATTCTTTGTTGAGGTACCCCGGATCAGCCCGGGAGAAGAAAACAAAAATTATTTGGTTCATTCTTACAGTACCGTATTATCCCATAAAACCATGTACTGTAATATTACAAATAACCATTTTATGGATTTTTATTGGTTAAGTAAGAAAGAACTAATTTTTTGTAAATTTTGTAATAAAAAATTTGTAAAAAGCTTGGATATTTTTTCCTTCTTCTTCCCCGAGGTACTGTAACAACGTTGAACTATCAAATTCTTTGTTGAGGTACCCCGGATCAGCCCGGGAGAAGAAAACAAAAATTATTTGGTTCATTCTTACAGTACCGTAATATCCCATAAAACCATGTACTGTAATATTACAAATAACCATTTTATGGATTTTTATTGGTTAAGTAAGAAAGAACTAACTTTTTGTAAATTTTGTAATAAAAAATTTGTAAAAAGCTTGGATATTTTTTCCTTCTTCTTCCCCGAGGTACTGTAACAACGTTGAACTATCAAATTCTTTGTTGAGGTACCCCGGATCAGCCCGGGAGAAGAAAACAAAAATTATTTGGTTCATTCTTACAGTACCGTATTATCCCATAAAACCGTGTACTGTAATAATATAAATAACAATTTTATGGATTTTTATTGGTTAAGTAAGAAAGAACTAACTTTTTGTAAATTTTGTAATAAAAAATTTGTAAAAAGTATGGATATTTTTTCCTTCTTCTTCCCCGAGGTACTCCAACAACGTTGAACTATCAAATTCTTTGTTGAGGTACCCCGGATCAGCCCGGGAGAAGAAAACAAAAATTATTTGGTTCATTCTTACAGTACTTTATTATTCCATAAAACCGTGTACTGTAACAATACAAATAACAATTTTATGGATTTTTATTGGTTCTGTAAGAAAGAACTAACTTTTTGTAAATTTTGTAATAAAAAATTTGTAAAAAGCTTGGATATTTTTTCCTTCTTCTTCCCCCAGGTACTCTAACAACGTTGAACTATCAAATTCTTTGTTGAGGTACCCCGGATCAGCCCGGGAGAAGAAAACAAAAATTATTTGGTTCATTCGTACAGTACCGTATTATCCCATAAAACAATGTTAAAGAGTACTGTAACAATACAAATAACAATTTTATGGATTTTTATTGGTTCAGTAAGGAAGAACTAACTTTTTGTAAATTTTAAAATAAAAAATTTGTAAAAAGCTTGGATATTTTTTCCTTCTTCTTCCCCCAGGTACTCTAACAACGTTGAACTATCAAATTCTTTGTTGAGGTACCCCGGATTAGCCCGGGAGAATAAAACAAAAATTATTTGGTTCATTCTTACAGTACCGTATTATCCCATAAAACAATGTTAAAGAGTACTGTAACAATACAAATAACAATTTCATGGATTTTTATTGGTTAAGTAAGAAAGAACTAACTTTTTGTAAATTTTGTAATAAAAAATTTGTAAAAAGTATGGATATTTTTTCCTTCTTCTTCCCCGAGATACTCCAACAACGTTGAACTATCAAATTCTTTGTTGAGGTACCCCGGATCAGCCCGGGAGAAGAAAACAAAAATTATTTGGTTCATTCTTACAGTACCGTATTATCCCATAAAACCGTGTACTGTAATAATACAAATAACATTTTTATGGATTTTTATTGGTTCTGTAAGAAAGAACTAACTTTCTGTAATTTTGTAATAAAAAATTTGTAAAAAGCTTGGATATTTTTTCCTTCTTCTTCCCCGAGGTACTCCAACAACGTTGAACTATCAAGTTCTTTGTTGAGGTAGCCCGGATCAGCCCGGGAGAAGAAAACAAAAATTATTTGGTTCATTCTTACAGTACTTTATTATTCCATAAAACCGTGTACTGTAATAATACAAATAACAATTTTATGGATTTTTATTGGTTAAGTAAGAAAGAACTAACTTTTTGTAAATTTTGTAATAAAAAATTTGTAAAAAGTATGGATATTTTTTCCTTCTTCTTCCCCGAGGTACTCCAACAACGTTGAACTATCAAATTCTTTGTTGAGGTACCCCGGATCAGCCCGGGAGAAGAAAACAAAAATTATTTGGTTCATTCTTACAGTACCGTATTATCCCATAAAACCATGTACTGTAATATTACAAATAACCATTTTATGGATTTTTATTGGTTAAGTAAGAAAGAACTAACTTTTTGTAAATTTTGTAATAAAAAATTTGTAAAAAGTATGGATATTTTTTCCTTCTTCTTCCCCGAGGTACTGTAACAACGTTGAACTATCAAATTCTTTGTTGAGGTACCCCGGATCAGCCCGGGAGAAGAAAACAAAAATTATTTGGTTCATTCTTAAAGTACCGCAATATCCCATAAAACCATGTACTGTAATATTACAAATAACCATTTTATGGATTTTTATTGGTTAAGTAAGAAAGAACTAATTTTTTGTAAATTTTGTAATAAAAAATTTGTAAAAAGTATGGATATTTTTTCCTTCTTCTTCCCCCAGGTACTCTAACAACGTTGAACTATCAAATTCTTTGTTGAGGTACCCCGGATTAGCCCGGGAGAATAAAACAAAAATTATTTGGTTCATTCTTACAGTACCGTATTATCCCATAAAACAATGTTAAAGAGTACTGTAACAATACAAATAACAATTTCATGGATTTTTATTGGTTAAGTAAGAAAGAACTAACTTTTTGTAAATTTTGTAATAAAAAATTTGTAAAAAGTATGGATATTTTTTCCTTCTTCTTCCCCGAGATACTCCAACAACGTTGAACTATCAAATTCTTTGTTGAGGTACCCCGGATCAGCCCGGGAGAAGAAAACAAAAATTATTTGGTTCATTCTTACAGTACCGTATTATCCCATAAAACCGTGTACTGTAATAATACAAATAACATTTTTATGGATTTTTATTGGTTCTGTAAGAAAGAACTAACTTTCTGTAATTTTGTAATAAAAAATTTGTAAAAAGCTTGGATATTTTTTCCTTCTTCTTCCCCGAGGTACTCCAACAACGTTGAACTATCAAGTTCTTTGTTGAGGTAGCCCGGATCAGCCCGGGAGAAGAAAACAAAAATTATTTGGTTCATTCTTACAGTACTTTATTATTCCATAAAACCGTGTACTGTAATAATACAAATAACAATTTTATGGATTTTTATTGGTTAAGTAAGAAAGAACTAACTTTTTGTAAATTTTGTAATAAAAAATTTGTAAAAAGTATGGATATTTTTTCCTTCTTCTTCCCCGAGGTACTCCAACAACGTTGAACTATCAAATTCTTTGTTGAGGTACCCCGGATCAGCCCGGGAGAAGAAAACAAAAATTATTTGGTTCATTCTTACAGTACCGTATTATCCCATAAAACCATGTACTGTAATATTACAAATAACCATTTTATGGATTTTTATTGGTTAAGTAAGAAAGAACTAACTTTTTGTAAATTTTGTAATAAAAAATTTGTAAAAAGTATGGATATTTTTTCCTTCTTCTTCCCCGAGGTACTGTAACAACGTTGAACTATCAAATTCTTTGTTGAGGTACCCCGGATCAGCCCGGGAGAAGAAAACAAAAATTATTTGGTTCATTCTTAAAGTACCGCAATATCCCATAAAACCATGTACTGTAATATTACAAATAACCATTTTATGGATTTTTATTGGTTAAGTAAGAAAGAACTAATTTTTTGTAAATTTTGTAATAAAAAATTTGTAAAAAGTATGGATATTTTTTCCTTCTTCTTCCCCGAGGTACTCCAACAACGTTGAACTATCAAGTTCTTTGTTGAGGTAGCCCGGATCAGCCCGGGAGAAGAAAACAAAAATTATTTGGTTCATTCTTACAGTACTTTATTATTCCATAAAACCGTGTACTGTAATAATACAAATAACAATTTTATGGATTTTTATTGGTTAAGTAAGAAAGAACTAACTTTTTGTAAATTTTGTAATAAAAAATTTGTAAAAAGTATGGATATTTTTTCCTTCTTCTTCCCCGAGGTACTGTAACAACGTTGAACTATCAAATTCTTTGTTGAGGTACCCCGGATCAGCCCGGGAGAAGAAAACAAAAATTATTTGGTTCATTCTTAAAGTACCGCAATATCCCATAAAACCATGTACTGTAATATTACAAATAACCATTTTATGGATTTTTATTGGTTAAGTAAGAAAGAACTAATTTTTTGTAAATTTTGTAATAAAAAATTTGTAAAAAGCTTGGATATTTTTTCCTTCTTCTTCCCCGAGGTACTGTAACAACGTTGAACTATCAAATTCTTTGTTGAGGTACCCCGGATCAGCCCGGGAGAAGAAAACAAAAATTATTTGGTTCATTCTTACAGTACCGCAATATCCCATAAAACCATGTACTGTAATATTACAAATAACCATTTTATGGATTTTTATTGGTTAAGTAAGAAAGAACTAACTTTTTGTAAATTTTGTAATAAAAAATTTGTAAAAAGTATGGATATTTTTTCCTTCTTCTTCCCCGAGGTACTCCAACAACGTTGAACTATCAAATTCTTTGTTGAGGTATCCCGGATCAGCCCGGGAGAAGAAAACAAAAATTATTTGGTTCATTCTTACAGTACCGCAATATCCCATAAAACCATGTACTGTAATATTACAAATAACCATTTTATGGATTTTTATTGGTTAAGTAAGAAAGAACTAACTTTTTGTAAATTTTGTAATAAAAAATTTGTAAAAAGTATGGATATTTTTTCCTTCTTCTTCCCCGAGGTACTCCAACAACGTTGAACTATCAAATTCTTTGTTGAGGTACCCCGGATCAGCCCGGGAGAAGAAAACAAAAATTATTTGGTTCATTCTTACAGTACCGCAATATCCCATAAAACCATGTACTGTAATATTACAAATAACCATTTTATGGATTTTTATTGGTTAAGTAAGAAAGAACTAATTTTTTGTAAATTTTGTAATAAAAAATTTGTAAAAAGCTTGGATATTTTTTCCTTCTTCTTCCCCGAGGTACTGTAACAACGTTGAACTATCAAATTCTTTGTTGAGGTACCCCGGATCAGCCCGGGAGAAGAAAACAAAAATTATTTGGTTCATTCTTACAGTACCGTAATATCCCATAAAACCATGTACTGTAATATTACAAATAACCATTTTATGGATTTTTATTGGTTAAGTAAGAAAAAACTAATTTTTTGTAAATTTTGTAATAAAAAATTTGTAAAAAGCTTGGATATTTTTTCCTTCTTCTTCCCCGAGGTACTGTAACAACGTTGAACTATCAAATTCTTTGTTGAGGTACCCCGGATCAGCCCGGGAGAAGAAAACAAAAATTATTTGGTTCATTCTTACAGTACCGTAATATCCCATAAAACCATGTACTGCAATATTACAAATAACCATTTTATGGATTTTTATTGGTTAAGTAAGAAAGAACTAACTTTTTGTAAATTTTGTAATAAAAAATTTGTAAAAAGTATGGATATTTTTTCCTTCTTCTTCCCCGAGGTACTCCAACAACGTTGAACTATCAAATTCTTTGTTGAGGTATCCCGGATCAGCCCGGGAGAAGAAAACAAAAATTATTTGGTTCATTCTTACAGTACCGCAATATCCCATAAAACCATGTACTGTAATATTACAAATAACCATTTTATGGATTTTTATTGGTTAAGTAAGAAAGAACTAACTTTTTGTAAATTTTGTAATAAAAAATTTGTAAAAAGTATGGATATTTTTTCCTTCTTCTTCCCCGAGGTACTGTAACAACGTTGAACTATCAAATTCTTTGTTGAGGTACCCCGGATCAGCCCGGGAGAAGAAAACAAAAATTATTTGGTTCATTCTTACAGTACCGTAATATCCCATAAAACCATGTACTGTAATATTACAAATAACCATTTTATGGATTTTTATTGGTTAAGTAAGAAAGAACTAATTTTTTGTAAATTTTGTAATAAAAAATTTGTAAAAAGCTTGGATATTTTTTCCTTCTTCTTCCCCGAGGTACTGTAACAACGTTGAACTATCAAATTCTTTGTTGAGGTACCCCGGATCAGCCCGGGAGAAGAAAACAAAAATTATTTGGTTCATTCTTACAGTACTTTATTATTCCATAAAACCGTGTACTGTAATAATACAAATAACAATTTTATGGATTTTTATTGGTTAAGTAAGAAAGAACTAACTTTTTGTAAATTTTGTAATAAAAAATTTGTAAAAAGTATGGATATTTTTTCCTTCTTCTTCCCCGAGGTACTCCAACAACGTTGAACTATCAAATTCTTTGTTGAGGTACCCCGGATCAGCCCGGGAGAAGAAAACAAAAATTATTTGGTTCATTCTTACAGTACCGTATTATCCCATAAAACCATGTACTGTAATATTACAAATAACCATTTTATGGATTTTTATTGGTTAAGTAAGAAAGAACTAACTTTTTGTAAATTTTGTAATAAAAAATTTGTAAAAAGTATGGATATTTTTTCCTTCTTCTTCCCCGAGGTACTGTAACAACGTTGAACTATCAAATTCTTTGTTGAGGTACCCCGGATCAGCCCAAGAGAAGAAAACAAAAATTATTTGGTTCATTCTTAAAGTACCGCAATATCCCATAAAACCATGTACTGTTATATTACAAATAACCATTTTATGGATTTTTATTGGTTAAGTAAGAAAGAACTAACTTTTTGTAAATTTTGTAATAAAAAATTTGTAAAAAGTATGGATATTTTTTCCTTCTTCTTCCCCGAGGTACTCCAACAACGTTGAACTATCAAATTCTTTGTTGAGGTACCCCGGATCAGCCCGGTAGAAGAAAACACAAATTATTTGGTTCATTCTTACAGTACCGCAATATCCCATAAAACCATGTACTGTTATATTACAAATAACCATTTTATGGATTTTTATTGGTTAAGTAAGAAAGAACTAATTTTTTGTAAATTTTGTAATAAAAAATTTGTAAAAAGCTTGGATATTTTTTCCTTCTTCTTCCCCGAGGTACTGTAACAACGTTGAACTATCAAATTCTTTGTTGAGGTACCCCGGATCAGCCCGGGAGAAGAAAACAAAAATTATTTGGTTCATTCTTACAGTACCGCAATATCCCATAAAACCATGTACTGTAATATTACAAATAAACATTTTATGGATTTTTATTGGTTAAGTAAGAAAGAACTAACTTTTTGTAAATTTTGTAATAAAAAATTTGTAAAAAGTATGGATATTTTTTCCTTCTTCTTCCCCGAGGTACTCCAACAACGTTGAACTATCAAATTCTTTGTTGAGGTACCCCGGATCAGCCCGGGAGAAGAAAACAAAAATTATTTGGTTCATTCTTACAGTACCGTATTATCCCATAAAACCATGTACTGTAATATTACAAATAACCATTTTATGGATTTTTATTGGTTAAGTAAGAAAGAACTAACTTTTTGTAAATTTTGTAATAAAAAATTTGTAAAAAGTATGGATATTTTTTCCTTCTTCTTCCCCGAGGTACTCCAACAACGTTGAACTATCAAATTCTTTGTTGAGGTACCCCGGATCAGCCCGGGAGAAGAAAACAAAAATTATTTGGTTCATTCTTAAAGTACCGCAATATCCCATAAAACCATGTACTGTAATATTACAAATAACCATTTTATGGATTTTTATTGGTTAAGTAAGAAAGAACTAACTTTTTGTAAATTTTGTAATAAAAAATTTGTAAAAAGTATGGATATTTTTTCCTTCTTCTTCCCCGAGGTACTCCAACAACGTTGAACTATCAAATTCTTTGTTGAGGTACCCCGGATCAGCCCGGTAGAAGAAAACACAAATTATTTGGTTCATTCTTACAGTACCGCAATATCCCATAAAACCATGTACTGTTATATTACAAATAACCATTTTATGGATTTTTATTGGTTAAGTAAGAAAGAACTAATTTTTTGTAAATTTTGTAATAAAAAATTTGTAAAAAGCTTGGATATTTTTTCCTTCTTCTTCCCCGAGGTACTGTAACAACGTTGAACTATCAAATTCTTTGTTGAGGTACCCCGGATCAGCCCGGGAGAAGAAAACAAAAATTATTTGGTTCATTCTTACAGTACCGCAATATCCCATAAAACCATGTACTGTAATATTACAAATAACCATTTTATGGATTTTTATTGGTTAAGTAAGAAAGAACTAACTTTTTGTAAATTTTGTAATAAAAAATTTGTAAAAAGTATGGATATTTTTTCCTTCTTCTTCCCCGAGGTACTCCAACAACGTTGAACTATCAAATTCTTTGTTGAGGTACCCCGGATCAGCCCGGGAGAAGAAAACAAAAATTATTTGGTTCATTCTTACAGTACCGCAATATCCCATAAAACCATGTACTGTAATATTACAAATAACCATTTTATGGATTTTTATTGGTTAAGTAAGAAAGAACTAATTTTTTGTAAATTTTGTAATAAAAAATTTGTAAAAAGCTTGGATATTTTTTCCTTCTTCTTCCCCGAGGTACTGTAACAACGTTGAACTATCAAATTCTTTGTTGAGGTACCCCGGATCAGCCCGGGAGAAGAAAACAAAAATTATTTGGTTCATTCTTACAGTACCGCAATATCCCATAAAACCATGTACTGTAATATTACAAATAACCATTTTATGGATTTTTATTGGTTAAGTAAGAAAGAACTAACTTTTTGTAAATTTTGTAATAAAAAATTTGTAAAAAGTATGGATATTTTTTCCTTCTTCTTCCCCGAGGTACTCCAACAACGTTGAACTATCAAATTCTTTGTTGAGGTACCCCGGATCAGCCCGGGAGAAGAAAACAAAAATTATTTGGTTCATTCTTACAGTACCGCAATATCCCATAAAACCATGTACTGTAATATTACAAATAACGATTTTATGGATTTTTATTGGTTAAGTAAGAAAGAACTAATTTTTTGTAAATTTTGTAATAAAAAATTTGTAAAAAGCTTGGATATTTTTTCCTTCTTCTTCCCCGAGGTACTTCAACAACGTTGAACTATCAAATTCTTTGTTGAGGTATCCCGGTTCAGCCCGGGAGAAGAAAACAAAAATTATTTGGTTCATTCTTACAGTACCGTATTATCCCATAAAACAATGTTAAAGAGTACTGTAACAATACAAATAACATTTTTATGGATTTTTATTGGTTAAGTAAGAAAGAACTAATTTTTTGTAAATTTTGTAATAAAAAATTTGTAAAAAGCTTGGATATTTTTTCCTTCTTCTTCCCCGAGGTACTGTAACAACGTTGAACTATCAAATTCTTTGTTGAGGTACCCCGGATCAGCCCGGGAGAAGAAAACAAAAATTATTTGGTTCATTCTTACAGTACCGTATTATCCCATAAAACAATGTACTGTAATAATACAAATAACAATTTTATGGATTTTTATTGGTTCTGTAAGAAAGAACTAATTTTTTGTAAATTTTGTAATAAAAAATTTGTAAAAAGCTTGGATATTTTTTCCTTCTTCTTCCCCGAGGTACTGTAACAACGTTGAACTATCAAATTCTTTGTTGAGGTACCCCGGATCAGCCCGGGAGAAGAAAACAAAAATTATTTGGTTCATTCTTACAGTACCGTAATATCCCATAAAACCATGTACTGTAATATTACAAATAACCATTTTATGGATTTTTATTGGTTAAGTAAGAAAGAACTAACTTTTTGTAAATTTTGTAATAAAAAATTTGTAAAAAGCTTGGATATTTTTTCCTTCTTCTTCCCCGAGGTACTGTAACAACGTTGAACTATCAAATTCTTTGTTGAGGTACCCCGGATCAGCCCGGGAGAAGAAAACAAAAATTATTTGGTTCATTCTTACAGTACCGTAATATCCCATAAAACCATGTACTGTAATATTACAAATAACCATTTTATGGATTTTTATTGGTTAAGTAAGAAAGAACTAATTTTTTGTAAATTTTGTAATAAAAAATTTGTAAAAAGCTTGGATATTTTTTCCTTCTTCTTCCCCGAGGTACTGTAACAACGTTGAACTATCAAATTCTTTGTTGAGGTACCCCGGATCAGCCCGGGAGAAGAAAACAAAAATTATTTGGTTCATTCTTACAGTACCGTATTATCCCATAAAACAATGTACTGTAATAATACAAATAACGATTTTATGGATTTTTATTGGTTCTGTAAGAAAGAACTAATTTTTTGTAAATTTTGTAATAAAAAATTTGTAAAAAGCTTGGATATTTTTTCCTTCTTCTTCCCCGAGGTACTGTAACAACGTTGAACTATCAAATTCTTTGTTGAGGTACCCCGGATCAGCCCGGGAGAAGAAAACAAAAATTATTTGGTTCATTCTTACAGTACCGTAATATCCCATAAAACCATGTACTGTAATATTACAAATAACCATTTTATGGATTTTTATTGGTTAAGTAAGAAAGAACTAACTTTTTGTAAATTTTGTAATAAAAAATTTGTAAAAAGCTTGGATATTTTTTCCTTCTTCTTCCCCGAGGTACTGTAACAACGTTGAACTATCAAATTCTTTGTTGAGGTACCCCGGATCAGCCCGGGAGAAGAAAACAAAAATTATTTGGTTCATTCTTACAGTACCGTAATATCCCATAAAACCATGTACTGTAATATTACAAATAACGATTTTATGGATTTTTATTGGTTAAGTAAGAAAGAACTAACTTTTTGTAAATTTTGTAATAAAAAATTTGTAAAAAGCTTGGATATTTTTTCCTTCTTCTTCCCCGAGGTACTGTAACAACGTTGAACTATCAAATTCTTTGTTGAGGTACCCCGGATCAGCCCGGGAGAAGAAAACAAAAATTATTTGGTTCATTCTTACAGTACCGTAATATCCCATAAAACCATGTACTGTAATATTACAAATAACCATTTTATGGATTTTTATTGGTTAAGTAAGAAAGAACTAATTTTTTGTAAATTTTGTAATAAAAAATTTGTAAAAAGCTTGGATATTTTTTCCTTCTTCTTCCCCGAGGTACTGTAACAACGTTGAACTATCAAATTCTTTGTTGAGGTACCCCGGATCAGCCCGGGAGAAGAAAACAAAAATTATTTGGTTCATTCTTACAGTACCGTAATATCCCATAAAACCATGTACTGTAATATTACAAATTACCATTTTATGGATTTTTATTGGTTAAGTAAGAAAGAACTAACTTTTTGTAAATTTTGTAATAAAAAATTTGTAAAAAGCTTGGATATTTTTTCCTTCTTCTTCCCCGAGGTACTGTAACAACGTTGAACTATCAAATTCTTTGTTGAGGTACCCCGGATCAGCCCGGGAGAAGAAAACAAAAATTATTTGGTTCATTCTTACAGTACCGCAATATCCCATAAAACCATGTACTGTAATATTACAAATAACCATTTTATGGATTTTTATTGGTTAAGTAAGAAAGAACTAATTTTTTGTAAATTTTGTAATAAAAAATTTGTAAAAAGCTTGGATATTTTTTCCTTCTTCTTCCCCGAGGTACTGTAACAACGTTAAACTATCAAATTCTTTGTTGAGGTACCCCGGATCAGCCCGGGAGAAGAAAACAAAAATTATTTGGTTCATTCTTACAGTACCGTAATATCCCATAAAACCATGTACTGTAATATTACAAATTACCATTTTATGGATTTTTATTGGTTAAGTAAGAAAGAACTAACTTTTTGTAAATTTTGTAATAAAAAATTTGTGAAAAGTATGGATATTTTTTCCTTCTTCTTCCCCGAGGTACTCCAACAACGTTGAACTATCAAATTCTTTGTTGAGGTATCCCGGTTCAGCCTGGGAGAAGAAAACAAAAATTATTTGGTTCATTCTTACAGTACCGCAATATCCCATAAAAGAATCTTACAGGGTACTGTAATAATCAAAAAAACATTTTTATTGATTTTTGTTGGTTCTGTAAGAAAGAACTAACTTTTTGTAAGATTTGTAATAAAAAATTTGTAAAAAGCTTAGATATTTAACCTTCTTCTTCCCCCAGGTGCTTCGCCATCGTTGAACATAAAGATTATAAGTTTTAAAAATAATTTTAAATCACAAAACCAATGATATTTGTCAAAAATGCTTTTAATTTTTTATAACTTTAAATATGAAGAGTTTATTATTAAGTCTAAAGAAGATTTAACAAAATTGGCAATTTCTGTGTTTTACGAAAAAAGCTATTTTTATATTGTAAAATTGGAAGTTTATAAACCTTTTAGCTGTAATTAGTGCTCAAATGAACTGCTTATAACAAGATAATTGTTATTGATAACACAAAATGACTCCAAATACAAAAATTTTGCAAGCAAAAACACTATTTTCAACTTTGGTGAAACAAGAGAATAAGAATGACAAAAACGTTTTTGTTAAAAAATTGATGCAATTTTTATACACAAAAATCGTCATTTCTCATAAATTCGTCTTTTATCGTTCACTTTTTTTTTGCTGAAATTTATTTCCATCATTATTAATTAAATTTTGAAATTTCTGTCATCTACAAAAAGGATTTTTTTGTTGAAATCAACAACTGTTGAAAAAGAAGAAAATTATTAGAATAAAAAAATGCTTCAAAAAACATCAATTTTGAAAATAAAAAACCATTTTTATCTATGAAATCTTTTTAAAAAAATGACAAAATATAGCAAAACTTAAATCATCGTTTCTCATTGAAAATTGATGTTTTCTTTCTTTTTTGCTCATTTTTGTTTTGCGTGCGTTTATTTTAAAAATATGTGTTAAAAGAATTTTGAATATTTTAAAAATCACAAATACTGGAATACTTTTTATTTGTAAATTGAACTAATACAAAGTTTTTGTATGCAGAAAAATGCCACAAAAAGAAACTCATCATTAGACCAATGAATAAAAAGAAACATTTGTTATTAAATTTTATAATTTTTTTCTATGACGAAAAATATTTATTTAAAAATGTTAATAATTTTAGTAACATTCAGGACCATCGATTTAATCAATGATGACACATTACTTCATTAAATCTTTTAAGTATGCCAAATATTTGATTACTTTTGTATTTAAAAAGATTGTTTTTTCAAATGCATATATTGATTTGATAAAAATAAACTTGATAGTTTTTTTAACACAGAATAATCTTTGATGCATATAAAAGTAATGAAATTATCGCGACAAATCGAACAACAACTCTTTATATTTTTGCACATATTTTTTGCAGTGGCTTTAAAATCGTCAAAATTGTTTAGTTTTTTGAATATTTTGTAATGAAATAAAAGTGTACTTTTCATATTTTTACTGATGATAAAAAAACCAAGATCTCTCGCAATCGCCAAGAGAACTCACATAAACATTTTTAATTTAGTCTTTAAAATTTTATTAAACTATTGGTTAATTATTTTGTAGTTTTGTGTTTTTTTAAGTTAAAAATGAATGTATTTTTAGAGAACATTGAAGTGGAATATTTTTGGCTTTTGCAGCTTTCGTAAAAAAGTGATGAAATACTGCGAAATAAAAACGACGTTTCTCAAAGATAACTATTGTTTCGTATAATTTATGCCCAATTTTCTTTATGATATTTGTTTCAATAATATGTTCCCAAATGTTTTGAATATTTAAAAAAATATCCAAATGATGAAATCATTATTAGTAAATCGGAAAAGTCTAAACTGTTAGTATGCAATGAATGCAACGTTTTCAAAGTTTGCATGGATCAATGTTTAATAAATATTGAAATTTCAGGTGTTGCAGCTTTAAAATTTATGTTCAATGATAGTGCCAGTGATACTGATCAATCAATTCTTATTGACATTAAGGATATTATCAAGATGAAATTTAATAATGTATTTTGTTTTATTTGTTTATCTTTTTGTCTCAATTTTCTGTTATTGATTTTTTATGCAATAAATTATAAAAATATACAAAAGAAATTTCACGCATACTTATAATTGAATGTATATTTTCTATTTTCTTTAGAAAAAAAGTCAAAAATAAAAGGAATGATGTTTTAAAAAAGAAGCAACTGCTGAGTGCAACGTTTTACAAAGTTTGCATGGATCAATATTTAATAAATCCTGAAATTTCAGGTATTGCAGCTTTAAAATTTATATTCAATGATAATGCCAATGATAATGATCAGTTAATTATTATAGACATTATGGATAAGGTGAAATTTAATAATATATTTTGTTTTATTTGTTTATCTTTTTGTCTCAATTTTTTGTTATTAATTTTTTATACAAGAAAATTTAAAAAAATACAAAATAAATATTATTTTTTCGAAAAAAATTTCACACATACTTTTAATTGAATGTATATTTTCTATTTTCTTTTGAAAAAAAAGTCAAAAATAAAAGGAATGATGTTTTAAAAAAGAAGCAACTGCTAAAAATTGATTCGCTTTTTTTAATGCCGCATTTTTTCTCACTTTTAAAAAAGTAGACATCGAAGAAAAAAAAAATTAATCTGCTTTCTGACTGATTGATTAAACGAAAAAAAAGTGAGGCACTAAAAATAGAGCAACTGCTTTTTTTAAAAAGAAAAATATAAAAAAGATGAATAAATGTTTGAATGAAACAGAGGAATACATAAACTTTATAAAGAACATTAAAATCAAATGTTTTTCTAGACACAAAACAATCTTTCATGCTTGGGTAGAAAAGTGATAAAATATCGCAAAAACTGAAACATTTTTTTTGTATGATAAGTTTTTTTGTTTTTGTCCATATTTTGTTGTACAAAATTAATAAATTTTTCCCCCTCAGTTTTTGAGTATTTTTTCATGCACAAATATATGTAAAAATATATTCTGAAAAGAATATGACTCCTGAAAAGTACAATAAAGCGTTGATTCTAGAGGATTTGGAAGTTTAGCCTTCAATTATTATGTAAGCCAAAGTCAAAGAACCAAAGGATTCTATATTTCTTTTATAGTTAAACTTTTTTTGTTTTTTACATTAAAAAATCAGGACTGTCATAAATTTCAAATTCCACGTTAAAAATTCAAGTTGATTCTTTTTTAATTAATCCCTCAAATAAATGGAGAATGTTCGTTGGTTTGTGCGATGTAACGTTTTTATTTTTTCATTCACAAAACAAAAAACAAAGAATAAAAACGTGAAATTTGCATGCAACAGCTAACAGGGAATTCAAACGTTGCCCCGCAAATACTGTTATGTGCAAACTCATGCAAATTAACATAATTTTGCATGAGATTGCGAGTGATATTCCACATTACATCTTATGTTTTTTTGAGCAGATTGCACAATCGTACGTGTTTATGTGTATTTTTTTTTGTGACTGTAGCTATTTTCAACAGTTCACTCTTTAATTTTGCTACGCGGTTTGGAGCGTCCATTAAATTGGTTAATCCTCTCTTTGTTGTATGTTTGCTATTAAAATTTGATTGAATATGTAATTGTTTGTTGTAAGCCTGTGAGACAGTAATGTCTAAAAATGCCAAGAAGAAAATTTGAAAGAAAACCTCTTCAAGAAGCTGCTCACAAAAAAGAACTAAAAAGAAAACAAGCAGAAAGGCAAAGAAATAGGCCTGATGAGCAAACCTTTGAACAAAGAAAAGCTCAAAATCAGCGTAAACAACAACGGATGTCTCATAATCGAGAAAAAGTATCAGAAGCTGAAAAAGCTAGAAGAGCTGAAACAGAAAGATTAGAAGCTCAAATTTGTTTATTAAAACGTAGTTCTATAGTTTAAACTAGACGCTTGCGGGCCGAAGGCCCGCTTTATCCCTAGTTAATTAATATCAAAACATATGCTTTTTGTCAATGAAACATTGAGTAATTATTTAAGTTTTTTGTTTTTTTATTTATTAATTTAGAAAGGATCAGATTATTTAAGAACATTAAAATCAGGTATTTTTCTAAAAACAAAATAATCTCTGATGCTTTAGTAGAAAAGTGATGAAACATCGCGACAAAATTCATTCAAAAATTTAATTTTTGTTTCGCCCATTTTCTTCTCATCGAATTTAAAAAATATAAATATTGCAAAAAACTGCGTCCTATCTCAAAAAGCACACTTTCTTTGATTTTAGCTTTCAGTTTTGATTTACATCGATGAAAAAAATGTTGAATGAAATTCGTTATTTTAATTTTGAATATATTTTTAATAAAAAATAAAACTTATCTCAATCATTTCGCAACACAAATTTAGCCTTTTCAAGAATACTTAAATGTGGTGTTAAAAATCCAATTTACTGAAGTACCTGTCATTTTTTATTTTTTGAAATTTCTTGACCTTTAACACAACAAAAATAGAGTATCTTTATTGCACTTAAATTGTTTCCTTGCGATCGCAAAATGTACTTCCGATAAATGAAAAAATTTAAAAAAATAATTCTATGTAAATATCAGAATTATGTGACAGATTGTGGAATAATATTTATGTTTAAAAAAAAAGACTCATAATTGGTATGCGTTTTCACCAAATTCGTCGATCATATAAATGTCTTTCCTATTTCAACATTTTAAATGTTTTATTAATTTCAAAGTTTGTCATTCTATTTTCTCATCTTAAAACATTTTAATTAATTAAGGGTAATATCACAGCCAAAGGAAAACAGCATTTCTTGAACTTTTATCTTTCGTTCATACATTTTTAAAGGGACTGTCGCAGTCAGTTTTTTTTTCTTTTTTTGACGGACGACGACAACAAACGACGCATTCTCCATCATTGCATTCTTTCGTGTTAAAACCACTTTTGGCTATATCAGGCAACACTGCGACAGTCCCTTTAAATAGATTTTTAAAGAAAAAATAATACTCATTGCAGAATCACAATAACATACGTTTGAAAATCGAAAAAAAACCGATTTTTTGCATACAAACATCGTTTTAGTTTAGTATTTTAGAAGCCATTTTTTACGCCTAAACCGGAATCCATTTGCACGCATTTTGGTGTGAATTTCCACCTAAGAAGAGAGAAGGAAAATCCAGTGTTTCCACTTTTTAAAAAAAGTGACGCCGGGGAGCCTTTTATCAGATTTACCAAAAATATTGAAAATTCCTTATAAGTTTGTTTGAAATTGATATCCATGTTAAAGAAACGACTAATTAAAGCGAAAAAAGTACTTATCAACGTTAAAAACGAAGAATAAAATATTTCCGAAAAGGCGATTGTTTGCTCCTCTTTTCCATGACTCATCCAGACATATGGATGTTGAAAGGGTGCTTTAAGAAAGATCGTGGTTTTTGATTAAAAAAATCGCGACAATGGCTGTTTTTTCTCTACTTTTTGCATTAATTTATTTTTATATTTATTTGTGAAATAAATGTCAAATGTTTTAAATATTTTGTAAGCAAATAATATGGTGATTATTATTTGTAAATCATATAACACTTTGTAACTTGTACAAATATATTTGGTGCATTAACAATTTCTTTCGAGTTACAAGAGCTGGTCGGCCGACAGCAGGAGATGAAAAATTTAAGACAAAAGAAAATATAAAAGAGAGAAGGAAAAGAGAGTCCTTTCCATCCAGACAGATGGATGTTGAAAGGGTGCTTTACGAAAGATCGTGGTTTTTGATCACAAAAACCGCGACAATGGCTGTTTTTTCTCTACTTTTTGCATAGTTTTTTTTTATATTTATTTGTGAAATAAATTTTAAATGTTTTGAAAATTTTGTAATCAAAAAAAAATAGTGCTTATTATTTGTGAATCGTATGAAACAGAAAACGAAATTGCAAATAAATAAAATTGAAGTGAATCATGATTGTACCATCATTAATTTATTTTAAAAAATCAGTTAACAAGAGCAAATAATTTTTATTTGGAATGGATTTTAATGAATTTGTTTGACTTTTAAATTTATATTTTTGGCAACTGATTTAAAGTTTTCGTTTAATTATCAATAGAAATTTACAAAATATTCAAATAACTAACAATATATATTTCGAACATTGGTTACATCAGTGTACAAAAATATTTGAAAAAGGATTTAAAAACAGAACTTCCATTGCCGAAAAAAATACAGAATTATGCAGTGGAAGGGAGCTTTGTTTTTAGGCATAACCTTTATTCTTCGAGACAGAAATTATGAATATAACAAAACAAAACTCTCATAAAAATGGCAAATTAAAATTAAAGAAAAAAAATATTTTTTTAAGAAGCGATAACATTTTTTTTTCTTTGTTTCTTTAAAGTTTAAACAAAACAATATTTTTAGTTTTTGTGAAAAGCGATTTTCCAGAAATTACATGACAATTGGGGAGGAAAAAGGATTCCGCCAAAGTGTCACCAAGCTTTGATCTACGGTTATGGGGGAAGGAGAGGAATTGAAATTTACGATGACGTCATTTCCGGACTATCCTAAAATTATTGATTATTCCTTTTAACATTTTATTTCTCATTAGTAACAAATACTTAAAATGTAAGCGCGCGTTAAAATTTTTTTATCTTTTTTTTTTTGTTAATCACACTGCAAAAAATAAATATTTAACGCACCGGACTTCTTCTTTTTGAAAATTGAATGCCGTGCGATTTATTAACTTAGAAATTTTAAGCTGTATTAAAATTAATGGATGAAATTATTAATCATAAAATATTCAAAATGCTTAAAGAAAAAGCTTTTTCGAGCGATGAAATATAAAATTGTGAAAAAAATGGCACTTTTTTAAACATCGTTTTCTTTTAAATTCGATGCAAAATTTATGCTTTTGTCGAGTGTTTTTTTCCAACACAAACTAATCTTTGATGCATCTTCGGAAAAAAGTGATGAAATATTGCAAAACAAATCGGGCGACAACTGCATATTTCAGGTGTTGCTCATTTTTTGTTTTTATTGCATTAAAAAATGTCAAAATGCATAGTTTTAGGTTTTTTAATATTTTGTATCAAAACAAAGTCTTTTTTATTTATATTTATATCGATAATTTATAATACGCCAATATCTTTCATTAATTTCAAAATCAGGAAGTTCAATTAAAATGCATTTTTAATTAAATTTTTGATGCTTATTTATAAAAAAAACTTTGATTTAATATTTTTGTTTTATGTTTATATTTTTTAAATTCAGCAAAGTATTTGAAAAAAATTAAAGTGCCGAAACTGATTAATTTTCGAGACACAAATTAATCCTTGTCACACCTGCAGAAAAGTGATAAAATGTTGCAAAAACTGAACTGTTAATATACGTGCAAAATTTTCCGTTTATTCTTAAATTTTTATATGATACATTTCTTCAAAAATGTTAAATATTTGTTTTCAAGTTTTTGTAAATTTTGTAATTTGCAAATTTTATCAGTTAAATTTGTACGAATTATGCTTATAAAATTGAGAGCTAACACAAGCATCAAAAAGATCAAAGGCGTGCCCTGTCTAAAATGAAAAAAAAAGTTTTTGCCTACGGCCTTGAGAGTAAAGAGTACGCATTTAGTTTCTGAATATTTTGTAATTAAAAAATTATACGATTTAGTTTCTTATGGATCTGACGTTGGAAAAAACTAAGATCTATCTCAAATTTGAAAGACCCAACCAACAGGATCCAATCATACATTACTTACTAAAATTTTTACATATTCATTTCAATAAAAATATTGATTATTTATTTTATATTTTGTGCTATTAATTTTTCGCATCATCTTTAAAAAATGTCAAAATCATATTTTTTTGCCTTTGAATATTAACAAATTATACCGCTGATGTTTTTATCGATAGCTTGCGAAAAACAAGGATCTCTCACAAATTTCGAAATCATGATTGGGATATTAATGCATGTTTTAAAAAAATTTTAGAGTTTTTGGTTTGCTCATTTTTTGCATTGGTTTAAAAATTCTTTAGTTTTTTGAATATTTTGTAATGAAATAAAATTAACCTTTTCATAGTTTTACTGATCATAAAAAACCAAGATCTCTTCAATCGTCAAAACAGAAATAATTCGACATTTTTAATTTAATTTTTTAAATTTTTTTTAAATGAAACATTGATTAATTATTTTATTATTTTACTAAATTTAGAAAATAAATGTAATTTTAGAAAAAATTGAAGTGGACGATTTTCAGCTTCGCAGCTGTCGTAAACAACGATGAAATATTGCGAAACTTAAATTGTCGTTTCTCAAAAAAAACTTCATTTTCTTATAATTTTTGCACAACTTTTTTTTCGTCCTTGTTTCAAGAATAAGTTTCAAAATGTTTTGAATATTTAAAAAAAAAGACGAATGAAAAAATCGTTATTAGTAAATCATAGGATCAAACATTTGGTATGCAAAAAATGAAACTTTTATGCCCAAACAAAATTAATCAATTAAAAGGCCTGAACCATTAATAAATAAATTTTGACATTCCTGTCAACTACTAAAAGGTTATTTGAATTGCATATTTTGTGTAAATAGAACTTCATTCAGTTATTGAAAAATAGCAAACCATTAATCATTGTTAAAAAATTACAGTAAAAAACCAACAATTTTGCAAATTAAAGAACGCTATTTTCGGCTTTGCAGTTCTTGTAAAAAAATGATGATATATTGCAAAGCTAAAAAAGATGTTTTTTGCAAAAAAACCATTGTTTTTAATCCATAATTTTTCGTGCTTTTCGTATCGATTTAAAAGAAAAAACACCATCTTCGAGGCTTTTGAATATTTTGGAATTTAAGATTTTTTCTCTTTGTCAGGAAAAAAAACCTTCGATAATTGGTGATTTTGAAGTAAGAAAGTTGACTACCAAAAACAGTAATACTTTTTCAACTGAATAAATAGAGCATTAAAAATTGTTATAAAGCAGAAACTAAAGAATAATCATAAGTATGATATTAGGATTACAAAGAAAGCGTAACAACTAAAACACCACTTTTGAGACAATGGATTATTCCAAAAATCTCTTCGTTTTTACTGAGTATAACATTTTGCCAATTGTAAACTCACTCGGAAAGAAAAAGACAGCGTTTTTTGTACATACTGCAACAACAAAAGTTAGAGACAGAACGTTCATTATAAAAAAACTAGTTCATGGCTGTTTGTGGTGACATTCGATTTTGTAAGTTTAAATTGTTTTTTTTGAAAAAAGTAAATGTAACGCTATTAATTTCAGTAAAAAATTAATTGGTTCAGAATTATCAGAACCAATTAATTTTTTAATAGTGTCGTAATCCGAATGAATACGTCCAATGTAATTTTTCTATTTTGAATTTTTAATAAAACTTAATTGATTTTAAGTTTTTTCATAATTTTTAAGAGAAAGAATTATTTTTTTGGTCGAACAAAAAATTCAAATAAACAAATTTTTTTGACATTGGTCAAATTATTATGCATATAATATGAACAGACAAAAGTCTAGACATTTTCGTCTTTTTAGAAAATGAAAGATGTTCCGTTTTCAGACATTTCACAACTATTATGAATAACGCTTATGCTTGGAAATTGACAATCTAATACTAAGCAAGCATAAGTCGTTCAGCACTTTTTCTATCCATTTTAATCGAAAAGTGCGAAAATTTAAAAACATAAAATTTTTTTTTGAGAAAGTATGTTTTTTCCGATAGATTTCATCACTTTTTTCTTCTTTTTTTTTCTTCAAAGTTGTAAAAAATAAGTTTTTTTTTCAAAAACATGCTATTGTTTCTTTAACAATCAGTCTGTTAGTATTAGCAATTACAACAATTTATCTGTTGTATTTTTACAAGCCCTTTTTTCCAATTTTCAATCAATCTTTTTTCTGTAAATCTTGATGCAAAAAAATAAATAATTATTGAAGCAAAATGTTTATGACAAGATTATTCCTTCTTAATTTTTATATTTTTAACGCGTTTAAACCCTTTTTTGTTTCATAAAAAATCACTGGGTCAACTTGATAATAAAAAAATATTTAAAACGCAAAGAAAGTTGTAAAATTATGGCAAAAAAACGAACGACAAATTTTTAGCTCCGATTGAAAAATTATTAAAATCGGTTTTTACAAATTTTTTAATATTTTGTAAATATCAAATCATACAATTTTTATACTTACTCAGCATAAATTAAAAATCCAAGAACTCTCACAAATGTTGAAGAAAGCATATTTAATTAAATTTGTAAACATCTTTTTCATTAAATACATTGGTTTATTAGTTAAGTTTTGTTTGTTATTTTAAATTTGTTTGTTGTTCGATCCAAACGAACACATTCTAAAATTGGAACAATACAGAGAAGATTAGCATGGCCCCTGCGCAAGGATGACACGCAAATTCGTGAAGCGTTCCAAATTTTTTTCAAAAAATGGATTTTACTCAAAAAATGGAATTTACTCAAAAAATGGATTTTACTCAAAAAATGGAATTTACTCAAAAAATGGATTTTACTCAAAAAATGGATTTTACTCAAAAAATGGATTTTACTCAAAAAATGGATTTTACTCAAAAAATGGATTTTACTGAAATACTCATAATGAAATTGTGGGGTAGGGATGCGGGCGCGCCCGAAAATCCGAAAAACTCGGGCGCGCCGGCGCGGGCGCATTCCTTATTTTGCGCCCGGGCGCGCCTGAGACCGGGCGCGCCCGACATTTTATAAGGAGAAAAAACCCTTGCGCCCGGGCGCGCCCGCACCATCCCTATTGTGGGGTATCTTTTTATTTATTTATCTCTATCTCAGCCACTTTCTTTTATTTTACTTCTATCTTGACTTCACTTTAAAGAAACACGATCGGGTGGCTTTAAAGTGTTCAAATGATTCAGATAACGTGTGAGCCCTGTCTGTCTCATAGAGCATCCATCTCATTCTTCGATGATCATGTTTTATTATACACTTCAAGTTTAAGTAAATTTAAGTTAGTACTGTTATAGTCTTAAATAAAACTAAAAACTTACTTTTGTTTTTACTTTTGTGTTACTGTATTTTAATCATTTTTTTTTGTTTATCTATCATTTTTATTTTTATCTTTCTATTGTTCATTGTTTTTCTTGCCCACTCAGCTTTTTCTGGAGTGAATAAATTAAATTAAAAAAAAAATTTAAAATTTAAAAAAAATAATAGTTTTTTTAAAGAACATTAAAAACGAATGTTTTTCAAAACACAAAACAATCTTTAATGAGTCTTTTGAAATTTGAAATGAACAATTTGTGCTTTTGCGTATTCTGTATATCCGTGACATAGCTTTCTTTTCATTTCATCTCATTTTTCTCAAATGTTTAGAATCTAAACACACTATATTCGACTTTGCAACTTTTGTGAAAAAACTGATGCAATATTGCAAAATATTCTTTGTTTCACTAGTAAAAACACTATTTTCAATTTGAAAATTTCGAAAAAAAATGATCATTGAAAATTTTGTGTTTCAGTATTTTCCTTAATGATGAAATATTGAAACATCAAATCGTCATTTCCCAAAAAACCGCCATTTTTCGTTTGTTTTTTCTGCACAACTATGATTTCTATGTTTATTTTGAAAAGATTCGTTTTATGTTTTGAATATTTTGTGAAGCAAAAGTTCATGAATTTATTGTTTATAAATCGTTCTTATAAAAATTATTATTGTGCTGCAGAAACATGCTACAGGCATCCGTCAAAAGCACTTGATGTTAGCATTATTTAATAAATTTTGAAATTTTTGTCATTTACGAAAAAGATCATTTAAAATGCTTGAGATTCGTTAAACAATTAAAAGAAGAAAATTATTACAATAAAAAATGCTCCAAAAAACATTTATTTTGCATATAAAAAACTATTTTTTGCTTCGAAGTCCTTTGGAAAAGTGATGAAATATTGCATAAATATAATAGTCGTTTCTCAACTGCTTTTTCCTTTCTTTTTTGTTCAACTCAATTATTTTGCATTTTTAATTAAAAAATAAGTGTCAAATGAATTTTGGAATATTTAAAAAATCACAAATACAGGACTACTTTTTATTTGTAAGTCAAAATAATTCAAATTTTTATTATGCTTTAAATCTCAATCAAATGAACCATTAATTATTAAATTTGAAAAGTTGGATCAACTACTGAAAAATTAATTTAAAAATGGTTAAATGAAATTCATTTCAACCGTTAGAAACAAAAAACAACATCCTAATTTTCTTTTCTCGTTTTATCCTTTATCTCCATAGAAAACAATGATTTTGGGTCATTCTGCGGGCAATCCCCTAAATGCGCATAACTTCTTTGGGTTTGCTTGCCATGCAGTCTTTCTCTTTTGTGAAGGAAGAACAGTGCCCCAACTTTGCCAAAATTCTGAAGAGTGACACGACTTTTGTGCCTTAGGGTATGGTAATAATGTGATTTTTAAAAGCCAAAATTTATTTATTTATGAAAAATTAAACAATTAAGATTTTTTGCATTTTCATGAGATGTAACACACATATTTTGTTTTCGGGGAACAACCACTGTCCCAATATACGTTAATATCAATAAGGAAATTTATCGATATCAAAATTTTGAAGCTGTTCATTTGGTTTCAGTACCTTTTGGAGGCAACCACTTAATATTTCCTTCTTTGTTGTAGTACATGAGATAAATGTGCATTGTTGCGCTCTAAAATGGAATACGGAAATTTCAAAATGAAGAAAACAAAAGTTGTTCAAACCCTTTTTTTGATGTATATAAAAACGGCAAAGCGAAAAAAAAACTAATTATTGCCAAAGTACGCTTTCTTGCACGATTTTAAAAATTTTTTATTGTCTTTCTTTCTTCAAAGTTGCAACAAAATTAGATAATAATTTTAGCAGAAATTCATTGACGGTTTTTTGTATTATGGACTTCCTAATTATTAACTGATGCAACAATTTTTAGTGAAATACATAAATGTTCATTATCTTATTTTGAATTAATCATTTTGTGTTAATAAATTGTAAATGAAATTTATTATTTATGTATTAAAATTTAATTTTTTTTAATTTTTATTGCCCAAAACTATTTTTTTGAGCTTCTAAAATTAAGTAACGTTAATTATTTGTTACAAACTAAGAAATTTTAAGCTGTGTTAAAATAAATGGATGAAATTTTTAATCATAAAATATTCAAAATGTTTAAAGAAAAAGCTTTTTCGAGCGATGAAATATAAAATTGTGAAATAAATGGCACTTTTTTAAACATCGTTAGCTTTTAAAATCGATGCAAAATTGATTCATTTGTCGCGTGTTTTTTCCAAACACAAACTATTCTTTGATGCATCTTTGGAAAAAAATGATGAAATATTGCAAAACAAATCGAGCGAAAATTATTTTTATTTCTCCTTATTTATTGTTTCCATTGCAATAAAAAATGTCGAAATGCATAGTTTTAGGTTTTTTGAATATTTTGTAGCAAAACAAAGTCTCTTTTTAGTTATATTTGTGTCGATAATTTATAATAAACCAGAATCTTTCACAAATTTCATAATCAAGAAGTTTAATTATGATGCATTTTTAATTAAATTTTTGAGGTTTATTTATAAACAAAACTTTGATTAAATATTTTTGTTTTATGCTTATACATACTTATCAGCAAAGGATTGGATTTTTATAAATAACATTAAAGTGCCGAAAATGAATGTTTTTCTAAACACAAAATAATTGTTGTTACGTCTGTGAAGATGAAATGTCACAAAAATTAAAACATTTTTGTTACCAACAAAATTTTATCTTGTATCTCAAATTTTTTGATATTTGAAAAATTTGAACGTTTTTTCAGGTTTTTGAATATTTGGAAATTTACAAATTTCACCAGTTACATTTGTACGAATCATCGTTAAAAAATTGAGAGTTCTCACAAACGTAGAATTCCGAGTTCGTTTTGGCATATCCTTCACGTTCCTCGCAAATCTATTAAGTTTCGCAATGCTCCGTTGCACAAAGTTAAATTTAGTAGGAATGATTTAATCTACTAATAAAAATATGCCACCAGTTGCTTGTTTTAAAACATTTAAAATGCAAAAAGGAACATCCGAATAAAATAAACTGTAAGAAAAAAATGTATTTTTGTGAACATGAAAAATTTTTAAAGTTTTTTTTAATAACTTAAAAAGGGTTTTTTTGGCTTTGGTAAATGGATCCGGTTAACTATCAGCAGCAAATATTTTCAAGGCCAGACTGTTCTGGATCTTTTTAAAATAATAATTGATTTTCGGTTGACATGAGTCATTATCATTTATTTTGTCTTGGTTTTGGATGATTATCAATGTTTTTTCTTTCTTATTATAAAAAAAGAAACGCCTAATTTAATTAAATTATAAAATATTCATTCATAAAAAATAAACTCTTTTTCCTTTTTTTGAAATCAAAGTAAAAAATAAATAAAAAAAATGGGCGATTTTTTTTTTCAACATTTAAAAATAGGCACTGCTCAATGGAGAAATTATTGAGACAAAAAGACGCAATATAACTGACTTTCTGAAAAAATCGAGGAAAATGAATGCGAGACGATCGATCAAAAATTTCAAAATTGTTTTTTTGAGCTGAAATTTGGCGTGTAGTATCCTTAGGGGTCAGGGAGGTGTGATCAAAAAAAATTTTTTTGATTCGTCGTGCCACGGCATTTTTATGCCGTTTGGTCGCCCTGGCTTTAGTTTTGATCCTTTTTTTACAAATGAGGTATATTCTGGTAGCCCTTAATCAGGGCTATCAGATGCACGCATTGGGATTTTTATTGGTGGTCCCGCCGCGAAAATTTAGCATATTAAAATTTCAAAGGGGGATAAGTACCCCAAGAATTCGACACCGCAAAAATTTTTTTCTCTTAAAATGTTCCTTTTCTCATGACTCATTTATCGGCAGAAAAAAATTTTCGATTTCGAAAAATTTTTACGAGACTTTTACAAAAAAAACCGAATTTGACCTCAAAAACGATAGTTTAAACGAAATCGGAGTTCACCATCGAATTCCCCGTGGTCGATTTGCTATATGGGTTTAAAATCAGAGCGATTGGACCAAAAAAATTTTTTCGTAGGGGGGGTCGTCGGCAAAAATTTTTTTTGGTCCAATCGCTCTGATTTTAAACCCATATAGCAAATCGACCACGGGGAATTCGATGGTGAACTCCGATTTCGTTTAAACTATCGTTTTTGAGGTCAAATTCGGTTTTTTTGAAAAAGTCTCGTAAAAATTTTTCGAAATCGAAAACTATTTTCTGCCGATAAATGAGTCATGAGAAAAGGAACATTTTAAGAGAAAAAAATTTTTGCGGTGTCGAATTCTTGGGGTACTTATCCCCCTTTGAAATTTTAATATGCTAAATTTTCGCGGCGGGACCACCAATAAAAATCCCAATGCGTGCATCTGATAGCCCTGATTAAGGGCTACCAGAATATACCTCATTTGTAAAAAAAGGATCAAAACTAAAGCCAGGGCGACCAAACGGCATAAAAATGCCGTGGCACGACGAATCAAAAAAATTTTTTTTGATCACACCTCCCTGACCCCTAAGGATACTACACGCCAAATTTCAGCTCAAAAAAACAATTTTGAAATTTTTGATCGATCGCCCTTTCCTCGATTTTTTCAGAAAGTCAGTTATATAAACTACACAATATAAATTTTAAGGGGAAGGCGCATCGCCTGTAGTTTTTTTGATGCGAAGTCGATTGCATTTCTCGACGCGAAAACACCGTCATTCGAGCTTGTTTTTTTCTTTACTGCAGCTGCAAAAAGAGAATAAAAAAGCCGCTCCAATGAGTCCCTGATTTTGTATAAAAAAGTTTTTAGGCTTTACAAAAACATTGAACTAAATAAAAATATTTGTTTATTCCTTTTGACATTTTGAAGGAGCTCTTTTTTAAACCAGACAAACATTTTTTTAAACAAATGTTTAAGAAAACATAACACAATCTTTTATGCTTCGCTTAAAAAGTGATGAAATATTGCAGAGAAAAAACGCAGACAAAGTTAGTTTTTTCCCAAATTTTTTTCGTCGTATTAAGAAATGTTAAAAGCTTTTTGCAAGTTTTTTGAATATTTTTCAATTAAAAACTTTAACCATTTTCATGGATCCTTTAAATCCTAGATTTGTTACAACTTTCAAAATAATTTTAGCTATAAAGTTTCAAATTTTGCAATTTTAATAAAATTTGTAAAAATCTTTTGCATAATCGAATTGATTAAAAACTTATTTTTAAAAAAACAGTATTTACACCAAATTTTATTTAAAGAATGAAAGTAAAACTAAAAACAACAACAAATAATCTTCAGTAAGCATCGTAAAAAAATGATGAAATATTGCAAAATAAGATGGATGTTTTTCAATAGGCAGTCGTTTTAATTCTTTCGCTCTCATATTTTTGGGTCTCATCGACTTTTATTTTGCAAAATCGTTGTTAAAAACGCGTTTACTTTGTTTTTTTTAATATTTTGTAATTCAAATTTGTAACGATCTCATTTTTTAGAGCAACAAAATAATCTAGTGAGATCACTTTGTTAATTAAAAAAGAAAAAATGACAAATGTTTTTTAATTCATTAATTAATTAAAATTTTTTGAAATAAGTTTAACAAGTCTGATAATTTAGGAAACAAAAAAGCAAAAAGCCTATCATTTTGTTTTAAATTAAAAATAATTTTCAAAAAGCGAGCGATTGAAAAATTATTACCAAATTTTTTTCGTCAATAAAATACACCATCTTTAGCTTTGTTTCGTGAAAAAGTGACGCAATATTGCAAATACAATTTTATTTATTTTATTTATTTATTTAAAACCTTTTATCTATCGCGCAGGACGAAAGGGGACACGTTATGACACCAAAAATTAGTTAAACAAAGTGACAACAATTCAATAGGTTTTTTATTTGTGTATTTCTTGAAATCATCCATCCATCTTGTAGGTGGTCTTCCAACAGGACGTTTTGCATTTGGAGTCCATTCAGTCAGTTTTCTATTCCAGCGATCTTCAGGAAGTGTCATCAGCTTTTTCAGGTAGTTCCATCTTCGTTCACGAGAAGCTTGGACGAATACAATTTTCTCAAAGAAAATCGCTTTTTTTCTTTTCTTTTTTGATCATTTTGTTTATTTATTTGTAAAATAAGCGTCAAATGTTTTGAATATTTTGTAATTCGAAAAAATGTGGTGATTATTATTTGTAAATTGTGATAACAAAAATTTTATTTATGCAGAAAATGCCGTTGAAAATTCCAGTAGCGGGCAATAGAAATATGCAGACACCCTATTTTCAGCTTTGAAAGATTGTTTAAAAAAAGAGAAATTTTCGTAAAACACAATTGACATTTCTCCAAAGAAAAATGCTTTTTTCTTTCTATTTTTGTTTAATTTTATTTTACGAATTTGATTAAAAATTCAGAAAAAGCTTATTTATTAAAAACAAAACAGAATTCAAATGGTAGAAAAATGGAACACGAAAATGGATAATTTTTTCCTGTTTTGGGGTTCCATAACGAAAATAGATTTAAATGAATTTTATTCCACCAAAAAACCCTGATTGTCAGGTTCAGGGTTTTTCCAAAAAATCAGAGATCAAAACAGAAAGCCTTCTTCGTTAAAAATGTTTTTGATTGGAGTATAATTTTTGATATTTAATAAATTGAGTATGATCGAAACCAGGAAAACGGATGTGTGGAATCTTTTTTGGTGGATCTTTGATAATTTTGTCAATCAAAGAAACAAGCAATCTTTTGTTAGTAGCTGAAAGTGGAGATTCGAAATCATAAATCAGAGTTACGCTGATTCTGTCATTCTTCTAAAAAATATTATTATTTTTAAAGAAAACTTGAAAATTTTTACCATCAGAAAATCTGAGAAGGATTCCATATCAAAAGTTTCAGGAAGTTCACGCAATGCAAGTTTATGCAAATTTTTTGATTGTGAAAAAATTTCACATATTTTCTTTACAGTACTGGTTTTGAACATGGACTTATTATTGGAACGGCTTCTTAAAAAATGGGATAAGGTATCGTAATCGGAAAATCATTTTTATTTCCTCGACATTAAAGGAACTTTCGATAAATTTCTTACCACTCCCTCCCACATGTCGTCATATCTGGATTATCTCTTATTGACGGATAAATGAATTTTATCAAAAAAAACCTACGCTCGAAATGCTACCAATTGCGAAAGATTCTCAAAAAGTTTGTCAAAAGTTACTGCAGAACCATCGGCATTTTTTATAATATTATTTCCATCAAGATACAAAAACTTTAAAGTATCAGCAGACGTTAATTTTTGATATTCTTGATATGTAAATTTTTGATTTTTTATTTTTATCACTCGAAAATTACAATTTGATATTTTTGTTAGAAATGACGAAATCGTTGTTGGAGAAGAGAAACGACAAATGCAAAATTCATTAAATAACCATAACTTTGAAAATTTTTTATCGTTTAATTCAATCACTTTTCCATCAGCTTCCCATTCGCCAACATGCATCAAACGTGAAACCGGGTAAATTGGTTTTTTGAGATAAAAATATTTGCATGCTTGAATAAGTTTTTTCCAAGCTTTTCCATGTTCAAATGTTTGCATATAAGACGGCTAAACGAATTGTGATTTACGGACTCAATAAAAACATGACGTTTGAAGTCGTTTTGGACCAAAATTTTTTTTCGCTATACTAACGCAAAAAACGTCTCACCGAAAATTTCCAAAACATGAAATCAGTTTTTATTTCAATTCTGCCTCAAAAAAAATTTTTTTGAGGCAATTTGGACGACCAAAGCTGAAGCGGATATTTTTTTAGTGGACTGAGGCAGAATTTAGAAAATGCTAGAGTTTGTGTAAATACAAAATTCAAACAGTAAAACAGGTTATTTTAAAAGATCTGCCTCAGCTTTTTGGCAACCTCCTGGATTTTACAAAAACTAGCTCAAAAGTGAGGCAAAATTCTGATAAAATAGTGCCTCAAAGGTGAGGCAGTTTTTCAACAGAATTTTGCCTCAAAAGTGAGGCACTTTTTGAACTGAAAATTGCCTCAAAAGTGAGGCACTTTTCGAACTGAAAATTGCCTCATTTTTTTGCCCCGCCGAGGAACCGAACCCTAGACCTCCGGATCCAAAAACAAACGCGCTACCAACTGAGCTATTTGGTCAACGAAACTGTGTCCTCAAAAAAAGGTATACAACATTTTGCCAACGAAGAATATTTTCTCAACTAATTTTTTTCTTTATGACATAATGTTGTATACCTTTTTTAAGTACACAATTGTGTTGACCAAATAGCTCAGTTGGTAGCGCGTTTGTTTTTGGATCCGGAGGTCTAGGGTTCGGTTCCTCGGCGGGGCAAAAAAATGAGGCAATTTTCAGTTCGAAAAGTGCCTCACTTTTGAGGCAAAATTCTGTTGAAAAACTGCCTCACCTTTGAGGCACTATTTTATCAGAATTTTGCCTCACTTTTGAGGCAATTTTCGCGAAGTCCAAGAGGTTGCAAAAAAGATGAGGCAGATCTTTAAAAATCATCGGTTTTTAAAAATTTGGTCCAAAACGCATAAAAACTGCTTTCTCATAAAAATCGTCTCAGAAGATGTTTTTACTACTACTGTTTTCATGAATCTGCCTCAAAAAAAATTTTTTTGAGGCAGCTTGATGCAAATTTGTCAAAACCTGTTTTCTAAAATTTCAGTGAGACAGATTTTTAAAACAGTAGTGTTTTTCGTCCAAAAAAGGTCATGTATTTTTTTTAAAAAAATTGCCGTTTTTAAGGCCCCCGAGAATCATAATTCGTTTAGCCGTCTTATATCTTTAAACATTGTTATCATGGGATACGGTAAAGCAAATATTTGATGACGTGGATTTTGAAAGGTGTATTTTGAGTTTGATTTTCTACAAAAAGGATATTTGGCTGCCATTCGAATACTTTTGGCATCCATTTTATTTGAAATTGAAATTGTTAAAGATTCCTGAACGCGGTATGTATGAAACAGAACAAAGAAAAAGTAAGAAATAATAAAAAAAGGTTTATTTTCAGTTGATTAAAAAACACGTTTATGGATATTTCGAGAATTGGGCTGTGTAATGAGTTTAAGTAATTTTAACTCTTTTTGCACAACTCGTCACGCTACCACTTTGCACATTTTCTGAACTTTTTACACTGTTTTTTCCAAAATTAGAGCAAATCAAAAAAGGAATAAGATTTATTACACAGCCAAAATCAACAAGGTTTTTGGTGACATAAGTTATATATCACATAACGCAAAAGGATAACTGTTGATACTTTTTTGGCTGAAAAATGTACTAATAATAAAGTTTTTGATTAAAATCTGTATCGCAAAAGGAATCCAATATAGCTCACAACCAACACAGAATAAAAAATTATGTAAAAATTGCCGAAATTCCAGACAATCCTAACGCAACAAAAGGAAAAATATTTTTCACTTTTGGCACAAAAGTTTTTGCAATCCACAACCAACACCACTCTATTTTTCTAAGGTCAATCAATGATGAATGAATTATGGCATGCCATGCCAAACCAAATGAAACAAAATAATTTATGTTAGAGCACAATATAGTGAAAATGCCCTCCAAGAAACAAATAAAATATTGTTTATATGTAAATGACTATGTATTTAGTGAATTATGCCATGCCCGCATTAATGAAAAATCAAATCAATCAATTATCAAGCTTTCAAAGTATGCCAAATTTTTGTATTTATAATGATTGTTTTTTAAATTGCAAATACAAATAAACTCGATTATTTTTCTCAACGCAGAATAATCATTGATGCAAAAAAGTGATGAAAAAATCGCAACAAATCGAACAACAATTTTATTTTATTATTGCTCATTTTTTTGCATTGGCTTAAAAATTGTTTACTATTTTGAATATTTTGTAATGAAATTAAAGTGTACTTTTCATATTTTAAATGATGATAAAAAAAACCAAGATCTCTCACAATCGTCAAAACAGAAATAGTTCGACATTTTTTATTTAATTTTCTAAAGTTTATTTTTAAGTAAAACATTGATTAATAATTTTATAGTTTTTAGTTTTTTACTAAATTCAGAAAATGAATGTAATTTTAGTGAACATTAAAGTGGTCTCTTTTATGGCTTTGCAGCTTTCGTAAAAAAGTGATGAAATATTAAAATACTAAAATCGTTGTTTCTCAAAGAAAATTTTTGTTTCGTATATTTTTTGGACAAATTTCTTTTTCGTTTTTATTTCAATGATTTTTTTCCAAAGGTTTTGAATATTTAGAAAAATAGACAAATCAGAAAATCATTATTAGTAAATCTTAAAAGTTTAAACTATAGTTATGCAAATAATACAACCTTATACAACATGGTCACCTTCATTTATTAATAAATTTTGAAATTTCTGTCCACTTCAAAAAGATTATTTAATTTGAAGAAACGTTAACATCGAATGTGTTTCTAAAAAAAAACACAAAAAAATCTAAGATGCATTTTTATAGGGGACTCTTCAGCTGTTGAACACATGAAAATAAATTATTTTTTGGTTTGCATATATGTATGTGTTTTTTGATTTTTTTATCTCTGTTTGCTTTTGTATTCTTAATGATTATTATTGTATTTTTTGGTCGATTAATAAAGATATTATTTCATTTTTCTTTGCATGAGCATATTGTAAGAGAATTATAGGATTGTTAAGATTAGTTACAGTATTTCGGTTTTAAAGTTGATGGGAAATCGAAATGAGAAAGCTTCGCTGACAAATATCAATGACAAAAGTCTTCACGGAAACTTAATTTAATAAATCAAGATAAATTAAATAATATTCTGGGCAAAGAATTGAATTCAGTGAAACGAATATATATCCTTTTAACCTCAAAGAAAATCTATGTTTAAATCATGATATTTCTTCATCTGAGTTTTATTTAGAATATACGCTGCTTTCCTGTTTCATGTATATGACGATATTCATATCTGAAAGGAATAAAATATATAAAGATTGATAAAGAATACAAAAAACATACCTGTAACGTTAAACTTACCTCTTCCATCATCTTCCATCAATAGTAAAGCTAAAAAAGTGCTACCAAAGCAATTTGGTACATTCAGTAATCATTAATAATTACTTAAGTACATATTTTAACTCTTATATGAGTCATATATATCATCCTCAATATTAAAGAAAAAACTTTATACGTTGATTTGGGGCAAAAAATCAAAAATTTAACATACATGCTCAAAAATTATGGGAAAACATATTTTTGTATCATTTTTACATTACTTTATTAATTTGCATATAAAATAATGCAAAAATATGCCAAAAATTAATAAAATTAACGGTTTTTATGTTCGATTTAATAAATTTAAAATATTCAATATTTGAATTTCGCGGACCGCTTTTGGCAAAATGCGTACCGCTGACAACCGCTGGCTACCGCTCAAAACCGCTAATTTTTGGTCAGTTAGCTTGTCAGGTATTGTAGCTTTCTTTTCATTTTATCCCATTTCTCTTTAATGTTTAGAGGCTAAACACACTTTTTTCGACTTTGCAACTTTTGTGAAAAAACTAATGAAATATGACAAAATTTTCTTTGTTTTACAAAGGTTGCGTATTTTTGATTTTTCCTAAATTTTTTTAAACGTAGGGTATATGTTAAACACCACCGTTTTTGTTTGTTAAGTTTCCCAAAAATCTCTGATGAGTTGTTTGTTGATCGTGTTAAGAAAAATACACATTTTTCGGCTATTTTTTGTAGAAAAAGAAAAAAGGTAGGGCAGACGGATTTTTTCTCAACACGATTGAGAAAATGTTTATCAGAGAATTTTGGGAAAATAAAACGATGGTGTAGAATAAATCGTTTTTAGACAAGTCCTCTTAACACGAAAATTTTTATCAACGATGAAAAATGTGTTGTGTGTTTCAATCATCCTTCGACAAAAAAGCACAACACATTTTTCATCGTTGGCAGAAATTTCTTGTTAAGAGGACTGCAGGGCCGCAAATTAGTCCAAAGTAAGGGGTTGGAGATTCCTTATAAAATCTCAAGAAAATCTTATTTTACCTAGTATGAATTCATTTTTTCACCTTAAATTGAGAATCAAGGGGATGGCTATCTCCACAATCACCCTAAGACAGTTGCCGCCCTGGAGGACTGGTATAAAACCGTTTGTTCTAACATGGACGCTCCCTTTAAAGGACGAGACCCATCGTGAATAAACTTTTTACCCGCTACTTTGATTGCACCTCTCGACGCGAAAGCACCTTCATTGGAGCTTGTTTTTTTCTTCACTGCAGCTGCAAAAAAAGGAAAGAAAAAAAGCAGCTCCAATGAGCAGTGATGTGACTTCCCCTCCCCTTTCCCCGCCCCGGAGGACCCCTTTTTCCCCTCCCCCGGGGTTCGGGGGAGGGGAAAGCGGAAGATTTGGAAAAGCTCGGGGGAAAGGGGAGGGGAAGGGGGAAGATTTCAAAACATCAAAGAGACCGACATCCCCTTTTATACCCCCGGGGGCCCCTTTTTCCCCCTTCCTGTGGGGTCGGGGGAGGGGAAAGGGGAAGATTGTGAAACCTGTGGGGGAAGGGGGAGGGGAAAGGGGACGAAAAGGGTCAAGTCACTACACTGCCAATGAGTCCCTGATTTTTGTAAAAAAAGTTTATTCACGATGGGTCCCCTCCTTTAAGATGCGTTGTTTCTAAAATTTGTGTAAAAACTTTTTTGAATATTTTGTGGATAAAAATATAAAGATTTCATTATTTGTGAATTGAAAAAGTTTAAATTATAATTATGCACTAATATGCAAATGGAATCCAACAACAACGAGTGTTGGCATCATTTAATAAATTATGAAATTTCTGTCTATTTCGAAAAAGAAGATTATTTTTAAAGATTTTCTGCAAACAATAATCCGGATAAATGTTCATGTTAAAAGATTACTCCAAGAAACACCAATTTTACAAGTATCATAAAAACACTATTTTCAATTTGTAAATTTTGGCAAAAAATGATGATTGAATACTTTGTGTTTCAATATTTTCAAAAGTGATGAAATAGTGAAACATAAAAAATCGTCATTAAAAATCGCCATCTTTCGTTTGCTTTTTTTGCTCAATTTTGTTTTGTTTATTTTAAAAGGATTCGTTTTATGTTTTGAATATTTTGTAAAGTGAAAGTTTGAAAATCGTTTTTGTAAAAATTATTATTGCACTGAAGAAACATGCTACTGGATTCCATTAAAGCACTTGTTACTGTCACCATTATTAACTATATTTTGAAATTTTTGTTATTTACGAAAAAAATTATTAAAAATGCTTGAGATTTGTTTAACAATTGAAAAGGAAGAAAAAAACAAAAAATAATTTTTTGCAGGGATCTTCTTCAGTCACGCAGTATTAAAAACGGACAACACATTTCCCTGATTTTCAATAACTTTCATAAAAAAAAAAGTTGTATCAAGTTCGACTTGTCCTTTAAAAAAAGATTCTGAAAAACAACACAGTTGCAAAAAATTTTAAGTTTAAATTTAAAAAAAAAAGTGACGAAATATTGCAATACTAAAATCGTCGATGCTTGAAGAGAACTGCTTTTTTCTGTCATCTATGCTCAATTTTGTTTTGCATGTTTATTTTAAAAAAATGTGTCAAAAAATATTTGAATATTTCTAAAATCAAAAATACTGGATTTCTTTAATTAAAAGTCACACTAATAAAAGTTTTTAGTATACGAAAAAATGCAACGGAGGAACTCATGTAGATGACACGTTATTTATTAAATAATTACATTTTTGATATACTCGAAAAAATTCATTTTAAAATGGTTACAAATCCTTTAACTCATTTTCTTGGGTCCTTAAAATATTATCTCTGTTAGAAATTTCAAAAATCAAATAATAGAAAATAAGATGGATGTTCTTCAAAAGGGAGACAGATTCAGTCATATTTTTTTAGTCTTATCGACTGAGAATGTGACAAAAACTCTTTTTCTTTGTTTTTTTTTAAATATTTAATTTTAATAATTCCAGTTTAAAACCCAAAGAATTCATTCAACACAATTATTCAACCATACAGTATAAACTACCATAACCTTTATACTTAAATCCCTTGAGGGCTCAATCATCCAAAATTGTAAAAGTTTCATTTTTCAGATCATTGAAGTAATCAAAGTGTGATAATCGAATTAATTAAAAAGGAGTTTTTTTCAAATCATTAATAAAACATTTTATTATTTTTTAGGAACAGAAATATTTTTAAAGGGATTGATAATTTTGCGAACTAAAAATTAAAAAGCCTATCAATACAATAAAAAAAAAGGTTAAAGAACCCCATAATCAGACTAGAGGTCGTGGGGGGCCGATGCTGGCGCGACTTTCCAGCATCTGCACTTAGCATTTAGGTGTCCGGATCTAAGTATAAAATTAAAAATACTCTGCAAAAAAGGAGTGATGAAAAAGTTATTACTAAATTTTTTTAAATAAAGCATATTTTCTTCAGCTTTGCAACTTTCGTGAAAGAATGATGCAATATTGCAGATACAGTTTTCTCAAAGAAATTTGCTATTTTTTCTTTTTCCTTTTTTGTTCAATTTTATTTATTTGTTTGTAAAATAAGCGTCAAATGTTCTGAATATTTTGTAAATCAAAAAAATGTGGTGATTATTATTATTTGTAAATCGTAATAAAAAAAAATTTATTTATGCAAAATAAAAACCCACAGAAACTCAAAGACTGGGACAATAGTAATATGCGAACACCCTATTTTCAGCTTTACAGCATGGTTAAGAAGGGAATCTTACAAAACACGATTGACATTTGTCCATAAAAAATAGGTTTTTTCCTTTTTTTTCTGAAAAATATGTGAACTAATATTACGAAAAAATGCAATTGGACATTTAACATCATGGATCATTATTTAAAAAAATTTGAAATTTATATATTTTAAAAAAAGGTAATTTTGAAAAGATTATATCTGGGCAAAATTCTGAAAATGACACTTTTAAAATGCCGTACAAGGAAAACATTTGATACTACTTTTTTTTCAAAAGTTATTGAAAATCACGGAAATACATTGATCTTTTTTCATTCTCCGTTGACAAAAAATAATTCTTTTGCATTCTTTCTTCTTCTTTCATATGAAAGAAACATGTATCAAGTGTGCACTAAGAAAAAATTTCACCGATCACAGAAAATTTTGCCATTGTAAAAATATGATGAAATATTGCAAAATTAAAATCATCGTTCTTCAAAAAAACCGCCTTTTCTTTCAGTTTTTCTTCAATTTGGTTTTTTGCGTTTTTCAAAAGTATGTTTCAAGATGTTTTGAATATTTCAGAAAAATAGAAAATAAAAAACCCGTTAGCTTTAAATTAAATTAGTATACTGAAAAATGCAATTGAACTCTTCAATATACACGTCAAAGACAATTATTTAAATATTAAAATTTATATCTTTAACGAACAAGGTTATTTAAACCGCTTGTCTGTATACATAGTTACATTCAGTAGTTAAAAAAATTATAACTATTATAAAAATCAAAAAGAATTTAAAAAAAAAACGACTTCATCATTTGTTAATAGTAATAAACACAAATCCTTATTTTGCAGAAAAATGCTGCTGATCTCCCATAATGCACATTATTAAAGAAATCTTGTTGAGTTTATTATTATCAAAAACATACTATTAAAAAAAAGATTTTTTAAAAATAAATAAAAGTTATTGAAACACTATTAATAATGTCTAAATACAACCTCTTTTTGACTGTTAAAACGAAAAAAATTTCCTACTGTTTTTGGTTTTATATTTGCCGCAAAAATTGACGCATTAAAAAAAACACAACACTTTGATTTTTGAGATCGCAAAAATTTTTTCTCCTTTTTTAAATATCTTTTTTAGTTATGTCTTAATTTTTTTCACCATTTCGTGTGAAAGAACATTGAAATCGAATGTTTTTCTTTATGCAAAATAATCTTTGATGCTTATGCGCTTTTCAAAGTGATTGCAAAAAAACGAAATAATTTAAGGCAACAAGATTGGTTAGTTGTCGCATCATATTTTTTATTCGACTCTATTTTAAAAAAATACAAAAACGTTTTTTAGCTTTTTGAATATTTTATTTTTAACAGGTTAACTTTTTTACCTTCATCTGGATGATTAGAAAAGTCACAATTCGAACGAATCAAAATGATAACTTTTTAATAAAATTGCTGTAACCAAACATTTTTTAAAAAGATAATTGACAAAAACTATATATTTTTCACAATATTTTAAAGTTAAAAAAGAACATAGTAATCAAATTTACAATCCGGATTCCGATTGTAATAGATAATACTTGGTAGAACGAAAAAATGAAAAATTCGGGAGATTAACACGAATAATAATTGGTCAGAAGCAAAAAAACCAAAAAAGGGTTATTTTTATCGAATGCTATGTTCCAAATCATTGCCTTACCTAATTAGTTCACATGAGTTCAAAGGAGTTCTCATGAGTCCGATAGATTGTTTTTCCATAGCTCAAAGCCATAATCCTGTATCTTTTTTATTGTCTACAAAAGAACATATTAAACACAAATTACAGGTTTTATTTCATTTATTGATTTTTTTGTGAACTCGTTGAACATTTGCTGCAAAGATAATAAATAAAAACACTTATTTTGTTCTATTAGTTGTTGTAAAAAATTGCAAAATCGTCCAAAAACAAAATCGTCGTTTTCAAATGAAAACGGCTTTTTTTCTCTCTCAAAAAAAATATGTGTCAGAATGTTTTGAATATTTTGTAAATGCTAATGATCAATTTTTAGTAAATTATATAAAGAAGTACTTTTATTTTACAATTTTTATAATGGCAACAATTTGAAGATCAACTATTTAAATTCATTTTTAATGAATATTTTGTTATCCTGTTTACAAAAAATGATTAAGGTAAGCACACCGACAAAAGATGGAAGAAAGAAAGACAATATTTTAAATGGATAAAAAACAAATGATAAATGTAAATGTATAAAAAGTTCAAGGATCTTTCAAAACGTATTCTTGAATAAAATGTGTGCCACGTTTAATCCCAGACCAAAACTTTGGTCGATAAATATAAGTAACTGAGACATATCGTATCCCTTCATTGGTCATAGGTTTGAAAAAACTGGAAAATTTCTGTTTTACCATTTCAGAAGCGATCGCAACATCATCAAATTTTTTATCTTGTGTTCCATCAATATAAAGACTGAACATGAAAAATTTATCAGATTTCTTCTAAAATTTATTAAAAATTATGTAAATTTTTTATTATTTAAAAACAATTTTATTTGGGAACGTTTATAGCACACCTAATTGAAAGGATTTGCTGGAATTAAGAAATTAATATAAAAATCTATGGTAAAAGTTGTGCTTAGGAATAGCCTCAGGGGTTGTTCGAGGAACTTCAGAACCCTTTTTTGTAGAAATGAAATTTTCATGGAATTGTCACGGATTATTCGTGATGAAAATTAAAAAATTTGTGTAACAAGACTTCCAAAAAAGTTCCAATTTGGCACTATAGAACATCATTTTGACCTACGTGGGGAAGGCAAGAGCACTGTTATTTTAGAATTTTGAGGGATTTTAAGTAATTTTCATTTAATTTTCACTGATTTATTGAAATTCAAAGATTTTCAAAGGTACCTTTTTCTGGAACACCTTCATGACGAAAAAAAAGATAAAAAAATCTTACTGAATTTTAAACTAAATTGTATCAATTAGAAGACATAAAAAATTTTCCAAAATTTTTGTCGATTTTAAGAATGCCAGCTAGTCAAACAAGTGACAGATCTTATTGAACAAGCTAATATTTATGCCTTAAAAGTTTTGAATTCAGGGTCAAATAAAATTTAAAAAACTTAAAACAAAAATGCATACCTTCATTAAAGCAGCCAAACTTCCAAAATTAAAATTAAAATCTGGAATTTTTAAATACAAATATTGTAGTTTATCTTCTTTTCCACGTTGAAGCAAATCTTCTGGCCATGACCTTCTATACTCGACATTTGTTCGAAAAATATCCAAAAGTTCAAGATTTGGAGCTTTTTCAAAAATTTCAGAAAGCTCTAATTTTGGAAGAAATTTTGTTTCTCCACATTTAAATGTCATTGTTATGGTAGAGAGAAGGTGTAAAAGATTTTGGGACGAAATATTGCAATCAGCAATTTCAAGATGCCGAATTCGAAAGGTTACATTCTTTAAATCACAATCATTTCGAACATTTAATTGATCAACAACAACTAGGTCAAAATCTGATAAATTTCGAGGATATGGAAAAGTCATTCTATCCCGACAAACAACTTTTAAAGGTTCCAACTCCAAAGTTTTAAAAAGATATGGGTAGGAGAAAATGATGAAATATTTCTCTTCAAATTCTAATAATTTCAGAAATCGTAAAAGTAAATTTTTGCTGAGATTTGGAGGAAACAAATTTTTATCTAAAAAAGAACACAAATTTGTGTCAAAAATACTAAAAGGCGACCCTTTTTGAGAAGATACTCTCAGTTTTTCCGTTATTGTGTAGAATCGAATCGATAATACTCAACAGATATAGAAAACCCCTATGGGCAAGTTGCTCATTTGAAGGTTTCTCCATTATAGTGCTTTATCAAATTTGCTTCTTTTAATATTTACATAACAAATGTTGAATAAAAAAGTCATGACCCAATATTATTTCTTATTTATTCCTTTATGATAACAAAGTTGCCAAATTTAACCTTTTTACAGAAAGATTAATTAAATTTGTAATCATTATAAATCAGTTTGACTAATTTTTTTGTTTAGTATTTATAATCTTCGAAAGAATGGGTTCAAGAGAAAACCCAAAAAGGGCAGCTACGACTTGTAACTTTTTCATACCTTAAGGGGTACTATTGATTCCATAAAATAGCGGGAAAAACTATGAGGGTAACATCTCAAAATTGTCCCTTTTAAATGCAAAACAATAATTACCTGTAAATCGATCAGGACAATAAACAGTATGATGGAATTTTGAGAAACAAATATAACATTTTTGTTTCGATTCGCAGTTTTCACACCATGGTTCATTCAAATAAGTCAAACAACTTTGGCAGCAATTTTTTGAGGTTGCAAATTGTTGACGAGATTCCGTTGAAACGTAAATGTCACAGTTTTGTGAAACATGAAATAAAGAATTACAGAAAAAACATGTCATATTTTTTAGTTTTTCAAAGCTTTAAATGAATAAAATAAATAAAAAGTCGATATGCAAAAACATTCAAAGAGGAGAAACAAATGTTTCAAAAAATTGAAGGAGAAAAAAATAAAAACTAGTCAATTGTACTGAAATGGCGAAACTACAAGTTTTATATCTTGGATGTCAAAAAGAAGAAAAAAAAGGAAGAGCAAGACCCCAGTGGCATTTGAAAGCCAAAGAGAAAAAAAAGAGACAAAGCTGCATTGACTTTTTGCAAAAACGACAATTTTCGGCAGTTGGTCATTAAAAATTCCTTAATTTCTGCTCTATAAATTTGAATCGAGCGGCACACGAAATTTTTAAATGATATTTTTTGTGGTCCATTCGATTAAACTAGTTGAAAAAAGGTTATTTTGAAAGTTTCGTCTCAATCTATCTCGTACTATTTTGATTTAACAATAAAGTAAAATTACTGTATGGCCAAAAATGGAAAAATTCTGGAAAAATCCAGAAGTTAACCAATCAAAAAGTCATTTAACATGATTGTACACATAAGTAAGGGCTATCAGGTGCACTATAGAAAAAAATTTTATCTGACCTCTTATGTCGAAATTTCGAGTATTGTAATTTTTTTTAAAGAAAAATTTGCATACATGTTTCAATCCTTCAGGTTGTGCCAATAACTTCCCTAGGGCCAAAAAGTGACCAAAAAAACTTGACGTAACAGTTTTTTCAAAATTGAAGATGGTAGCATATTTTTATTTGGGGATGAAATGTTGCCGTCAGTGTTTATGTTATGTAAAAAAGTATGGGGAACAATAATTGACATGTCTCAGGCCTTCAGGTTGTGCCAATAACTTCCCTTGGCCCAAAAAGCCAAATATTGAAGTTTTTTCGAAATTGAAGCTGGCAGCATATTTTTATTTCGTGATGAAATGCTGCCGTTAGTGTTTATGTTATGTAAAAAAGAATGGGGAACAATAATTGACATGTCTCAATCCTTCAGGATGTGCCAATAACTTCCCTTGGCCCAAAAAGTGACCAAAAAGCCAAATATTGCAGTTTTTTTCAAATTGAAGCTGGTAGCATATTTTTATTTGGGGATGAAATGTTGCCGTTAGTGTTTATGTTATGTAAAAAAGTATGGGGAACAATAATTGACATGTCTCAGGCCTTCAGGTTGTGCCAATAACTTCCCTTGGCCCAAAAAGTGTCCAAAAAGCCAAATATTGAAGTTTTTTCGAAATTGAAGCTGGCAGCATATTTTTATTTCGTGATGAAATGCTGCCGTTAGTGTTTATGTTATGTAAAAAAGCATGGGGAACAATAATTGACATGTCTCAATCCTTCAGGATGTGCCAATAACTTCCCTTGGCCCAAAAAGTGACCAAAAAGCCAAATATTGAAGTTTTTTCGAAATTGGAGATGGTAGCATATTTTTATTTGGTTATGAAATGCTGCCGTTAGTGTTTATGTTATGTAAAAAAGTATGGGGAACAATAATTGACATGTCTCAATCCTTCAGGATGTGCCAATAACTTCCCTAGGCCAAAAAAGTGACCAAAAAAACTTGAAGTAGCAGTTTTTTCAAAATTGAAGCTTGATGCATATTTTTATTAGATGATGAAATGATGCCGAAAGTGTTTATGCTTATGTATTTAGGCATGGTGAACCATAATTGTAGTGCCTCAACCGTTTAGGTTGTGCCAAAAGTTTTCCCAGGCCAAAAACTTGCCTAAATACCTCATATTATAGTTTTTTTCAAAATTGAAGTTTGCAGCATTGTTTTTTTGATGATGAAATGTTGTATAAAACGTCGACAGTTGTATTAATTGCGAGTTCAAACGTCTGCTGTTTGCACTGAACAGTGCTCCCATTTATCCATTAGTAAACCGTCACTTTACTAATGGATGAATGGGCAGCGTTTATTGTGTACGGAAAATGATCTGATATGGAACATTTATTGTTGTACAATGCTTTAACGTCTGTTTTTTTTGGGGGAGCCCCGATTACATTCTTGGGTTTATTTTTGAAAGTTTTCTTCAGAGAGTCCACATATCAATAATTTTGTCATTTGTTCTTTCTTCAAAAATATGTCATTCAAAATTTTTCTTAAATTTTCAGTATTATTTTTCGATAATATATAACGTAAGTGGTGTTTCCAATTCGTTTTAATCACCGATCTTAATCGTCTTTCAAATAAAAGGTGTGGCGTCCTATCACCTCTTCTGTCATAATAACTTTATCATAAATATTTTTAAATAAATTAATCTTTTTCTTTGGCAGATTAAATTTTTAAAAAGAGACGTTAAAATATTTTTCTAGTTTGCAGTTTTTGCCTTTGGTTGTATTGTTTTATACCCTTAGAAATTGAGATGCTTTCAGTTTTTTATATTTTTATTCTTTTGATATATTCTGTAAATGGAAAAACACATTATTCTAATTTAGACAAAACAATTTATTTGGAAGAAAATGAAATCGCTTTTTTTGAATCTTTCGATTTTCCTTTCATTGCTTGTAGGTGTGATGTATGTCCATTTTATACATCATGCCACTTGAATGTTTCGCTGACTGATGCAAATTCTGTAAGATTTTATATAGGATTCGTAATTTTCATGTTGCAATTTCAGAGACAAAACCTTATAATGAATGTCATTTGGTTGGAAGTTAATTTGTATAAATCGCAATTCATTGTAGCAAATAACTCATTTTCTTATGAAACAATTTATACTGATGAAATCAGTGCTATTCAAGGGTTTGCATACAGTGAAGAAATCAATGGTGGATGCCCGTTTGAATCTTTTGCAAATGAACAACCTTTTGAAATTTCTGATGAAACAGAAATAATTTATCTTCGTTCAAAATATGATGAAAATGTTTTCCGAACACAACCATGTCTATGGAAATTTTCCGCAACTATTCAATATGGTTTTAAAATTGTTGTAGAGTCATTTAATGTTTCAGCTCTGACAGCTTTCAGAGTTAGAAATAGCACACATTTATTCATTGGGTATGTTTTATATAGAATGTACAGAGTTGACAATATTCCGTTTTAGGGGAAAAAAAGGGGAGGATTGATTAAACGAAACATGAAACCACGTCAAGTCTTTTTCATACTCCCGCTTGTAGAAATTGCTAGAAAAAATAGCAATAAACCGCTTTGAGACCAAAAAACTTTTAAATTTCTGATGCTGTTTTATATTTAATAGTTCTTAAAAATTGTTTGAAACGTTATTTTTTTATCCCATCATTGTCTAAATGTAATGTGGAATATGATAGTACAAAAATTGATATGTCAAACTTGTCCAAGGAAAGGAATTTTACAAAATTCAAGATTATGTTACACAAAAAGAAGTTTTATACATCAAGTATTTTATAATCATACTTTACAATACCCATAGAGGATGATATGATAAAATGATTTTGTTAAAAATCATTTTTAAAAACTAATAATTATAAAAAAGCAGCATGAAATTGAATATTTTTTGGTCTCGTTGCGATTGATTGCTATTTTTTCTAGGCGGCTGTATGAAAAAGACTTGACGTGAAACACGAAAAAACTCGTGCTTGAGTTTTTTACAATTTCTCAAATGTCAGTTCTGGAGAGCTACCAGTACATACACACACGATACAATCATCAATAAAAATTTTAGGAATGATATTTTAGAGCTGCAATTCCCATATTACAATGAAGACAATTTTATTGAGATTTCTTTGTCTTCTGAGGATTTTAACTCTCATCTGACTGTTGAATTTCAAGCTTACATTAGTATTGTAAAAAAACAGTTTCAAGTTTCTGATGCTCATTGTTCCATTAGTGTATCCACCGATCCTGTAACGACAATGTGGGAAAACGATTATTTTGAAGGATATCAGAAAAATGTTAAATGTTCATATGGTACTAAAATTTTGCCAAACCATGCACTTTGGATATCCATCTTTACTTTCATTGTTGAAACAAACGTTGATTATGTACGATACGACATTGACGGACAAAATATTACTTTTATGACAAAAGAAGATTTTGTTTTTGCTATTGAAGGATATGCTGATATAAATATGACGAAAAATGTTTGGTTTGAATTTGTTTCAGATGGAAGCTTTCAATTACCTGGAATTCAAATAGGTTTCCAAGATATGGGTAAGTTTTTATTTTTGTAGAGCAAATTTGAGGGCGTTCCAAATTTTAAGAATGCAAATGTCCTATTCATTTTGTTGCATGTCAAAATTTTTCATCCAATTTACCAAAGTTTACATATTGTAGCATTCTTCGTTGTAAGATCACTGTAAGTTTTTACTGTCCATTGTAGAAAATCAGGGGCATTATAAAAATCCGATTTTTCATCCAAAGGATTACGAAACCAGGTTTGAAAATACAACACAATCCGGTCGCAATTGTTGCGGAGATTTGTTTACTATCGATTGGTATCCAACAACAAAGTATAACAACAATATTTATATCAAAATACAATAATTGTACTATACAATTAAAGTTGATGATTTAAAGAATAGAGATAAAAATAACAAAACTATAAAGCAAAGAGCAGCGACTTAAAAAGGTAAAGATTGAAAAGTGGAAAGAGAAAAACGTAAAGGCACATATGCTTAAACATACAATATTCAAATAAAGAATAGAAAGATTACTGAAGAAAAGAGAGAGGAACAATAAAAAGAATAAAAGAAAAGAAATCTGAAAAATAGTCCATTCGATGACTGACTTTTTTTCGGACCGGAGATTTCCTATACTTCCTATTTAAGGGGTCATTATGGGGGGGGGGGGGGGGGGAGGGGCTAATTATCTAAACTTCAAAATGTCAAAAAAAGCTATGCGGTATTCATTTACATTATGCCAAAACCCAACTTCTGATCTACACAGTTCCTAACTACTTTCCAGACTGGTCGCCAAAAATTTGAAAAAATTTTAGTTCCAATTATGTCCGAGTACTTTTTTAAATGTTATTCAATTTGAAGTTTTTTCTGATGAAGAAGACATCTTTCTATTTAAATCAAATAATGAAACAGTACTGGAAATCAATAAATACAACTATTTACTACGTGGTTTTGAAATTTATGTTCCATCATTAAGTGTAACAACTTTGGAAATTTTTACTTCTACATCAAGAATACAAAGACAATTTAACTTGTTATTTTCAACGATAAAAAGTTTGTTAATTTAAAAAAATTTATGCTGTGATTTTGACGTTAATTGAAAATATTTTTTAAGAACCTCTCGAAGACAATATTATAATTTTATCTGATGATAATCCAAATTATATTTTTGATAGCACAAAATTTGAAATGGTTCCTGTAAGCTTGTCTGAATCACTGGTAAGTATATTAAATATTCGGTCGTGCAATTAGTCATGATCATTATGTTTGACTGGCTGGTACATTAAAAAAAAGCAAAAAATTTTTATTGTTTTATATGCTTATCTTGTTATCATTTTAAAGATCATTTAGGTGTTACAAAAAAAAGTTTCTTTAAAAATAGGGACAACCGACGAAAAAATAAATGTTATCCTTGGTGCTCATGCAATGTTTTTTAAGATACTTTTGGATATGGATAATTTAAAAAAAAATAAATATAAAGCTTGTCATCAGAAGTTGACTTCTGAAAGAAAAAGTGATCCAACAAAAATGCTTCATTTTTCCGATTGCGTTTATTTTTGCATGTTGCATGCGACATTCCTTCGACAAACGAAAAAGACAAAAACTTTTTTTCTTCAGTAATCTAAAAAAACCGCTAAAGCCTTCGGTGTTCTCAACACGAAAAATTCAAATCTTGTCTTAAAAATCTGGAAAAAAAAGATCACTTTTTTTGTTTGGCAATCTATTTTAAACAATTGATGGTGCACGGCAGATTCATTTGAGTTTTTGCGCGGAGTTAAGAGTTACCGCAAAACAAAAAAGAGAAAAACAAGAGAAAGAGCGACAGAGAAAAAAAGAAAACTGTTTTTTAAATTTTTTTTGCGTAAAAATTGGATAAAAACGTCTGGAAAACGGTAATTAGGTCAAAAATTAAAAATATGAACTGATAAACCTATAGAAAATATGTTTTACTATCCTTGGTGCTTATGCAATGTCTTTTAAGATACTTTTGGATATGGATAATTCAAAAATAAAAAAATAAATATAAAGCTCATATTTTGTCATTAGAAGTTGACTTCCAAAATTCTTAAATTCTGGGAGAGCAGGAAACTCCCCTAGATAATTAAAACTGCCAAAATTGGCTTCTTTGAAGCATATACCTAGAAGAAGATTTTTAAAAAATTAAGAATCTCGCAAGCGAGAGGCTTAAGCCTCTCAAAATTTCATGACAATTCCATTTCTATCAAAAAACCATCTTACCCCTTTTCAATAAAGCACAGAACCAAACTTATTACCGTCCCAAACATCGGGCTTTTAAAAATGTCTCACATGACTCTGATATCATGTGATGCTGCTGTTAAACCTTTTCAAATGCAAATAATGTTTATCCTATATTTTTAGATATCGAAAAATATATCATTCGTAATATACGCAATTACGAATATTATCAGTGTGCAAATTTACGATGACAAAAATTTAACAATAAACTATTCTCAAAATAATAATGCATGGTAAAAAATTAATGAAAGTCATCACGAAATAATGGGTTGTACATTTTTAGTTTTTCAGTGGAAACTTATAATAAATGCATTTTGCATAAAAATCACTTTGTTGCCCTGTTTGATAATACCCAGCGGGATACCGTATCTCTTGCTGTTAGAATTTCTAGTAAGTTTTTTTCATTTTTAACAGCCGAAAAAATAATGAAACGAAACCAGCTTTTCTGAGGCATAAACACCAAAACGTTTTGTATTGTCTTGTCAGTGTTCTAGATGAATATATTATTGAGAAAATTTGTTTTTTAATTATATATTCATCTAGAACAGCGACGGGCAGAATGGAAAAAATTCCCGTTGCCGAAGAAACAGACGGGCATGATCATCGCTCAAAATTCTGCCGTGGTCCTATCCGTGGCATGTTTTTCAAAACTCCTCTCATAAATTAAGGATGGACGAGGGCCCCGTGCCCATGTCCATTCTTTTCAGTGTTATCGCGCTCCCACTTTTTCCGCTCCCGCTCCCGCTTCCGCGCTTTTGGAATCGGGAGGGGGAATTTTTCTATTATAAATTTTCCGATTCAATTCGACAAACCGAATTTTCATCTAATTATGCCACTTTCCCGTAAATGTAGAATTTTGACATTGTTATTTTGGCGAACTTTTTTGTAAACCAAAATCCCGTTTTACATTTACAAAAATAACCTCAGGATGCTGAATTCGAATTTGAAATATTTGTAACGATCCGGTTTCTTAAAATTGCAGAATATGCAAATTATGAGTTCGCGTTCATGTTGTGGATTACTGTATTACAGTACCTTTGAGCCCCTGTTAAACCCACAGTTTGAGGATTCCGCAGCCAATTTTTTGCCACAATTATGGCAAAAAAAAAAAAAGACAAAACATGGAGCTCCAACTGCATCAGAAGTTGGATACGTCTACGGTAAGCATTAGCAGATGCTTCGCAAAAAAATTGTTTTGCGCCTCTTTTTGGCAAAATGTAAAACAACGCCTTCCACTGAAAAAATTGTTCAAAGAAAAAAGTGATTCTGAATCGGTTTTTTTACGTTATTATAGTAAGAAATACTTTATTTTTCTTTTTTTCTTTTCCACTGCTATAAGCATGAAAATTGCAACAATTTGAGACCACTCATAACTCCGTAAACTCTATATAAGATGAAAATCGGTAAAAAGACGAAATTATCTGCACACCCTTAGTCAGGGCCCTGACGAAATATCAGGGCCCACGGCACTAAAAAATTTTCACACGAGAAAAAAGTGATTGTTTTTTTCGGTTTAGGAAAAAATTCTTCGAAGGACAAAAAAACTTTTTGCTTATGTTTGTTTCAGAAATTAATTGATTTTTAGAACCCATCAAAGGTTGTGTATTTGAGGAAACTTTTTTTGTTCTTGGTGAGAGAAAAAAAGATCTCTCTGTGGCAGCTGTGGCAAACAGTGAAGGAAATTGTAGAATTGTACTTTTCGGTTGTTTTTCTTGTTTTATAAATCATTTATGGACAACTGCTAAAGACCAGAATGTTAAAATATACTTTGGAAAGGACACTTCAATGCTGTTTTTTGAGTTTAAGTAATTATATAAAAAGTTATTCTCAAGTTTCAAGGTGCATTCTTTAATTTTTAGCTCTAAAACAATGAATAACTGGAAAGTTATCGGAATGTTTGCGGATTATTATACATTAATTGTCCCTCAAAATTCTGCACTATTTATGACATTAGATGTACGGATTAACTACCCAAATATTATTCCGCAAATTCCATTCAATTCCATTTTTGCAACACCGTTCCTGGGAAATGCACAATCAAAACCGCCTCCATTCAAGGACTCAAATCTTATTGTACCACCATATCCGGACATAATACGTGATAACTTTTTATCTATCATATTGAAAAGTTTTTGTGCGAAGTTAACCCTTTTGTACCATAAAAACTCACCAGATGATCAATTCTACTTTTATGCTAATGAAATTTTTCAAAAGTATGCAAATTTTATTCTCATAATTCTTTTTTTTGTTTTAAAAACATTTCATTTTTAGCGTTGCCCTTGAAATCGGTGGTTCAATTATATTTTGTAATGAACAACTTGACTTTTACTACTACCGCAAAACACCTTTTTGCCGATATTGTGGCTTAGTCTTTTATGTAGAAATTATTGAAACTTAATGTTGCACACCTTCCATATATCATTTATGTTTAATAAAGTTTTTTAAAAACCCCTGTGTTAAAAAAGCATTCCCACAGCACGTTCGCAAAAACGTGAATTTGCAACGAACTTTTGCTTTCCATTTGGTCGTCTTTATATTTCATGACATTCTGTTAATTTCAACAGTTAGTCAACATGCTTAACTAACATATGTACGAGGAATTTTTTGTTGAAGCGATTTACCAGCCCGATGAATCTGTTTTTTGGCAAAGGTTTAGCTTCCTGGCTTCGTTGGGCTGGCAAATTGCTCTAACTTAAAATAATAAAAAATCCCTCGTTCATATGTTAGTTTAGCATGTTGACTAACTGTAGAAATTTACAGAATGTCGTGAAATAAAGAAACGACCAAATGGGAAGCAAAAGTTTGAAAAATGCTAATCCGCCTCGAACGTGCTGTGTTCCAATCCAGCTTTTATTGAATATTTCTCTTCAAAAAGGAATGCATTTAAATGCTCCAAAAGGATTATCTGATCTTCTATCTTTATTTGACCAGGGTGAAAAAACCACCAAGAAATGCAGAAATCCAAAAAAAGAGTTTATCTTGCCTTTTTTTCATTTTAATATGTCTATGGCGCTATTAAAGATAAATTTTTTGAAGTATTTATGATAAAAATTATTATAACTGAAAAAGTGATAGGACACCAACCCTTTTTTATTTTAAAAAAATGGTTAAATCGTTGAACAAGAATAAACAAAAACTAAAGGTTTTAAAGGGCACTGGAATTTTCAGTATGAAAAAATTTAGCCAGTTGGTCTTAATGTTAATTTTGGATGTGTTTATTGGATAACATTAGTGAAGATCCATTTGTTAAAAAAACATATCTTCAACATTTATTTTAATATTTTATTTAAAAATATTTAATATAACAGTTTTGCTACTTCTTTAATTAATTAAGTTTATGCAAAAATATTTTTTTTGTTTTTGTCAATGCAATTTTGAAAGCAGTTTTTGGATTTTTAACAGTTCGAAAAATCCACAAAACAAAAGAAGCAAAATTTCCTCGATATTCGGACATGACAGTTAGAATTACAAAATAATCTACAACAATTCGAATTTGTTGATATGCTCGTCGTGTATCGGCATGACTCAACCACTTATTCATTCCATAAACTATAAAGTTATTAATACCAAAAATATCAAAGATACTGAACTTGTTTTCTGTAAATGAAAGAGTTGCTAAAAATGTTGTTTGAATGCTAAAAACAATTACAAGACGGATATTAATTTTCAGCATTTCAGTGTTTGCTGAAGCCTAAAAAACAATTATTTTTAAAATGAAAAACGTAACACCCCATACCTGCCGAGCCAATTTTGGAAGGAGACCTGTCCTATTAGATAGCCTCAGTGTAGTAACGCATTTTGCCAAAATATTTCAAGCTAATAAGTTTCCTTTATGCAAATTTGTGGAAATGAAGTTTAAAAAACCCACGACCCCTGGTTGAAAATTTTTAGGCCTTTCTGCATTTTTTCACCCCCTTTCTTTTTCCTTTTTTGATTTTGTATCGTTTTTAATTTTTTGATGGTTTTGTCTAATTTCTGCATTTTTCACGAATTTGCATATAGGATCGACGATTTGTAAAAAATCGTCAACCTAGGTATTTTTGAACTTCCTTTTTATAAATTTGCATACAGGAAGCTCATTCAGAGAAAAAATTCGATGTTATCCATAACTGCCCTGAGGCGATCTAACGGGATAGATCTCGTACAAAAAGCGGCGATACATGTTGATTGCGACGCTTGCTAAAACTTACTTGAAATTTAAACTGTGGAATCAGTTTTACGATTAAACATACAACAAAAACCATTGAAAAAAATAATAAAAGTGCAGAAATTTTTTTGTCAAATAAAAAATAAAAATAATAAATTGACATATATATTTCGTGTTTAATTAAACATGGTTTTTCTTTTATCATTGCCATATAATAACAAAGTAAAAGATCACTTGAATTTTTGCCACATTTAATTCCTTCAAATTCGAAGACTTTTGGTTTTTTTGAAAATTCTTCAAAACCCCCATAAATTCTACAATCATTGTGTAAAAAATAGTCTGATAAATAAAAGTATAACTTAAGGAGTAAGATATAGGCAATATCGAAACATATGATTGCTGAAAAATGATTCACAAAATTAATGATTCATTTTTGTGGCTGAAAAAAGAAGGTCGTGCAAGGTGTTTCCAAAAACCCTGCTTACGTCAGATTGTAACAGTTTCTTTACAACGAACTTCCTGATTTAGATCAAAAACATAATTCATTGTGATTGAAATGAATTTTAACGTATTCCTGACAAAAATTTTATTTGTTCTTTAATGCCATTTTGACCATAATGAAGAAGCACACAATATCGCTGATAATGTCCTTATATCAATCGAGTTTAATTATTGTTTAAACATTAATTAATTTTCGATTTTTTGCGTCCCAACGCGAAATTTGATTCTCGAAAATATGAAATTTGGATTCAGCGACCTCGAATACGCCTATTTTAAAAAAAATAAATGATATATCTCCAACGGCACCCGAGGTCCGAAAATGTCGTTTTGAACTTCAACTGCACAAAAAAGGTGTCAAAACGGCACTTTTGACCAATTGGGCTTGTAAAGTATAATCGAAAACATGGGTGAAGTTTCAAAAAGATTTATTTATTCATGATTAGCAGGTTATATCGTATACTACTTTATTAAGATCAAAATGGCATTAGGTCTTGAGAGTAACTAAATATTTGCAGGAAAAGACTATAATTTATAGGGAACACGACGGAAAACGTTTTGAACTAAAAACTCATTTTAAACAAACTTACTTAAAAAGGTTTTCCAAGTTTTATTCCATTTTGCAAAAGTTTTTGGATAAAAAACTGCTATAAAACGGGAACCTGTAATTAAGAATAAACCCATTGATGGCATGTAACCAATAATTTCTAATACTGGATAAAAGTCATCAAAATAACATTCATCTGAATCTTTTGTAGTTCCTAATGGAAGACATATACAATCATAGCATAATACAAGATCAAAAATGGATTGATTTAAAATAAACCAACGATAACTTTGCTTTATATTACCAAAAACAGATATTGCGATTACTATTAAAATTAGGACAAGAGACAAATATGAAATTTTAAAATCATCTAATTTATATGGAAGTTGAAAAAGGATACATGAAAATAGATCAGCAAAATATTCATTTCCACATTTAATTTGCCCTTCATGATTATCTTCTTTTCCCATTTTGCTTGTTCTTGAGATTAAAGGCGAAGACGCATCGCAAATAATTTTTTTTGCCTTTACTTCGATTGAAAGTCCCGACACAACAATTTTAAAAACTCTCAATTAATAAATTTTGATGACATTTTCTTTTATAATTATTTTTCGATTCCAGAATGGTATTGATGAACAAAATTGATTAGATATAAGCTGAGATCCGACTTTTTTGCAGCAAAACATGTATTTCCGAAATTAATAAAAAAAGATTAATCTCAGCTGATTCAGAGTTTTTAAAATTTTCGTGTCGGGACCTCCAATCAGAGTAAAAGGGAATAAAGTTTATTTGCGATGTGTCTCCTCTTTTAAAGAGGGAGTCGTATCTGAGTGCAACTTTTTTTTGCAATATCTCACCACGAAAAGAGACTTGATGCAAATTTTTGTTGAAAATATATTTTCTCTAACAAAAATACAAGCGTTCGTCAAACTTTTTTATTAGTGTCGAGATAATTGATTTTTTTGATAAGACCGTGGCCAAAAAAACTTGTACTAAGTGCGACACCCAAAGCAATCACAAATTTTAGAACTTATGGATTACCAAGAAAAACGAGCACGAAAAATTCGTATTTTCTATACTTTTGAGTAAATATTTAAATAAACGGTTACAAAATAATATAACAAAAAATAACAATTACAGAAAACAAATTTATTTAACAACAATCAAATTACTCTATGATTATTAATCACTACAAAAAAATTTATAGTACATATAAAAAAATATAAAAAACAATAATAAAGGTGATCTTTTATTTGCTGCTTTTTTTGATTTCACAAAGTTTTTGGAAATCAGAAACGTTTTTTTCTGTCTTTGAAATAGGAAAAAAACGAAAGTTCGTGAATTTCAATTTCTTTCAACCCCACGAATTTGCGAAATCAATAAAAAGCAGCAAATGAAACATCTACTTTAATACCGAAAAAAACTATTACTGATGTACAACAACAATTAAACTGCTATGTTGTGCAATTGGATTTCTACATTTTTTCCATTTTTGAATACACTCATAGATTGTTTCCATGTATATAGGAAAAATAATTAAAGTTAATGTTAGTGTTAAAAGAACCCGAATTAAATGCAGCACTTTGGCAAATTTGTCATATTCGATCAACTTTTGTACACAAAATGGTAAAGCTTTCTTAAAAGCTACTGGAAGCATGAATTCTGGTTCTTTGAGAACGTCAAGAATAAAAATTACGATAAGTAAGAAGCAATGAATAACAACAAATACAAAAGTTTTTAAGTTAGAAACATATGTGTCGTTATGTGTTAATTCCTGTAATAAAGGTATTTAAATTCTAAATTTTAGCTTACAAGGGTACCACCAGATATTTGATATCTAGAATCTTTTAAACTATATTTGATGGAATACCTTAATTATTCAATTTTAATTATGCAAATTTTTAGTGGCAAAAACGGCCAAATGCCATTTTTACCTTTAGTGAATTAACAGCTTAAGATATCGTTTACGTTTTACGCAAATTTGCACATTTTTGAGTTTTATAACATTCCGATAATTGACACAATTGTGAACACCGATTCTTTAATTTTGTCTTGATTAAACTCAATAATGTGCAAATTTTCGCAAAAAGTATCAAACGATATTAAATGCTATTCAAGTAATGTGAAAATGGCATTTAGTCGTTATGGCCGCAAAAAATTTGCATAATTGTTATTGAAAAAATAGTTGGGGAATCACATGAAATATGGTGAAAGCGATTCTGGAAATCATATATCTGGTCGATCCCTTGTTCATACCTACCGTAGTTTTTCTTTGTTTTAACAGATTTCTTGCCGTAAAAATAAGTAAAAATACAGAAATTACAAAAATCATAAACATAATAATTTTTTCCATTCGTGTCATAATTAAAACATATATAAATGTCTGCTTTTCAGCTTGCAAGCAATCTTGAAGAAACATATTTTTTATATGATTACAGTATCTTTCACTTTTTGAACTTCCATCGCAGATCAAATATTCTTTATCATATCCTATTTTGGTGTTTGTGAACCCAAATGTAAAATTTTGAACATTTTCGTAATATTTTTTGCAGCCATACTTCAAAAAATTATATTCTTTTTTAAGGCTATTGGTATTAAATGCCTGACAGACATAAGATATTGAGTCATTTGAAAATGAATAAAAAGTTATGTAAATTGTTTGAATAAAAATTGCAACTGAAATTCAGAAGTCCATTTTGTTAAAGGAGAAGACGCATCGCAAATAAATTTTTTGTCTTAATTTTTTTGGAGGTCCCGACACGAAAATCTTAAAAACTCCAAATCAAAGAATTTTGATGACATTTCCTTTCATAACTGTTTCTCCTGATTCCAAATTCGTATAAACGTAAAAAATTGGTTGGGTATAAGCTGAGATTCAGCTTTTTTGTAGCAAAACATGGATTTCAAAGAAATAATACAAAAAAAAGTTGAATCTCAGCTTATATCCAATTATTTTTTTAAGTTTTTACCATTTTGGAATTAGAAAAAATAATTATGAAAGGAAATTTCATCAAAATTCTTTGAGTTTTTAAAATTTTCATGTCGGGACCTCCGATCGAAGTAAAGACAAAAAAATTTATCTGCAATGCGTTTTTTCATTTAAAAAGAATTCAGTTACCGATTATTTTGAAACTTTTAAACCATTTTTGATAAGCATTATGATTCCATACTTTTTCTGCAAAAAATATCGTAATCAATAAAAGTCCACATGGTGGTAATTTTTGTGCAACTGGGCTACTGTAAATATTAAATGTACCATAACCTCCTAGATTACAATCTTTTTCTTCTTTTGAATTTGTTCTTAACATAAATTCATAACTAATCGCCAAGTCCAGAGACAACAAATTAATTATTACCCAACGAAAATGTAACTTTTTTGTCGAAAAAAATGTTATCAAAATTATTACAATTTCAATAAATGTTGAAATATATCCAAGAATGACAAAATTGTGTTGTGCCATTAACAACCACGTTTAATTTTTCTTGAGAATACAATGTTTAATTTCGAGAATGAATAAATTTATTTATTTATTCAAATTTTAGGAGATACTTTGAATAGGTGTTGAAAATAATTTTTACAAGACTAATGTTCAATAATCTTATTTATAGTGAGACTGGAAATTTATAAAAAACAAAAAATATTTAACAATGTAATATGATTTCTATAATTAGTTAAAATGCAGCATTAAATTCAATTAAAGTTTTGAGATAGAAAAATAAATTTTCAAAAATAAAAAATAATTTTATGATTATTAATTTATCTTTATTCCTTTAATATTAAAAATAAATAATGTAATCTGCATTTAAAAAAGAGTCTAATAGGTCTGATATTTAGTTAGTAATGATTTTTCATATTGTACCTGTGAAATCGGGGCATTCTCATTTGACTTAATTTTACATATTGTGGTAAAAGTTTATTTAAATATTATAAAATAAGGAATGCAAAAATTGTCAATTACACAAAAAAACATATTTATTTGCAAACTTTTTTGTCGCCTTGGTTTCCTTCAACATTAAGACTAATTTTTCCCATTGAAAAGTAATCAGGAGTGTTAATGGCTTCCGGTGGTACGATGTAATCAGAAATACGATGACATCGCTGAAAATTAAATGATTTAAAATTTTTGGTTTAAACTGTTGTTGTTGTTTAATTTTTTAAATTTAAAATATTCAAATTTTTGTTGCAAAATTATGCATAAAAACACTTACATCAGCGTTAACACCGCAAGTATGATTTACTCGAAGAAAAGGTTTGATAGAAGTGACTTCATTTTCATGTCCAGAAACTTTAAAATTGCCAAATTGATCAGTAAGGGTGGAATTCAACTGATCATCAGGATCAACTAAAATCTCAAATTTGCATATAAATATAAAAGCCAAAAAGCTTACGAGTATCATGTTCCATCAATTTAATTTCATAATTTCGAAGATTGAGGTTGTTACAGGAAAGTTTACCAAAAACTTTGACAGTTTGGTCCTTGGCTGAAGAAATTGAAAAAAGAGAGACAGAAACTAAAAAAAGCAAGAAATGCATTTTCTTTCTTTTAAAAAACTTGTTTGAAAAAAAAATAATATGAAAAAAACGTAAAATGTTTGGTTTTTTATACGTGGTTAAACAACCTTGCATTTGTTTTTTTGTTCTTTTCTGACTAGTCCGTGATTCATAAAAATACAAAGTATTGGTTTTCTTAGATGTGAACAATCGAAACGTTTTAACAATAAAGCAAATGACGCATTTTTGGAAAAAATTCTTTTCCCCCATTTTTTACTGTTTCAATAAAAATATGTTGTTGAAATGCAAAAATTAAAAAATAAGAATGTTTAAGTAACAAAAATTCAACAAACTGAAATTAAAGTATCCTCATAAATTGTTGGTTTTGACTACTTAAAAAGTAGTAAAAAGTTTTTGGTTGACAATGACTTATGAGAATGTTTTTATAAGAAGATACAAAACATAACTAAAATATAAAAAAAACTTACTTTTTTAAATTTTAATCTACCTAAAATTTTTCAAAATAACTACACATATGCCATAGACCTTAAGAAATCGTAATACCGTAGAAATCGAGCTATGATTTTTTGGCTCCAGTCTTGGCTGTCAAAAACCTATGTAAACATTATGGAGAAAAATGAATTTTTGCCAATGCCAAAAATGTTGGATTTCTTTAAGAACAATTAACATAGTGTTGCAATGTTGGAGTTTGTTTGTTGACCCAAGTTGTGATGATACGGTATTAAAATTAAATGTTTATTGACGGTTTCGCTGCACGCGACAGTATCATCAGAAATTACACCACAATGAAAAAACGAAACAACAAAAACATTTTTCAATTAATATGCAAATTTATCATGAGAATTCTTTTTAACTTTTTTTCCTTTAACATTCTAAACATTTTTATTTAAATTACTGACTTATATCATTACAAAATATCACTACTAAACTATATCTATCTAACAAATGATCTTTACTTTTTAGTCAAAACAAAGCAATTGTCAAGCATGCTATAAAAATTTTTTTGATCTAATTCTAGTGTCATCAAACAAAATAAACGACGACCTATCCCATATTTTCACACTCTAAAAATATCATAAATTTTTTTATCAGTCTCTAATTAGCGGCATCATTTTTGACACCTTTTTTTACCTATTTAATGAGTTCACACTTTAATTTGGCTCTTTCTTTTTTTGGTTGTCGCAAAAAGATGACAACCAAGTTTATTGTCTTATTTCTTACTGTAGCAGGTTTAAACTTTGCAGGTGCCGCTAATCCTCAGCAATGCACTGAAACGTCGCTGACCTATCGAGAAGCTTCGCCAAATTTTATCCTTACTTTCGCTGCAACTCTCAATGTTACCAGTCAGGCAAATAAAAATCTTGTTATTATTACCAATATTCAAGCAAATGTCACTAATCCCAGCTTCAGTATTTCAAGTATTTGTGCTGTCGATGTAACAACTAGAAATGTCAGTAATTGTGTGACTAGTGTTTCAACTATGATGGTGAGCAACCAGACCACAGCTACTATTACATTTGATTATGAACTTTATAATGGAAATGTTACAATGTTTGGTAGAGTTACTGATGCAGCTAGCGATTTTCATCCTATTTTTATTATTAATGATGCAGAGGGATGTCAAGTGTAAGCATTTTTTACATCAAATTTATAATACAGTACATTAGCTACAAAAATTAAAATCTATGAATGTAATTTTTAACATTCATTAAGTTGAAATTCGATTTTTTTGGCTTCATGTTTTCATTATTTCTCACCGTAGACATACCCAAATTACGCCGGGGTTGGAGCTTCATATTTTGCCCATATATTGGCCTTGAGTAGGTATGATTATGGGTAAGATATTAGCTGCACAATCCTAACTGTTTTGGTTTAACAAAAATTTGAAAATACGCCAAATACACCTAAAACGTTTATGAACATGTAATAATTTGAGGATTCTCGAACTTGTAGAAGCCAAATTGCTTCGAATGTTACAGATTCGGATTCAGCATGTTCGAAAACCTATATATCCGTGAAATGGTGTCGAAATTTCAACAATTCGCAATTCCCCTTAAAGAATACCAAAATAAACGAAATATGATTTACAATAAATACTGTATTTTAAACTTCGTAACAAAATGGTGACAGAAAGAATTTTTACTTGTTATCTTTTCAAATTTGCTTTCTGAACAAGTTCCATATATATAATAATTAATTCATAACTTACTGTATGCAAATTTTTTTAGCGCATACTGAAACCTTTTTGTATGCTTTTGGGGCATCACTTTATTTTTTTTTGATGGGTGAAATAGGCACTCTCTGAAATTTCGACGCCATTTCAAGGATATATAGGTTTTCAAACATGCGGAATCCGAATCTGTAACATTCGAAGCAATTTGGCTTCTACAAGTTCGAGAATCATCTAATATTAAAGTGCCCGTGAACGTTTTTGGGGGTATTTGGCGTATTTTCAAATTTTTGTTATACAAAAACGATTAGGATTGTGCAGCTAATATTTTGCCCATAATGATACCTACTGAAGGCCAGTATATGGGCAAAATATGAAGCTCCAACCCCGGCGTAATTTGAGTATGTCTACGGTCAGGTTTAATTCCTGTTAATTCTAAATAGGTATTTAAAAAAAACAAAAATATGAATGAATAAAGATAATTACTCAGTGCAGTATTTAAAAATATTATAAACAAAGCAGTGTTTTCTGAATCAGATTAATTCCATAACAGAGCCCAAGGGCAGTTATGCATAATCCTAAAATATTTCCGATGAATGGTCTTTTATTATGCAAATTTATGAAAATAAAGTTTGACAAATATGGCTGAAACAGGTGTTTTTGAAAAATCGTCAACCCCATCGCGGATTTTTTTGAAAATCATTTTCACAAATTTGCATAATAAAAGGCCATTTATCGGAAATATTTTAGGATAATGCATAACTGCCAAAGGGCTTTCTAATGAAACATGTCTCATTCATGTTGATAGTGTCCCTTGTTAGTATTACTTATAAGAATTTTAAATTTTGTAAAATAATCATTCCCTGTTGTAGACAAATCAACAATACTATCTTATGCGGATACCCCTTGGTTCCTTCTGGCAACAAGCTGATCTTCTTTTTGACAGAATTCCGATTAAATATAACTCGTGATTCTTTGCCAACTGCAATGACTGGTCGACTTATTATTCGTGATGGAACACAAACTTTGATGGCTGAAAATACGCCATTTACCCCTGCAAACAGCTGTCAAAACTTTAATTCCAATTATGGTCATGCAAATTCTGTTCTTACTACTTCGATGTGTTGCACCAATTTCCTTCCTAATAGTGATGGCTCAACTGCTATGACAATTCCAGGTTCTTCTACCGCAGTTACAGGACAATCTAATAGCACAACAACACCTTCTTCAACAACTACATCTGGAAATTCTGTTATTAATCCTTTAAATGCTATTGTCGCTTTTGTTGTTATGTTCTTTTTTGCATGCGTTTTATAAGCAGAAAAATATTTTTATGAATAACTTCAATATAAAAAAATATATTTAAATAATGAAAGCATATTAACTTGACAAAAAAAAATTGAAATTTACAACTCTTTTTCAAAAAAAGTCTTCAGAAATTTTTCTTTTACTCTTAATGTATATTAAAAAGTTTTTTTTTTACAAATATTAACTTTTTAATTTATTTATCATCCTTGTAAACATCCGAATACAGCAGAAACTAAATTTATTAAAACAGGTTAAACTCGCTAATTGATTTTTAAGACTTTAATTAAAAAATAAGTCGAATAATTTTTACATTATTTTGAAATTTTGAAAAATTTTGACCTGGCCGCAACCTCGACAACCTAATTTCCTGACCACTCTAGCAATCTCTAGCAATTGAAATTCTGACATCATAAGTTCAACTGACATTAACTTTCTGTGATTTCGCTTCTTTTTTTTAAAATCATTTATCAAAGGATAATAACAAAATTGCATTTTAAAGAGTCTCCATGCCTTTATTCCAGAAATTTGGAACCCTAAAAGACATTAAAAATTCAAGTGATTTTATCGGGTATGATGTCGTTTTTAATATATTCTCCTTTGTTATTTATAAAAGCATTTATCATGTGAAAGTATGTGGGCTTGCAAACTTCATAAATTATTTAATGCTTTTTGACACGTTTTTTGCTTTCAGACAAATATACATATTTTCTAACACGTTTCTAGAAATATCTTATTTTTAATGGAAAAGTATTTAGTCTACATCAAAAACTTTAAAATGCGCTTTCCACAAAGTGATTATAAAAGGGTACATTTTGTCACAGTTTTTCACATTTCTTTTCTTTTTCGTTTGTGAAAAATGAAAAAACTAAATCTTTTCATTTTTGGCGTAATTTTAACTGCAAAAGTCATTCTTGCTTTTGAAAACCGCATCCAATGTGATCGCGTTTTGTTAGAGGCAGGTGCAACTCCATATTATGGAGATAAAGTTGGACATGTTATTCATTCATTACATGTTCGAGCTCTACAAAAATTTAAACCTGATATCACGGAAGATAATCATATTCCAACAATTAACCTAAACCTGACATCCGATATTCCAATCTTGTCCTATGCACCTTTTCGAAGCGTTCCACATGCTGAAAATTATCATACTGAAGGATCCCTTCTTATCGATGAAGTAAAAAAGCTGATATTTTAGCAGATACTAATATACTTTTATCTAGATTTTGAGTCATATGGGTGATGAAAATTATCTTTCAAAACATTACAGTGCTCTCGAACAAGTTGTTCATGGTTTTCATATGGAAGAAATGTGGGCTTCAGCTTTAGAACTGTACAAAAAGTATGAAGCTAATCCTCCGTCAGAAGAAGTGTGTCTATGTGCAACAGATGTAGAAAATAATGGTATTTTGACAAGGCTCCGCCAAACTGCTCTTTACATGCGTGAACCAGTTCTTATGTATAATGATCAAGTTGATGATGTACGAGATGTCAGAAAACAAAATTTAGTATGGTCGTCACAAAAAGAAGTGAAAACCGATAAAGATGGTTACATGTAAGTTTTTAAAAAGCCAGATTGTTGAAATTTATCATATTTTTTAGTCCGGATCTTTTAAGAAAAAGAGCTGATTCTTTGCCATCATTGGATAGCTTAGACGCTTGGAAATATTACAGAGGAACAGGTTTTCGTCATCATCATGAAGGCGATGCTGCTCTTTACTTGTACTGTGCTCTTAATGATCAACGTGAAAACCGTCAAGAAGATCTTACTGAATCTGAATATCAAAATGGAGCTTCCGTGGACGTCGAGCCTCTTAAGTACAGTGGATGGCCAGAAGGACATGTTCGACCACTTAAATATAGTGGCTGGCCTGAAGGTCACGTGAAACCATTGAAATATAGCGGATGGCCAGAAGGGTTTGTAAGGCCACTTAAATACAGTGGATGGCCTGAAGGACATGTTAAACCATTGAAATATAGCGGCTGGCCAGAAGGACATGTGAAACCACTTAAATATAGCGGTTGGCCTGAAGGTCACGTTAAACCATTGAAATACAGTGGATGGCCAGAAGGATTTGTAAGACCATTAACCTTTGAAGTATAAGATAATATAAGAGATTACATTTTAATGCTCGTCATGTTTATTAATGTGACAAAAAAGCGTTATCAAATTAATGTACTGTTTAATAAATATCATGCATTCAGTAAATTTTTGTGCAAACAGTGGAAGGCCGGAAAGACTGTGCAAAAAAATAAAAAAACGCAACTATAAAATCTTTTTAAAAAAAGGGTAAACAGAAAAAAAAAAGAAAAAAAATTTTTCTTTAAACTATTTGATGACAAAATGTAATAAAAACATTATGTTTGCTATAAGAAATGCAAATTCTTAATTGTATCCGTCATAATGTCAATGTAGTCATTCAATTTCTGTGTAAAAGTAATTGTTTTTGAGTGAGTTTTATGCCGTCAGATTCGTCTGGACATCATTTAAACGATTTCTGCAAACTGGAAAATGTTCGCAAGACATATCTGCACCACATATTTCATCCCCGATATATTCTGACGACGTATGCAAATTTGCTTCCATATTTTATGAAAAAATATCTGTTTTTCGTGTTTTTGAGTCAGTTTTTGCCGTCAGATTCGTCTGTACCTCATTTAAACGATTGCTGCAAACCCAATCATGTTCGTTAGACATATCTGCACCACATATTTCATCCCCGATATATTCTGACGACGTATGCAAATTTGCTTCCATATTTTATGAAAAAATATCTGTTTTTCGTGTTTTTGAGTCAGTTTTTGCCGTCAGATTCGTCTGTACCTCATTTAAACGATTGCTGCAAACCCAATCATGTTCGTTAGACATATCTGCACCACATATTTCATCCCCGGTATTTTCTGACAACGTATGCAAATTTGCTACCAAATTTTAGGAAAAAATATCTGTTTTTCGTGTTTTTGAGTGAGTTTTATGCCGTCAGATTCGTCTGGACCTCATTTAAACGATTTCTGCGAACTGGAAAATGTTCGCAAGACATATCTGCACCACATATTTCATCACCGATGTTTTCTGACAACGTATGCAAATTTGCTTCCATATTTTATGAAAAAATATCTGCTTTTCGTGTTTTTGAGTCAGTTTTTGCCGTCAGATTCGTCTGTACCTCATTTAAACGATTGCTGCAAACCCAATCATGTTCGTTAGACATATCTGCACCACATATTTCATCCCCGATATATTCTGACGACGTATGCAAATTTGCTTCCATATTTTATGAAAAAATATCTGTTTTTCGTGTTTTTGAGTCAGTTTTTGCCGTCAGATTCGTCTGTACCTCATTTAAACGATTGCTGCAAACCCAATCATGTTCGTTAGACATATCTGCACCACATATTTCATCCCCGGTATTTTCTGACAACGTATGCAAATTTGCTACCAAATTTTAGGAAAAAATATCTGTTTTTCGTGTTTTTGAGTGAGTTTTATGCCGTCAGATTCGTCTGGACCTCATTTAAACGATTTCTGCGAACTGGAAAATGTTCGCAAGACATATCTGCACCACATATTTCATCACCGATGTTTTCTGACAACGTATGCAAATTTGCTTCCATATTTTATGAAAAAATATCTGCTTTTCGTGTTTTTGAGTCAGTTTTTTGCCGTCAGATTCGTCTGGACCTCATTTAAACGATTGCTGCAAACTAGAATTGTTCGTAAGACATTTCTGCACCACATATTTCATCACCGATGTTTTCTGACAACGTATGCAAATTTGCTACCAATTTATATAATGAAATATCTGTTTTTCGCTATTTTGAGTCAGTTTTTTGCAGTCAGATTCGTCTGTACTTCATTTAAACGATTGCGGCAAACTGGAAAATGTTTGTTAGACATATCTGCACCACATATTTCATCCCCGATATTTTCTGACAACGTATGCAAATTTGCTACCAAATTATATAATGAAATATCTGTTTTTCGCGTTTTTGGGTCAGTTTTTTGCCGTCAGATTCGTCTGTACTTCATTTAAACGATTACTGCAAACTGGAAAATGTTTGTCATGCTATTCTACACCACATATTTCATCCCCGATATTTTCTGACAACGTATGCAAATTTGCTTCCATATTTTATGAAAAAATATCTGCTTTTCGTGTTTTTGAGTCAGTTTTTTGCCGTCAGATTTGTCTGTACCTCATTTAAACGATTGCTGCAAACTAGAATTGTTCGTAAGACATTTCTGCACCACATATTTCATCCCCGATATCAGTTCTTACAATTTATTGCTTGATCGCGTTTTTTTGAAAAGAAGCCAATTTTGATTCCAACGTATTTACCCGTCATAATTTTCTGGGATTTCATCATCCATTAAGTCCTTCTTGAACAATGACGACGTCTCTTGGATCAAAAGCATTTTTTGGAAGGATTTGAATTGAAAGTTGCGATTCAATCCTTCTTTCAGGTTTCTAAAAAATGAAAAAAATTAAAATTTTTATTATTTCTTACTTCAAAAATAAGGAATTGATTATCGACCGGGCTCATGCTCGGTCGAAGAACGGGAGGGGCATCATAATTTGCAGGTTTTGAAGGATTTTCCACAAAAGTTTTCTAATTTGAAAGAAAACTTGACCTGGTGAAAAATGACTTCCAACTATGACAGATTGGCAAATTTCTGGATGCTTTTCATGATTGGAGGGAAGCGCTTTGCACGAAAGTGACAAAACTCCATTGAAAACAACCTAAAAAATTATTTTTGGTTATATTTTGAAATTTAAAAAAAGCTATAATTAACTAATCTTGTAACATATTGATTCAGCTCGAGTTTTATTTTTGTAGCTTCCTTGATCTCGAATTTGAGGTCCATCTGGGTTTTTTTTAGAGAGGGAGTAACAAATTTTTAGACAATAAGTTTTTTTTAAAAAAGCATACGGTAAAACAACCGATTAAAATTAAAAAATCTAATTCAAAAATGATGTTTTTTTTTAAATTTTCTTTTATATTAAAAGTGAGTAAATATAGGGTGTGATTAACAAGGGAACCGTCAGAAGTGATAATTGAGTTTTTAAACGAAATATGTTTTTTTGGGATGGTTTTAGGTCCCTAATGATCATACAAAAATATTACGTGCTGGTTTTTAGGTTACGGTACTTTTTCGGCACTTTGAAGTTTTGTACCCTCATGTCCAAAGGGGGGAGTACGTGCTCAAAAAAGTAAAAAAAATTAAAAATTTTTAAAAATGTTAAAAATTGATGGAAATGTTAGTAATAAGCATATTAATGATACCTATATAATATTTTTGCTTAAAAACGTTTTAAATCCATTTTTTAAAGCAATTTAAGCATGCGTCATGTATTAGTACAAGAACTTTGAAGCGTTCAAAAATAAATTTATCGGCCTTCTGGTGAAAAAATATTTTGCATACGCTTATTACCGACCCTCAGGAACAATTTGGAGCAAAATTTGCGAAATTTAAAAAATTTCAAATTTTTTTCATTTTTGAATCCAAAGGGGGGAGTAAGGGAAATCGCAGAATTTCAAAGTGCCGAAAAAGTACCGTAATTTAAAAACCAGCACGTAATATTTTTATATGATCATTAGGGACCTAAAACCATCCCAAAAAAACATATTTCGTTTAAAAACTCAATTATCACTTCTGACGGTTCCCTTGTAAGGGAGGGAGTATACAAAAAAAATTGTTTAATTTGTTTAAAACTTTAAAAAATTAATTGTTACCCCCTCCAGAAGCACCCCAAAAAAATTTCTTAAATATAAAAAAAAAAAGAAATCAAAAAATGGCAATGTCTTTGCTTTCATTGCTTTCTTTCCTTCTTTTGCCTTTTCAATCGTTAACTTGCTCTTTCCTTCAATTAATCCATATTCGGCTTTTTCTCTTGCCCCTTTTTTTTTGACATGGCAGCTTTGCCTTGTCCAAGAATTTTTTGGTCGTTTGTTGTCCCCGACTTTTTCCAACTTTCGTGGAAAACCAAGCGCGGATGCCGATGTTGCCAATGCCGTCGTTGCAGTTCCCGATTTGTTGCGCAAGGATCGGTCAAAAAACAGATGGGTCAAAAAAGAAGCGATCAAACAAAAAAGGGAGAAAAACAAAAATTCGAGGAAGCCATAAAGCAAGAAAAAAGAAAGTAAAAAAATAAGAGATCAAAAAAAGAAGGATCGAAAAAATATGATGGCAAGCACGTGAATAAAGGATAGCACAAAAAAGATCACAGATTAAAAAAAGGTTATAAGGTGCCAAGATAACCGATTATTTAATCTCGGGCGTTAAAAAAAGGTAATGCGGTAAAAAAGGAAAAATAGTAGTTTGTGTTACTGTAGTTTTAGTAGTTTAATAGGTTTTGAGATTACCGTAGCCTACTTAAATAAAATTTTATTGGTAAAAATATTTATTAGAACAATAAACAACATTTAAAATATTATTGTTAAATAAAAAATTACTGTGAAAAGTAGAATCCCAAACAAAGATTCAGAAGGCCAAGGGTTCTGAAGGCCTTGAATAGCGTTTCAGAATGCTACAGTATCCCAAACTACTAAACTACTAAAATTTAGCGCCAGTTTAGTAGGAGAATTACGGTAGCTAATCATTCAACCAAGTAGGTATATAGCTACTCCTGCATTTTTGAATATTTTTGTTCTTTTCAGTTGCAAGCATTCTGGTTTTTTAATCATAAAAAGTCAGAACTTGTTAAGCGGACATTTGATGCTTTCGACTTCATCATCAAAATACAATTTCGATTTTATTTAAACCAACCCCAAAAACTCTTGCCAAAGTTTGAGAAAAAGGAAAAGGACAACAAAAAAGTTTTTTTCAAAAACAGCATTTTTTCCTTCCATTTTTTGCAAAATATTGAAAGATGTGTATCGTTTTTCTGCACTTTGAATATTTTGTTTAAAAAAATAAAAATAAAATAAGCTGTTGAACGATGACAGTCTGACTAAAGCGATTTAAGCTTTTTCGATCAATTTTAGTCAGATTTATTCTTAACTTTTTTGTATGCTCTTTATTTTATTCTTTCAATTTTTTATAAAATTTTGTTTTATTTCTTGTTCGATTTATTTCATCAAGTTTGAAGCTTTTAATTATTCTTTTACAAGTATAGCAGAAAACAGTTAAAAAATATTGTAACTTCAACATTAATTTAATATAACCAAGTCGTGAAAAACAAGTATTTGCACTAAAAAAACATGTTTTCTACTTTTAGTTTGTGTAAAAAAAAGATAAAATATTACAACATATCAGGTCGTTCCAAAAGTTCTTGCGTTTGGTTTTTTCAATGGCATATTTGATTAGAGGCTTCAAAAAATCTGAAACTTTGCATGGAGGTAGTCCAAGGGGTCATACAATTGGTGTAACTTTGCTTTTTACGGTATCTGGGATTTTCACGGAATTCTGATAAATCCATCGCTTAACAAAAATAATGTTTCTTTAAATTTTTGCTCCCTTTTTATTCTCAGGGTAGATAACAAAAACAAAAGTGATGAAATATTGCAAACTACGAAATTCTTTTGTGAGACAGTTTTTGCTCATTTTTTACATCTGCATCAATTTATTAATTGACAACAGCGGTTTTTGTGCTTTGAATATTTTGTTGTTTTACGAAGTTTACCATTCCTCAGAGAAATTAACCACCTATCAAAAAGTGATAATGAAATTCTACAAAAACAGTTAATAAAAAATGTAAAAATAATTGATTTTACAAATGGATTTGAATAATTCAATAATAATTTTAGTGTTTCCCGAAATCGTTCCAACAGAATAATAAATTTAAAAAATAATTTTTTATAAAACAATGTTATTTTACAAAATTCTGAATGAATTTTGTAAAAAAACATACTTGAAAGATTTAAATCTCGTTTAACAAAATAATCTGCTATACATTCTTTCAATTTTCGCTGACTTTTTAACTCATCAAGCATTTTGTACATTTTTAATATTTTTGTTTAAACAAAATAAAACTAGTAGTTTACATACGAATAAAAAACATTAATGTTTCAGAAATTTGAACGGGGATATCAACCATGCCATGACTCTCTTTTAAAAAAATCCTTAGCCATATTTGGGGGGAGGGCACCCCCCCCCCCCCCCCCAAATCGAAAAATCTTTTGATCTTTTACCGCCACCATGTTAAGGTGGCACAAAATCAAAGGCGTGCCCTCCTCTAAAATGAAAATGGCCACCCCGAATTTTTTCCTTCTTTCGGCCGTGCTTCCAATTTTTTTCAATCATGTTAACCTTTTTATCCCTAAATTTTTTCGACAAAGCAAAAAATGATGAAATAATGCAAAACTAAAATCGTCGTTTTTTAGAAAAAATTGCTTTTTTGATTCTTTTTATGCTCAATTCTATTTTCTGCCTTTATTTTAAAAATATTTTAGAACTGGAAAAATTCGTAAAAAGCGATGTTTCTAAAAAAATGCTTTTGAATATTTTATGAGAAAAATTTTCATCTTTTCATTTTAATGAAACTTCAAAGCTTTTTGCCTTTTTATCTAACAGATGATAAGCAATGTTATCAAAATACATTAATTAATTATTATGGTTTGTTTGGGAGATTTATTAACAGTTAAAAATTAAAAAACAAATTATTTAACAAGCAAGTAAACACTGAATTAAATTTAAATAAATTCTAATGTTGAGTGATTGAGGTTACAAATAATAATCTTAATTTCGTAAGCGATAAAAAGAGCTATTTTCAGATCTTTGTAGAAATAAACTACTTTCTAAAAATCATTTTCTTCTTTTTTCTTCTTTTTTCTTTGTTTTCTTTTTGCTATTTTTTGATTCAAAAAGTGTAAAATGAATTTCGTTTTATTTCATTTTAAACATTCCGTTTGTAAGAATAAAAATTAGTGTTGTTTGAATATTTTTATATAAAACAATTTGTGTTTTACATGTGGATAAAAAAAATAAAAATCTATTAATATTTCCGAAATTTGATAGTGAAAATCAACCTTTTTATTACAATAGACATTTTTTATTAATTAATTTTTGTAGTTTTCTTTAACAAAAATACCCTCAAAGCAACAAAAATAAATAAAAACCAAGTAATCTACATTATTATCCTCTGGGAAACATTTATTATGATAAAATAGCATTGTTTTTGTGGCATCATAAGTTGTGACAAATACTTTTTTTGACGTATTTTTAAACAAAGTTGTTCTTTTTTTCAATTTTTTTGACCTGTTTGTCACTAAGTTTTTTCGACATAACAAAAAAATGGTGCAGAAAAAACTGCTTTTTTTCTGTCTTGCTTAATTTTTTTTCTGCTTGTTTTTAAACATATGTTTTCAAAAAAATTGAATGTTTTTTAATAAATTGAAAAAAGAGAATCTTATTGTTTAAAAATTTTAAGAGCAAAAATTCGTATCATTCAAAAAAATGCAACTTGAAAACAATACTTCTAGCTGAAAAAAAGTGAAGAAAGTGGTTGTTTTGAATTTTTTGTATTTAATGAATTTATTCATTCTTTTTAAAAATGCTTTAAATTTTTAGCTTTTTGAAACGCAAAAATATCATACGGGAACTATCTTTAAGAAAATCCTACAAATATGCGACCATTAAATATTTAATTTCTTTTGCATTTTCGTGTACAGAATAAAAAATAGAAGAAATATTGCCCAACTAGCAGATGTCGATTTTATGTTTTTAGTCATAATATCTGCGTTTATTTTAAAAATATGTTTCCAAATGCTTTGTATATTTTATAAAAATTGAAAAATAGCAAACTTATTTCACTTTTGAAAGGAAGAAAACTTTCAGCCTTTTTTCTCATATTTTGTTGCTTACATCGATTTAAAAAAGTGTAAAAAATGCTTTTTGTAACAATTGTTCTTATTCGTTCTTTTATAAAATGTTTTAATTTTTTATTGTTCTAAAAATATGAAAATATTAACGGATACCATCTTGACCGAAACTTGAAAAATATGAGGCCGTTAATTATTTAATTTATTTTGCATTTTCGCTAACAGAAAAAAATTTGATTAAAACTCTGCCCAACAAGAGTCTATTTTGTAATTCACTAAAAATTAGTGTATTTGTTAATATTGAGAGATTTAATTTTACACAAAACAATCGATAATTCCGTTAAAAAGAGAACTAAACTTTGTTGCAAATTTGAAGAAGAAAAAAAAGAACAAAAAAGTGTTGAAATATTGCAGAAAAACATATTTAACACAAAAAAAAAAGCGCGAGAGAGCAAAAATTTCTATTGTTTATCTTTTTTTTGCTGCCGGCCATTTCTAGTTCCTTTTTTCCTGTTTTTGGGATCACTGTGCGTTTTCGAACAAAAAAAATGTTTCAAAAAACTTTTTTTTTCTTGATTTTGAATATTTTTGTAATTATAAAATTAGAATCATTTTGTTCATATGGAAATGGATGTCAAAAATAATAGAAATGACATTTAATGGTTTTCCGCTCTTCAGTTCGAACAGCTATTCACATTAAAAAAATAATTTCCTTTTTAATTTCGAATTTTTAAGCATGTTGATGGTTTAATTGCAATATTCATAGTATCAGAAACTTTTAATTTAAAAAATTTTAAAATTTAAAAATTGTTTTTTTCCATGACAAAAAGATTTTTACATCTTTTGCATTTTGGAAAAGCGATGAAATATGGAGAACAAAAAGTTAAATGCAAAACAATGAAGTTTCTTTCTTTAAATTTTAGTTGTTTTTATACCATAAATTGATCTAAAAAAATTTAATGTCTTTCTTCCTTGACTTTGAATATTTTATTATTTGGACTATTCTTTTTCTTTTTAACCTTAAAAAATTTGTTATCTGCTAAAAGGAATTTAAACCCTAAGGAAAACAATATAACGTCGAGTTATTCTCCATGGCATCGTTATTAAAATAGTCTTTCTTAATTTAAAAAAGATTCATCAAATTCTATTCACAAACAAGACTTAAAAAATAAATTATTTAAATTCTCAACAATGTGATAATGTTGCTTTAAAGCTACAGTATCACATTGAAAAGGGAGAAAAACATGTATGCGGTAACAAAAATGAATGAAAACCAGGTTATCTACAGTATTATCACCTTGGAAACATTTATTAATTTAGAATCTTTTGTGGCATTATAAGATTTGACAAATATTTTTTTTAAACGTTGTTTTAAAACAAATTATCTTTTTTTTAAATATTGTTGACCTTTATGTCCCTAAGTTTTCTGGACAAAACAAAAAAAAGATCAAACATTGCGAAATTAAAAATTGTTGTTTCCCAAAGAAAACTGCTTTTGTCGTACTGATTTGCTTAATTATATTTTCTGCGTTTGTTTTAAAAAAACGTTTCTAAATAATTTGAATATTTTAGAAAAAAAAATTGAAAAATTAGATAATAACTTTGATTAATCGGAAGTGGGAAAATTCATTTTCTTCTAAAAAACGGAAAGCACTTTAAAATGTGAAATAACGTTATTGAATCTATGAATTTTGATTATACAAATACAAAGAATATTTTGAAACAGAGTTCTTTTCAACTATTGAAAGGAAAGAAAAATTTCAGCCTTTTTTCTCATATTTTTTTGCATTCTTTGATTTAAAAAATTGTAGAAAGTGCTTGTTTTGAATTTTGTTGTAATAAATAAATTTATTTGTTCTTGTTAATTTTTTGACTGTTTTAAAAATCAAAAATATCAAACGAGAACCAGCACAACAAAAGCACGACAAATATTACTCCATTAATTATTTAATTTCTTTTGCATCTTCATTTACAAAAAAAGATGGAAAATATAGCCCAGAGGTCAATTTTGAAATTCACTAAATTGTAAAAATTTACGTAATTGCTAATAATGCGAGATTCTTTTTTTACTAAACCGATCAATAATTTTTTAAAAACCTAGTTTTGTAACAAATTTGAAGAAGAAAACAACAAGAAAAAAGAAGTGTTGAAATATTGCAAAACAAAAGTGATCTTTCTCACAAAAAAAAATTTTTCTGCAATTTTTGTTTTTGTCTGCCGTTTTTGATGTAAAATGTTTACTGATATACACACTTTCTTTAACTGTACATAAAAAATGGTGTTATATTGCAAAACAGAGTCGCAGTTTCTTAAAGAAATAGCTTTTTTGTTCATTCTTGTATTTCGTTTTGATCCAAAAAGTGTCATTTTATTGATTTTTTTGAATTTTTAAAATATTCAAAATAATAAAGAAGAAAATTGTAATTTAATCAAAGTCGCAATAAATGTGACTTTTCTTTTCAGACAACATTAAAAGTCACAATAAAGGAGTTGAAAAACACATCCAATTATGAAAAATTTAGCTCTGTTTGTTTTTACGAAATTAAAATCTTTGAAAAAAGATCGCCTCAAACTCGAATTGATTAATAAAACCAAAAATTATTAACAGTGATTTTTTAAAATGTTAAAAAAAAATTAAATATTACTTAAAAAGAAATAACAATTTTTTGCACACAAATAAACAAAACTTTTAGCGATTTTTTAAATAAAAAGTGACGAAATAATGCAGATAAAACTTTTTGTTTGTCAAAAATGTTGTCTTTTTCATTCTCTTCTTTTATAATTTAAAAAGCATCTCTTTCTTCTTTTGATTTGAATTTTTAATTTAAAAAAAAATCAAAAACATAATTTTGGAATTCATAAAAAATCCAAAATGGAACATTTCATTTTAGACAAAAAAGACTTAACATAAAAGATGCTACGGCCATTAATTAAAATTTTTGCTATTTTGTATTTTAGAAAATCAAAATATATTTAAAATCAATACCTTCATTTCTATTTTATCGTTAAAACTAAAAACTTTCGACAGTCATTTAATATTACATACAAAGAAGATTATTTGCTTACAAAAAAATGTAACATTTTTTAAGTTTTGCAGCTGTTGTCAGAAAGTGATGATGAAATTATGCAAATATATAAATCATTTTCTGAAATTTAAGAAACAAATGAGTTTATTTGTTTTTGCTGGTTTTTAAAAATTTTTTAATGGAAAAGTATCGCTTATTTTTGCTGTTTTTGCGGTTTTCCATTTTTCGTAAATTTTTAAAAAGTATTTAAAATAATAAAAATCAATCTTTTTTTGTTGCAACTGCTACACGAATATTTTGTAATTTGCTTGTTTGAGAATACTAAAAAGTTTTATTTCTATGATAATATTGCGATGCAAATTTGATAAAACTTCAAAACTTTTTGTCTTTTTAAGAGACGTTATACGACAGGATTAAAAAATTTACAGATCAAGCGCTACATGAAATTTTTAAATGTAATTTTTTGTGGTCCGTTCGATAAAACTAGGTGAAAAAAGGTTATTTTGAAAGTTTTGGGCTGATCTATCTCGTACTTTTGATTTAACAGTAAAGTAAAGTTACTGTATAGTCAAAAATGGAAAAATTCGGGAAAAATCCAAAAGTGAACCATTCAAAAAGTTATTTTCCATAATTGTACATATAAGTAAGGGCTATTTATTGCACTATAGAAAAAAATTTTACCTGACCCCTAATGTCGAAATTTCGGCTATTGTAATTTTCGACACAGAAGAAAAATTTGCATATTTCCATGTCCAGAGCAAATATATACCGTACCAAATAGCCCAATTTCTGGGCTTTCCAAAAATATAAAATTTGTTGAAATCCGTGGGCAGATTTGCGATAGCCAGTAAAAAAGGTGCGCGCGATCAATATCTCCAACATCAACCTTGGGGCAAAACTCATGTATGATGAAAGATATTGACATCAGGTGAATTGCACAATGAAATATCATGTTGTAAGAGTATTCTGGGTGATTTTCATAACATTTGGATATCATAAAAACATATTCCATCAACAGGAAATTTTGAAATTTAGCAACTTCAGACTTCAAAGGGAAAATCATGGTAATTTGAGTTTTTGGTTAAAAACAAAAGAGTTAAAGCTTTTAAAACATTAAATAGATGTAATATAAGCAATTACAAGCAATGAATATTGAAATATCGGACATTATCGATTTTTCCGGTCGTGTTGAAATTTACCCTATTTTTGACCATTTTTTGAGGTATGTAAATTCTATGAAATATCATTCCTATCAACTTTTTTTGCCGTTACCGATCAAATATAACATGTTTAGAGTTAGTAGGTACAACTTCAACACCTGGAGATAACCCTTTTTAATTTGCCATCATTTTGAAAATCGTGGTATTTTACGCATATAAATTATCTCTAAAATCGGTGTTTTGTGCATTCAAAAAGGTTCAAAGTGTCTCAAAATTATTTTTTATAATTTATATTACCAGTAAAAACGATTTATGAACAAATTTGATGCTTATGCAAATTTTCTAAAATTTCAATTTTTTTGAATTTTTAAATTAGTTATTTTTTGTTAATTGGTGTTGTTTTTGTGTTTATTGTTGCAAAATACTGTCAGTGAGTACGTAAAAACCGTTTTTGCTCCTTTTGAATGCACAAAACACCGATTTTAGAGATAATTTATATGCGTAAAATACCACGATTTTCAAAATGATGGCAAATTAAAAAGGGTTATCTCCAGGTGTTGAAGTTGTACCTACTAACTCTAAACATGTTATATTTGATCGGTAACGGCAAAAAAAGTTGATAGGATTGATATTTCATAGAATTTACATACCTCAAAAAATGGTCAAAAATAGGGTAAATTTCAACACGACCGGAAAAATCGATAATGTCCGATATTTCAATATTCATTGCTTGTAATTGCTTATATTACATCTATTTAATGTTTTAAAAGCACCGACTCTTTTGTTTTTAACCAAAAACTCAAATTACCATGATTTTCCCTTTGAAGTCTGAAGTTGCTAAATTTCAAAATTTCCTGTTGATGGAATATGTTTTTATGATATCCAAATGTTATGAAAATCACCCAGAATACTCTTACAACATGATATTTCATTGTGCAATTCACCTGATGTCAATATCTTTCATCATACATGAGTTTTGCCCCAAGGTTGATGTTGGAGATATTGATCGCGCGCACCTTTTTTACTGGCTATCGCAAATCTGCCCACGGATTTCAACAAATTTTATATTTTTGGAAAGCCCAGAAATTGGGCTATTTGGTACGGTATATATTTGCTCTGGACATGGAAATATGCAAATTTTTCTTCTGTGTCGAAAATTACAATAGCCGAAATTTCGACATTAGGGGTCAGGTAAAATTTTTTTCTATAGTGCAATAAATAGCCCTTACTTATATGTACAATTATGGAAAATAACTTTTTGAATGGTTCACTTTTGGATTTTTCCCGAATTTTTCCATTTTTGACTATACAGTAACTTTACTTTACTGTTAAATCAAAAGTACGAGATAGATCAGCCCAAAACTTTCAAAATAACCTTTTTTCACCTAGTTTTATCGAACGGACCACAAAAAATTACATTTAAAAATTTCATGTAGCGCTTGATTTCATTCCTGTCGTATAGTCTCTCTTAAAATAACAAATTCTGACAGATTAAAGAAAAAATGAATGTTGTTTGGAACATTAATTGTTATGTTTCGCTTCGGAGGTTTATAAACAATTAAAAATTGAAGAACAAGTGATTTTACGAACAATTAAGCAGAAATGTAAATTTAAATAAATGCTAAAAGTTAGTAATTTGATGTTACAAAAAATATAACTACTTTTTTCCTTCAATTTAGTTGATCTTTAATTACTTAATTTGTTTTACAGTTTTATTAACAAAAAAATTGAAATTTCAAATATTACCGAACGTGAAGACGTCGATTTTGAAATTCACTAGTATTTGTTAATAATCAGATATTCGATGATACTCAAAACGATTTTTTCAGTTACGTCATTTTGTACAAAAACTACTTTTTCTTCTAATTTTCATTAATTTTTTTATCTCTGTGTTTTTTCGACGAAATAAAAATGATGAAATAATGCAAAACTAAAAATTTATATTTTTATTAAAAAAGCGGAAAACATCTGATGAAACGTTACTTAATTTTTAAATATTTGTTTACACGACACAGATTGTTTGAAAGAGTATAAAATGTCTAAAAAAACTATGAAAAGTTGTTATTCAATTCCTGAATTAAAATTATACTGAAAAAAAGGTTATTTTTTAAAGATGTCTGAAAACAGAGCTCTTTTCCATTATTAAAAACAAGAAAAATTTCCGCCTTTTTTCTCATATTTTTTTGCATACTTTGATTTGAAAAAAGTTTAGAAAATGTTTGTTTTGAATTTTGTGTAATGAATTTATTCATTCTTTTTGAAAATGCTCAAAATTTTTGACTGTTTTAAAAATACAACAACATCAAAAGGGAACAACCTCATCAAAATCTATCCATTAATTATTTAATTTCTTTTGCATGTTCATTGACAAAAAAAATTGATTAAAACGTTGCCCAACAAGAATCTATTTTATTCACTAAAAATTAGTGTATTTTTCAATAGTGAGAAATTTTATTTTACACAAAAAGGTCTATAATTTTGTTAAAATGAAAACCTAATTTTGTTGGAAAGTTGAAGAAAAAAAGAAGAAAAATGTGTTGAATAAATATTTCTCACAAAAGCCTTTTTTGTCGATTTTTGTTCGCAGTATTTAAACGAAGAAAAACGTTTCGAAAAAGTTATTTTTTTTAATTTTGAATATTTTTATAATTATATAACTGAAATCATCTCATTCATATGAATACTGATTACAAAATAGTATAAAAAAAGCATTTTATTCTTTTCTGCTAACCACCTCAAATTGAACGTAACATTAAAAAAATAATTTCTTTTAAATTTCGAATTTTTGAGCTTAGTTTAATTGCAATATACATAGTGTCAACATCAGACTTTAAAATTACAAATGGTTTTTTCTATGATAAAAAGATTGTTGCATCTTTCACATAATAAAAAAGGGATGAAATGTGGTGAACAGACAGGTCGTAAAAGGGGGTGAGAGACACATGCCCCTCTCCTCAAACTGAGAAAATCTATTGATCTTTTGCTGCTTCCGTGATGAATCGGCAAAAAATTAAAGGCGTGTCTTCTCCGAAATAAAAACGGACACTCTGAAATTTTTTTCTGTCTACTGCCATGGTGAACAGAAAATTATCATAGATGCAAAGAAATGCAGTTTCTTCCTTCGATTTTTAGTTGTTTTTCTTTTGTACATTGATCTCAAAAAGTTAAGTGTCTTTTTTCCATCACTTTGAATATTTTGTTATATACACCATTGTCTTGTAAAACTGAGAAATTTTAAATCTGTTAAAAGGTATATAAACCCGAAGAAAAACAGTATATCATCTTGTTATTTTTTGTAGCATCATTATTAAAAAAGGTGTTCTAAATTTGATAAATAAAGCTTAAAACGTTCGAATCAGTTTTATGTTTTACACAAACGAATGACGATTTTTTGCTTACAAATTAATACAACATTTTTTAAGTTCTGCAGCTGTTTTCACATATGGATGAAATACTGCAAATATATGAAAAATGCTTTTCAGACATTAAAAACACAAATTATTTCATTCGTTTTCGCACGTTTTGCAATTTTATTTTAATTAAAAAATTTCGCTTCCGTCTGCATTTTTGAATATTTTGTAGATTTAAAAAGCGTTCAATATATTATTCGAATTTTTCACAATAATTTCCAAATCGTATAATTGAATTAAAACATCACCACAAACGGACAATTAACTGCACAATTAATTAACAAATTTCTCGATCTTTTTATTAGATCAAAATGTTTTGAAAGACGTCATTTTTCTCTCAAAATTTAACCAAAAACAAGTAAACTAAAAAAATTTCAGCTACAAGATTTGGATAGAAAAATGTTATGCTTTTATGAAATAAAACTATTTTTTGATGGATGAATATTTCATCACTCTCTTGCATCAATTTAAAAGAATGTTGAAATATTGCAGACAGAAATCGATGTTTCTTAATAACAACAAATCAATCTTTTTTGTTGCAACTGCTTTGAATATTTTGTTATTTAAAAACTACGGCATTACTGTTTTTAAAAACCTTTGCTTCTAATTTTGTCTAAAAAATTAGCCTAAAAATCTCAAACAAAATTTCGACCAAAACAATTGTTCAACAATAAATAACCTATGGAATTCTTATCAATATTACAAAGTTGAAAATTGTTGAAAATAGAAAAAGAATTAAAAAGATTACACAATATTTTTAATAATGATAATGAGAAATTCCATGTTAAACAAACCGATTTATAAATTTTTTAAAACTTTATTTTGTTACAAATTTGAGAAAAAAGTGATGAAGTACAGCAGACAAAACGGTAATTTTTCTCACAAAAATTTTTTTTTTCAAATTTCGTACGCCGTTTTTGAACGAAGAAGAAAGTTTCAAACGATTTATTTTCTTTTTTTCCCATGCAGGAAATTTTTTTTTCCAGAAAATATAAAATTTGGGAAAACCAGACAAAGTCATAACCAAATATATAACAAAAAGTTTAACTCAATCAATATTTATTACTTCAAAAAGATGCACATCCTGTTCTTACGAGCAAAAAAAAAATAGTTTTTTGTGAAGAAGGGCTCAATCGTTCTTTCTAGAAAAGACAAAACAACGAAAAATTTGCGGATGAAGAAATAAGTTGGTTTTTTCAGGATCTTGATACATTAGCCAGGGCTATTTGTTACCATAAAAAACCATTTCAGATTTATTTGATTTACTTTGAACATTTATTACGTTTAAAAAATCTAAAAATGTTTGACAATTTTTCGTTTTACAAAGTTGCAATTTTTTCATTTTTTGTTCGTCTTTTTCATTCGTCTATTCGAATTATTGCAAAAAGGGTTGTTTTTGATGATTTTGAATATTTTGTTAATCCAAAATTAGATCATATTTTTTCTTATATATCATACAAACAGTAAATCAGATAATTATTAAAAAAAATTCGCAGCAAATAAAGCGAATCAACCTGGTGTCATGATATTGAAAAATACATTAATAAAAAATGTATCTGTTACAACTAGGGTTGTTCATTTCCCGGGAAATCGAAAAAAGGCGCGAAGTTTCCCGCAGCTACAGTATTCCAAGCTACAGTAATATATTACCAAAAATAACCTTATAACCTATAAAAGGACTGTAAAATACTCAAATTAATCATTTTTGACTATTTACAGTGTTTTTATTGCATATTTATCCCGTTTTTAAATGTTTAATGTAAAAACATAAAATATTACGGTACTTCTGCAGTTTTGCACCCCCTTGCAACTTCCTTCCTTGAACGGTAATTTTCCTTGTTGTTTTTCTTCAAAGTTTTTTACAAAGAGTAAAAACTTTGAAGAAAAACAACAACAAAAACCACCGTTCAAGGAAAGAAAAAACATGTCGAAAGAACTCGATAAATGACATTCGCTAGCCTTTTATATTATTTTGAAGCATTAACATAATTTGCATTGATAAATTTGAATATACGAGTGAGGGAATGCAAAAAGTACAGTAGTGTTGCGCTGATTTACTGTTTTTACTGTAGTTTGCATTACTTCTTCATTTCGCGAACAATTCAAAAAAGATGCAAATTTGACAAAATCACCAAAAAGTCAAAAATGATGCAAATTTGACAAAATCAAGGAAGGAAGTTGCAAGGGGGTGCAAAACTGCAGTAGTGCCAATATTACTGTAGATTTCCCGGGAAATAAGAACCATTTGACGCAAAAAATCGGGAAATCTCCTGGGAAATTTCCCGGGAGAGGGAAATGAACAACCCTAGTTATAACTAAATTTTAGAAAAATAATATGGAATTCGTTGCCTTGCATCTTTGAATAAAAACATCGTTTTTTTTTCCAAAAATACACTTTTTCATAAATTTTGTTTACCTTTTTATCTCTGTTTTTTCAACGGAATAAAAAATGATGAAATAATGCAAAACTAAAATCGTCGTTTCTCAAAGTAAACTGCTCGTTTCAATCATTTTCGTTCAATTTTGTTTTCTGTGTTTATTTTTATATGTTTTGAAATAGTTTGAATAATTTTGAAAAATTAAAGAATTGAAAAACTCATAATTTATTAATCGAAAAAGTAAACATTCTTTTTAATAAAAAAGCGGTAAGTATCACATCATTCTGATGAAACGTTTTTTAACTTCAAAATAATTGTTTACATTTGAAAGAGTATAAAATGTCTAAAAAACTGAAATTAAAAGACGTTATTTAATTCCTGAATTTTTACTATACTTATAAATAGGAAATTTTTTAATATTTTCTGAAAACAGAGCTCTTTTTCTTTAGAAAGAAAAGTTTCAGCTTTTTTCTCTTTAAAAGTACAGTAAATGTTTAGGTTTTGAATTTTTTGTAATAAACGAATTTATACATTCTTTTAAAACGTTTTATAAACATGCTTTAAATTTTTGACTGTTTTAAAAATAATAACATATCTAACGGGAACCATCTTTAAGAAAGAGCAACGAATATGAGGCCATTAAATATTTAATTTCTTTTGCATTTTCATTAACAAAAATAAATTGACATAAAATCGCCTAATAAACATATGTCGATTTTGTGTTTTTAATAACAATAATAATAACGAAAAATTCCTTGTTAAACAAAATGATGGATGATTTTGTTAAAGAAGATGTTTCATTTGCTGCTTTTTTGGATTTCGCAATAAATTTGGCGAGATGAAAGAAATTGAAATTCAGGAACTTTCGTTTTTTACTAGTGTTAAAAAAGTTAGAAAAAAGCGAAAGTTCCCGATTTTCAATGACTTTCAGCTTCGAGAAATTTCTTACGAAATAAAAAAAGCAGCAAATGTAACATCTCCTTTAATAATGAAATTCAATTTTGTTTTTTTCTTTTTAAAGAAAAAAGTGTTGAAATATTGCAGAAAAAAGCGATGTCTTTCACAAAAAAACATTTTTTCTGCAATTTTTGTCTGCCTTTTATTGTAAAGTGTTTTGAACAAGTTTTATTTTATTCATTTTGAATATTTTTGTATCAAAAAATTACACTCAACTTTTTGAAATAGATCATCAGAAAATTTTGAAAACAAGAATACATTGTTTTTCCCGTTTCTCAAACTTTAAATTAAAAGACCATTTTAAATTATAAATTTAATTTGATCATCGGATTCGTGTGATTGATTTTGTGGATTCATACAGATATCAGAAAACAAATAATTTAAAGAACGTTTTCACTGTTAAAATAATAGTTTTAACAAATCTTAATAATATAAAATAGTGCTAAAAAAGATCGTTTTTCCGATAACTTTTGATCCTTTTTTTCGGTCATTGGTCCAACTCTCAAGTTATTTTTGTGTTTTAATATTTTGTTGTTTTACAAATTGTACTAATTTCAGTATATTTAGAGCTATAAAATTATTGAAATGTGAGAATTCGGTCTTCTGCAAAGAAAAATGACTGCAACCGTTTTTTAAAATGTTGATGAATTCATTTTTAATTTTTTTTATGACAGAAGTGGTTCCGAGTAAATAAACGCCCTCATAGAATATTTTTTGACAAACAAATATTGTAAAAATGACGAAATATTTAGAAAAAACAACTTTGATGTACCACTTAAAAATGAATTTTTTTAATACAACAACATTTTGTTAGTTTTTTTAATCTTTTTTCAATGATTTGAAAGAAGATTTACAAGAATTTGTGAATATTTTGTTATTTAAATTAAAATTTTAAAATTATGAAACATACAAAGTATCGATAATTGCCAAAACCATCGGTGATGAAAAAAAGTTTCTGAAAAAAAAAATTTCGATTCATTATCTTTTCAAATATTTAATAAATATTATATTATATTTGCATAATCAATGTGATGAACAATTTTTTGGTTTCCCTGATTTGTTGGTCTCTGAGTTTTACACCTATTACAAAAGGGTTAAAAGAGTTTTGTCTTCTTCTTTTTGTAAATGTAAATTCGTACAAAAAAAGATAATTTGAATAAATTTAGTCAGAGTCTTGACACAAGAGTTTATTTCCTCATTAAAACGTGATGACATTTTTTAGCCATTTTGAATAATTTTTAATGTTGTAAACGAAAATTCCATATTTTTTAAATGTTGCTTTGTGTTAAAAAAACATCGTTTTTTTATACAGTGATGGTATAAAAACAATGATTTATATTTTTTGAAAAAAACCATTATTATTGCAAAATGCATCAAATAATTATTTGGGTGAAATAAAATTGGAATGAGAAAGACCTGAAAATATCTATTCTTAAAGGAACTGTCCAAGGTAGAACAAAACTTTTTTATTCTTTTAGATGACGTATCTTAACACGAAAGCAATATGCAAATATTAAAAAAATTTAGGCCGCCGGCTCTGCCATGTAATTTCGACCAACTTCAATACTTTTTCGATCCACGGTCTCCGTTGATCGGTGCTTATCCGTCCATTAGCGGCTACCCTCACCTTTCAATCCATAGAAATGGCTTGGGTGTGGTATGAGAAACCTCAATCAAAACCACTGCGCTATCGGGGCACGTCCGTCGTGGCCACCTTTTTTGCACATGAGACAAAAAGGGGGAAATGTGTTTACACAAAAATAAATAATTTTACTTTATAAAAAAGATGTGTTTTTTTATGTAGTACTAGTGATACATCATAGCCATTTTATTATTATTTCTTAATCACTGATGTCAAAAAATATGTAATAAATTGAGCAAAACATTGTACTATATGAATGCAACTCGTTATTTTTTCAAGTTATATTGGCAAAAATTTACCTGTTAAATAGAATTACTGTATTATTTTTAACGCCTAAAAGATTAAAAGAAATAACCTTAACACATCGAATTTTTTTTGCAGAAAGAACCAGAAAAATGTGAGACAATGTTTGGCAAAATGTTTATGAACGCCATGTGTAAAAAGGTCTTTCGAAAAAAAACGAAAAGACTTTTCTTTTGTTCTTTTTAAAAACGAAAGAAAACGAAAAATCTCACATTTTTCTGCCTTCGTTTCGATGTGTTAAAAATTCAAATTATGAAAAATATAAATACCTTAAAGAACCGTGTTTTTAATGAATGATAAAATTTATTTGGCCAATTGAAGGACAGAATTTTGAAACATCACTGGACAACCAAAATCAACACAGATGTGCTTTTGATCATCGATTTTGCACATTGTTTTTGTCCATTTTTTCCACTTTTTACGCAGCCGCATTTAAAATTATTTCAGTGAAATAACCGAATTTTTTGCTTGGAATATTTAAAAAATTTGAAATATTTTTGAACATGAAATGTCGACACTTGATTTACCAATTATATTTGGGAAAGAATGATTATTGTAGCAAAATAAAAATTCATGGAGTACACAATAATAAATAAAACTTATTAAATAATGTTCGACCATTGACAACAGTAAAATGTTAAAATTTTCCGGATTTGAACACAAATCTTGAAAAAGTTTCAATTTGTAAATTATAGTTTTCGATCATGCTTTTTTGTAAATGGAGAAGGCTGGCAAAATAAGAACAACACAGTTTTACGCAAAACTGATTGTAGAAGTTCGTATGTTTTTAATTGTTAAAGTTTGTTTATTATTGTCTACCTGAACAATTTTTTAAATAAAAATATTTTAATTAACGTAATATTTTTAAAGAATATTGTATAAATTTGTTGACTTGATTCTCTTTATTATACCTGAAAATAAAGTACATCTCATTGACAGTGACAATCAAAAGCTTGGAAAACAATTCGAAATTACCAAAGTAGATTCATAAAAAATACACGGGCAACAGAGTTTTTAAAATAAGCGTCCGGGATAGAATAAGTTTTTCGTAATTACCTTCGTACGTCATGCAATATTAAAGAATGTATTCGTTTGTTTTTGTCGCAATCACTTCATCATTTCTCAACATTGCATGACGGACGACGGTTATCAAGAAAAAAATAAAGATGTCAATTTTTTGTGATTATTTTTGTTGTTGGTGCCTTTTTGTTCTTTGGTTTAAAAAAAACTATTTTTTCTTTTTTAACAGTTTTTGCTTCAAAAACTTTCAATTAATAACCAAAAAACTATCTTTTTTAAACGTTTTGAATATTTGAAAATGGATGGCATTTTTCAAAATATGGTGATGGCAAAATTACAAAATATTTTGTTTAATTAATGAGGAAAGTTCAAAATCGAAAATAATAAAATTTGACATTTTGCGAATTATTGTGAAAATGTATTTATAAAGATAAAAACAACAATGATAACTGTTTTTAATTAAACATATAATATTTATTAAATATTTGAAAAGATAATGAATCGAAATTTTTTTTTTCAGAAACTTTTTTTCATCACCGATGGTTTTGGCAATTATCGATACTTTGTATGTTTCATAATTTTAAAATTTTAATTTAAATAACAAAATATTCACAAATTCTTGTAAATCTTCTTTCAAATCATTGAAAAAAGATTAAAAAAACTAACAAAATGTTGTTGTATTAAAAAAATTCATTTTTAAGTGGTACATCAAAGTTGTTTTTTCTAAATATTTCGTCATTTTTACAATATTTGTTTGTCAAAAAATATTCTATGAGGGCGTTTATTTACTCGGAACCACTTCTGTCATAAAAAAAATTAAAAATGAATTCATCAACATTTTAAAAAACGGTTGCAGTCATTTTTCTTTGCAGAAGACCGAATTCTCACATTTCAATAATTTTATAGCTCTAAATATACTGAAATTAGTACAATTTGTAAAACAACAAAATATTAAAACACAAAAATAACTTGAGAGTTGGACCAATGACCGAAAAAAAGGATCAAAAGTTATCGGAAAAACGATCTTTTTTAGCACTATTTTATATTATTAAGATTTGTTAAAACTATTATTTTAACAGTGAAAACGTTCTTTAAATTATTTGTTTTCTGATATCTGTATGAATCCACAAAATCAATCACACGAATCCGATGATCAAATTAAATTTATAATTTAAAATGGTCTTTTAATTTAAAGTTTGAGAAACGGGAAAAACAATGTATTCTTGTTTTCAAAATTTTCTGATGATCTATTTCAAAAAGTTGAGTGTAATTTTTTGATACAAAAATATTCAAAATGAATAAAATAAAACTTGTTCAAAACACTTTACAATAAAAGGCAGACAAAAATTGCAGAAAAAATGTTTTTTTGTGAAAGACATCGCTTTTTTCTGCAATATTTCAACACTTTTTTCTTTAAAAAGAAAAAAACAAAATTGAATTTCATTATTAAAGGAGATGTTACATTTGCTGCTTTTTTTATTTCGTAAGAAATTTCTCGAAGCTGAAAGTCATTGAAAATCGGGAACTTTCGCTTTTTTCTAACTTTTTTAACACTAGTAAAAAACGAAAGTTCCTGAATTTCAATTTCTTTCATCTCGCCAAATTTATTGCGAAATCCAAAAAAGCAGCAAATGAAACATCTTCTTTAACAAAATCATCCATCATTTTGTTTAACAAGGAATTTTTCGTTATTATTATTGTTATTAAAAACACAAAATCGACATATGTTTATTAGGCGATTTTATGTCAATTTATTTTTGTTAATGAAAATGCAAAAGAAATTAAATATTTAATGGCCTCATATTCGTTGCTCTTTCTTAAAGATGGTTCCCGTTAGATATGTTATTATTTTTAAAACAGTCAAAAATTTAAAGCATGTTTATAAAACGTTTTAAAAGAATGTATAAATTCGTTTATTACAAAAAATTCAAAACCTAAACATTTACTGTACTTTTAAAGAGAAAAAAGCTGAAACTTTTCTTTCTAAAGAAAAAGAGCTCTGTTTTCAGAAAATATTAAAAAATTTCCTATTTATAAGTATAGTAAAAATTCAGGAATTAAATAACGTCTTTTAATTTCAGTTTTTTAGACATTTTATACTCTTTCAAATGTAAACAATTATTTTGAAGTTAAAAAACGTTTCATCAGAATGATGTGATACTTACCGCTTTTTTATTAAAAAGAATGTTTACTTTTTCGATTAATAAATTATGAGTTTTTCAATTCTTTAATTTTTCAAAATTATTCAAACTATTTCAAAACATATAAAAATAAACACAGAAAACAAAATTGAACGAAAATGATTGAAACGAGCAGTTTACTTTGAGAAACGACGATTTTAGTTTTGCATTATTTCATCATTTTTTATTCCGTTGAAAAAACAGAGATAAAAAGGTAAACAAAATTTATGAAAAAGTGTATTTTTGGAAAAAAAAACGATGTTTTTATTCAAAGATGCAAGGCAACGAATTCCATATTATTTTTCTAAAATTTAGTTATAACTAGGGTTGTTCATTTCCCTCTCCCGGGAAATTTCCCAGGAGATTTCCCGATTTTTTGCGTCAAATGGTTCTTATTTCCCGGGAAATCTACAGTAATATTGGCACTACTGCAGTTTATTGTAATTGCCGGCATACAGTGTATTATGACAAAGAAAAATGTTCAGATATTTTTGTTTAAAAATATTGTAATTGCCGGCATACAGTGTATTATGACAAAGAAAAATGTTCAGATATTTTTACGTACAAATATTGTAATTGCCGGCATACAGTGTATTATAACAAAGAAAAATGTTCAGATATTTTTGTTTAAAAATATTCTAATTGCCGGCATACAGTGTATTATGACAAAGAAAAATGTTCAGATATTTTTACGTACAAATATTGTAATTGGCGGCATACAGTGTATTATAACAAAGAAAAATGTTCAGATATTTTTGTTTAAAAATATTGTAATTGCCGGCATACAGTGTATTATGACAAAGAAAAATGTTCAGATATTTTTACGTACAAATATTGTAATTGCCGGCATACAGTGTATTATAACAAAGAAAAATGTTCAGATATTTTTACGTACAAATATTGTAATTGCCGGCATACAGTGTATTATGACAAAGAAAAATGTTCAGATATTTTTACGTACAAATATTGTAATTGCCGGCATACAGTGTATTATGACAAAGAAAAATGTTCAGATATTTTTACGTACAAATATTGTAATTGCCGGCATACAGTGTATTATGACAAAGAAAAATGTTCAGATATTTTTACGTACAAATATTGTAATTGCCGGCATACAGTGGATTATGACAAAGAAAAATGTTCAGATATTTTTACGTACAAATATTGTAATTGCCGGCATACAGTGTATTATGACAAAGAAAAATGTTCAGATATTTTTACGTACAAATATTGTAATTGCCGGCATACAGTGTATTATAACAAAGAAAAATGTTCAGATATTTTTACGTACAAATATTGTAATTGCCGGCATACAGTGTATTATGACAAAGAAAAATGTTCAGATATTTTTACGTACAAATATTGTAATTGCCGGCATACAGTGTATTATGACAAAGAAAAATGTTCAGATATTTTTACGTACAAATATTGTAATTGCCGGCATACAGTGTATTATGACAAAGAAAAATGTTCAGATATTTTTACGTACAAATATTGTAATTGCCGGCATACAGTGGATTATGACAAAGAAAAATGTTCAGATATTTTTACGTACAAATATTGTAATTGCCGGCATACAGTGTATTATGACAAAGAAAAATGTTCAGATATTTTTACGTACAAATATTGTAATTGCCGGCATACAGTGTATTATAACAAAGAAAAATGTTCAGATATTTTTACGTACAAATATTGTAATTGCCGGCATACAGTGTATTATGACAAAGAAAAATGTTCAGATATTTTTGTTTAAAAATATTGTAATTGCCGGCATACAGTGTATTATGACAAAGAAAAATGTTCAGATATTTTTACGTACAAATATTGTAATTGCCGGCATACAGTGTATTATGACAAAGAAAAATGTTCAGATATTTTTACGTACAAATATTGTAATTGCCGGCATACAGTGTATTATGACAAAGAAAAATGTTCAGATATTTTTGTTTAAAAATATTGTAATTGCCGGCATACAGTGTATTATGACAAAGAAAAATGTTCAGATATTTTTACGTACAAATATTGTAATTGCCGGCATACAGTGTATTATAACAAAGAAAAATGTTCAGATATTTTTACGTACAAATATTGTAATTGCCGGCATACAGTGTATTATGACAAAGAAAAATGTTCAGATATTTTTACGTACAAATATTGTAATTGCCGGCATACAGTGTATTATGACAAAGAAAAATGTTCAGATATTTTTACGTACAAATATTGTAATTGCCGGCATACAGTGTATTATGACAAAGAAAAATGTTCAGATATTTTTACGTACAAATATTGTAATTGCCGGCATACAGTGTATTATAACAAAGAAAAATGTTCAGATATTTTTACGTACAAATATTGTAATTGCCGGCATACAGTGTATTATGACAAAGAAAAATGTTCAGATATTTTTGTTTAAAAATATTGTAATTGCCGGCATACAGTGTATTATAACAAAGAAAAATGTTCAGATATTTTTACGTACAAATATTGTAATTGCCGGCATACAGTGTATTATGACAAAGAAAAATGTTCAGATATTTTTACGTACAAATATTGTAATTGCCGGCATACAGTGTATTATAACAAAGAAAAATGTTCAGATATTTTTACGTACAAATATTGTAATTGCCGGCATACAGTGTATTATGACAAAGAAAAATGTTCAGATATTTTTACGTACAAATATTGTAATTGCCGGCATACAGTGTATTATAACAAAGAAAAATGTTCAGATATTTTTGTTTAAAAATATTGTAATTGCCGGCATACAGTGTATTATGACAAAGAAAAATGTTCAGATATTTTTGTTTAAAAATATTGTAATTGCCGGCATACAGTGTATTATGACAAAGAAAAATGTTCAGATATTTTTACGTACAAATATTGTAATTGCCGGCATACAGTGTATTATAACAAAGAAAAATGTTCAGATATTTTTGTTTAAAAATATTGTAATTGCCGGCATACAGTGTATTATGACAAAGAAAAATGTTCAGATATTTTTGTTTAAAAATATTGTAATTGCCGGCATACAGTGTATTATGACAAAGAAAAATGTTCAGATATTTTTACGTACAAATATTGTAATTGCCGGCATACAGTGTATTATAACAAAGAAAAATGTTCAGATATTTTTGTTTAAAAATATTGTAATTGCCGGCATACAGTGTATTATGACAAAGAAAAATGTTCAGATATTTTTACGTACAAATATTGTAATTGCCGGCATACAGTGTATTATGACAAAGAAAAATGTTCAGATATTTTTACGTACAAATATTGTAATTGCCGGCATACAGTGTATTATAACAAAGAAAAATGTTCAGATATTTTTACGTACAAATATTGTAATTGCCGGCATACAGTGTATTATGACAAAGAAAAATGTTCAGATATTTTTGTTTAAAAATATTGTAATTGCCGGCATACAGTGTATTATAACAAAGAAAAATGTTCAGATATTTTTACGTACAAATATTGTAATTGCCGGCATACAGTGTATTATGACAAAGAAAAATGTTCAGATATTTTTACGTACAAATATTGTAATTGCCGGCATACAGTGTATTATAACAAAGAAAAATGTTCAGATATTTTTACGTACAAATATTGTAATTGCCGGCATACAGTGTATTATGACAAAGAAAAATGTTCAGATATTTTTACGTACAAATATTGTAATTGCCGGCATACAGTGTATTATAACAAAGAAAAATGTTCAGATATTTTTGTTTAAAAATATTGTAATTGCCGGCATACAGTGTATTATGACAAAGAAAAATGTTCAGATATTTTTGTTTAAAAATATTGTAATTGCCGGCATACAGTGTATTATGACAAAGAAAAATGTTCAGATATTTTTACGTACAAATATTGTAATTGCCGGCATACAGTGTATTATAACAAAGAAAAATGTTCAGATATTTTTGTTTAAAAATATTGTAATTGCCGGCATACAGTGTATTATGACAAAGAAAAATGTTCAGATATTTTTGTTTAAAAATATTGTAATTGCCGGCATACAGTGTATTATGACAAAGAAAAATGTTCAGATATTTTTACGTACAAATATTGTAATTGCCGGCATACAGTGTATTATAACAAAGAAAAATGTTCAGATATTTTTGTTTAAAAATATTGTAATTGCCGGCATACAGTGTATTATGACAAAGAAAAATGTTCAGATATTTTTACGTACAAATATTGTAATTGCCGGCATACAGTGTATTATGACAAAGAAAAATGTTCAGATATTTTTACGTACAAATATTTTAATTGCCGGCATAAAGAGTATTATGACAAAGAAAAATGTTCAGATATTTTTGTTTATAAATATTAAATTAAATTAAATTAAACAAAAATATCTGAACATTTTTCTTTGTCATAATACACTGTATGCCGGCAATTACAATATTTGTACGTAAAAATATCTGAACATTTTTCTTTGTCATAATACACTGTATGCCGGCAATCACCAAGTTATGTTATTTGAGAATGATGTCTTTTTCTGGACCTGCTTGGATTTTGATGAATTTGGTATGAATGGAATGCGTATGGCATGTAGATGCCAAAAAAATGTTAAATGAGTTCCGGAGGTCTGTAAATATGTGAGATGTACATATGGCGCAGTGGGTAGTGTGGGGGGTTTGCGTGCAGGATGTCATGAGTTCGATGCCTATGGAATGCAAATGTGTTTGTATGCATTGTATGAATGTTTTATGAGTATGTGAGTGTTATATGAGTGTTAAAAATGAATATGAGTTTTATGTGATTTTTCGTATGTAATATGGTATGAAAAATGGAAATGCAATGGAATGTATTTTTTAATGAATTGATTGATGCATGTTTGTATGCATTTTATGAGTGATATGTGAGTATGTGAATGTTATATGAGGTGTAGAAATGCTGATGACTTTAATGTGATTTCATGCATGTAGTATGGCATGAAAAATGAAAATGCAAATGAATGCATTTTTTGGAATTTTATGATTACTGTGTGTTCGTATGCATTTTATGAGTGTTATGTGAGTATGTGAGTGGTATATGAGGTGTAGAAATGCATATGAGTATTATGTGATTTTATGCATGAAGTATGGGGTGAAAAATGAAAATGTTGAGAATGCATTTCTTAATGAATTTGATGATTAATGCATGTTTTTGATAATGTTTTATGTTTGTTTAAAGGTTTAAAGGAAAAAATGAAATGTAAAAACTGTGAGCGTGCTGCATGTGTGTACTTTAGTGAAAATGCATTAGATAAAAACAAAATTGTTTTTTGGGTATAATAACATTCAGATTGAGAATGTAGATTTCCTTAAATTTGAGGGAAATGAAGAATGGTGAAAAATCAGAAATTGTGGGTTCGGTACGAACCCACAATTTCGTTTTTTGCAATAAAGTTCGAAGAGAAATATGAAATGTATTTTTTATAAGTTTAGTAATTTTTAATGGCTGTAAGAATGTTATATGATTTTCTGTTTTTAATAATATTTTATGTTTGTTAAAAGAGTAAAAAAAATGAAATGGAAATATTTTGAGCAAGAATTATGTTTCATGTATGTACTGTAGGATGAAAAATGAATAAAAAGTGCATTTAAAGCAATGAGTTATAATGTGATTTTAAGAATACGTGTATACTGTAGGATAAAAAATGCAAATGCTCAAAATGCAATAGATAAACAAAAGATTGCCTTAGGTTTTTGGGCATAATTACGGTCAGAATGAGAATGTAGATTTAAGAAATTTAAGGAAATGAAGGATGGTAAAAGTCAGAAATTGTGGGTTCGGTACGAACCCACAATTTCCTGTTTTGGAATGATATCTGAAACGAAAGAGGGATGTTAATGAAGAAGTCTTGCATTTATGAAAAAACCAACAATGGTAGTAAAAATGTGGGAGAAGAAAATTTATGGGATTAAAAATGAAAATGTAGGAAAGCGTTTTTAATGAATTTAATTTTTAGATGATTTTTTATAACATTTTTTAATTTGAAGTGTTAAAACTGTTTGGGTTATAATTATGCAACAAGAATATACTGTAGGACGAAAAACGAAAATATAGGATATTTTAAATGTTTAATGATAAAGAAAGTATGAAATGGATTAAAAAATACATTTCTTCGATAATCAATGAGGAAAAATAAGGTGTCATCGTGCTTTTTGGGGTATGGTAAATGTCAGAATGAGATGGCAGATTTTTGAAAATCAAGGAAACGAAGGATGATAAAAAGTCATAAATTTGATATGAAAAAGGGGGCTAATGAATAGGCACAGGCGTCACCTTCTTTTTTTCATTCTCTTTGCAAAAAAATCCGCAGAGACAAAAAATGTGGCCATTGCGTGCTGCCAGGAAGCCGAGTGGTGAAACGCGTTCATTCACGTGCGGGCGATCGAAGGATCGAATCCCGCTGCATGCAAAAAAAGCTTTGACTTGAAAAAAATAAATAAAATAATTAAGGAGAAACAATTTCAAAATAAAAAAATTTATATAATAATAAATTAAGCGCTTTTGTGTTTTGAAATAATAATTGTATTAAAGCATTATTTCTCTGTACTGTAGTTTTTTTAAAAGAGAATATGTTTGTTAGAGGAAACTTTTTTGGTCAATGATCATATAGAGAAAAACCGATTTGTTTGAAGAATTTCCCATATATTTCCAGTTGCAGCTATCTGAAGACAAAAAACTTCAGGTGCTTTTTTTCCAAATAATACACACATTTTGATTTATAACTATCTTTTTTTCTTCCACCTATCGAATCAATTGATATCATTTTCTTCCACCTATCGAATCTATTGATATCATTTTTTTACAAAATAAGTAGATCCTATTTTGTACCGTTTTTCTCCTTTTAGTTATAGCCCACAAAACATTCTTACGGGTTTACTACTGATGCCAAAGATTATCGAACTTTTTTTCGATTTTACATGTAATTCCCTTCAATTTATTCCTTGCAACACTAAAATAGTTGATTTGGATAGTGTTATTCATCACACAAATGCAGAAAATGCTCAACAAATTGTAAATTTGGTAACGTATTCACTCCTTAAAAAAAATTCCATCCAATTTTACATGTTTTAAATTTGATCAGAAATAATAAAGATCAAAGGGACATCTGAATAATTTTTTTAATGTTGAATTGTTAAAAAAGCAATATTTTGCTAAAAAAGCAGAGTAACAACTACTTAAGCTTAAAACAGTTATGATTATTTTTATAAAATTAACAGATCGGATTGCATTACCGTAACACATTATTAACCCATCCTTCGAATTTCAGGTTTTTATCATACTTTTAAATCAATATTAATTTATTACTAGCTTGCTTAAAGTTAAAAAAAATGTTGTTGTAACATAAAAATTATGGAATTAATATTTTTATTTATTCGTTACTGCCCTTATTTAATTTATTTTTTATTTTTCTATTTTTTTCATATCAAAGCTTTTTTTTGCATGCAGCGGGATTCGATCCTTCGATCGCCCGCACCTGAATGAACGCGTTTCACCACTCGGCTTCCTGGCAGCACGCAATGGCCACATTTTTTGTCTCTGCGGATTTTTTTTGAAGTGCGCTTCGGAGAATCCTCATAACTTTTCGGCTTCTGAATTTAAAAAAAATCTGAAAATTCCATTAAATTTCTCAGATTCTCCAGTATCGAATAGACATAAACGTTTTTATTAAACTTGAAAAAAAATTTTGAGACGCCTGTGCCTACTAATGAATACGTTTATGCATCTAAGGAGATTGTCATCGTTGTTGGTTCCGAAGGAACCAACGATGGTGGTGGTTATCGATGATATTAAAAGTGGGAAATAATTAAGGATGTAATGATGTATGAATATGAGAATGATGGGGTTGTATGAGGATGAAATGGAAGATTGCGAAAATGAAGTATGGCATCATTTAATGCCCCTCGAATATGCGGGAGCCGCGACCGCGGCTCCCCTAAAGAACTTGTTACAATATTTTTAAACCAAAATATCTGAACATTTTTCTTTGTCATAATACTCTTTATGCCGGCAATTAAAATATTTGTACGTAAAAATATCTGAACATTTTTCTTTGTCATAATACACTGTATGCCGGCAATTACAATATTTTTAAACAAAAATATCTGAACATTTTTCTTTGTCATAATACACTGTATGCCGGCAATTACAATACTTTTAAACAAAAATATCTGAACATTTTTCTTTGTCATAATACACTGTATGCCGGCAATTACAATATTTATAAACAAAAATATCTGAACATTTTTCTTTGTCATAATACACTGTATGCCGGCAATTACAATATTTATAAACAAAAATATCTAAACATTTTTCTTTGTCATAATACACTGTATGCCGGCAATTACAATATTTATAAACAAAAATATCTGAACATTTTTCTTTGTCATAATACACTGTATGCCGGCAATTACAATATTTATAAACAAAAATATCTGAACATTTTTCTTTGTCATAATACACTGTATGCCGGCAATTACAATATTTATAAACAAAAATATCTGAACATTTTTCTTTGTCATAATACACTGTATGCCGGCAATTACAATATTTATAAACAAAAATATCTGAACATTTTTCTTTGTCATAATACACTGTATGCCGGCAATTACAATATTTATAAACAAAAATATCTGAACATTTTTCTTTGTCATAATACACTGTATGCCGGCAATTACAATATTTTTAAACAAAAATATCTGAACATTTTTCTTTGTCATAATACATTGTATGCCGGCAATTACAATATTTATAAACAAAAATATCTGAACATTTTTCTTTGTCATAATACACTGTATGCCGGCAATTACAATATTTATAAACAAAAATATCTGAACATTTTTCTTTGTCATAATACACTGTATGCCGGCAATTACAATATTTATAAACAAAAATATCTGAACATTTTTCTTTGTCATAATACACTGTATGCCGGCAATTACAATATTTATAAACAAAAATATCTGAACATTTTTCTTTGTCATAATACACTGTATGCCGGCAATTACAATATTTATAAACAAAAATATCTGAACATTTTTCTTTGTCATAATACACTGTATGCCGGCAATTACAATATTTATAAACAAAAATATCTGAACATTTTTCTTTGTCATAATACACTGTATGCCGGCAATTACAATATTTTTAAACAAAAATATCTGAACATTTTTCTTTGTCATAATACACTGTATGCCGGCAATTACAATATTTTTAAACAAAAATATCTGAACATTTTTCTTTGTCATAATACACTGTATGCCGACAATTACAATATTTGTACGTAAAAATATCTGAACATTTTTCTTTGTCATAATACACTGTATGCCGGCAATTACAATATTTATAAACAAAAATATCTGAACATTTTTCTTTGTCATAATACACTGTATGCCGGCAATTACAATACTTGTACGTAAAAATATCTGAACATTTTTCTTTGTCATAATACACTGTATGCCGACAATTACAATATTTGTACGTAAAAATATCTGAACATTTTTCTTTGTCATAATACACTGTATGCCGACAATTACAATATTTGTACGTAAAAATATCTGAACATTTTTCTTTGTCATAATACACTGTATGCCGGCAATTACAATATTTATAAACAAAAATATCTGAACATTTTTCTTTGTCATAATACACTGTATGCCGGCAATTACAATATTTATAAACAAAAATATCTGAACATTTTTCTTTGTCATAATACACTGTATGCCGGCAATTACAATATTTATAAACAAAAATATCTCAACATTTTTCTTTGTCATAATACACTGTATGCCGACAATTACAATATTTGTACGTAAAAATATCTGAACATTTTTCTTTGTCATAATACACTGTATGCCGACAATTACAATATTTGTACGTAAAAATATCTGAACATTTTTCTTTGTCATAATACACTGTATGCCGGCAATTACAATATTTATAAACAAAAATATCTGAACATTTTTCTTTGTCATAATACACTGTATGCCGGCAATTACAATATTTATAAACAAAAATATCTGAACATTTTTCTTTGTCATAATACACTGTATGCCGGCAATTACAATATTTATAAACAAAAATATCTCAACATTTTTCTTTGTCATAATACACTGTATGCCGACAATTACAATATTTGTACGTAAAAATATCTGAACATTTTTCTTTGTCATAATACACTGTATGCCGGCAATTACAATATTTATAAACAAAAATATCTGAACATTTTTCTTTGTCATAATACACTGTATGCCGGCAATTACAATATTTATAAACAAAAATATCTCAACATTTTTCTTTGTCATAATACACTGTATGCCGACAATTACAATATTTGTACGTAAAAATATCTGAACATTTTTCTTTGTCATAATACACTGTATGCCGGCAATTACAATATTTATAAACAAAAATATCTGAACATTTTTCTTTGTCATAATACACTGTATGCCGGCAATTACAATATTTATAAACAAAAATATCTCAACATTTTTCTTTGTCATAATACACTGTATGCCGACAATTACAATATTTGTACGTAAAAATATCTGAACATTTTTCTTTGTCATAATACACTGTATGCCGGCAATTACAATATTTATAAACAAAAATATCTGAACATTTTTCTTTGTCATAATACACTGTATGCCGGCAATTACAATATTTATAAACAAAAATATCTCAACATTTTTCTTTGTCATAATACACTGTATGCCGGCAATTACAATACTTGTACGTAAAAATATCTGAACATTTTTCTTTGTCATAATACACTGTATGCCGACAATTACAATATTTGTACGTAAAAATATCTGAACATTTTTCTTTGTCATAATACACTGTATGCCGACAATTACAATATTTGTACGTAAAAATATCTGAACATTTTTCTTTGTCATAATACACTGTATGCCGGCAATTACAATATTTATAAACAAAAATATCTGAACATTTTTCTTTGTCATAATACACTGTATGCCGGCAATTACAATATTTATAAACAAAAATATCTGAACATTTTTCTTTGTCATAATACACTGTATGCCGGCAATTACAATATTTATAAACAAAAATATCTCAACATTTTTCTTTGTCATAATACACTGTATGCCGACAATTACAATATTTGTACGTAAAAATATCTGAACATTTTTCTTTGTCATAATACACTGTATGCCGACAATTACAATATTTGTACGTAAAAATATCTGAACATTTTTCTTTGTCATAATACACTGTATGCCGACAATTACAATATTTGTACGTAAAAATATCTGAACATTTTTCTTTGTCATAATACACTGTATGCCGGCAATTACAATATTTATAAACAAAAATATCTGAACATTTTTCTTTGTCATAATACACTGTATGCCGGCAATTACAATATTTATAAACAAAAATATCTGAACATTTTTCTTTGTCATAATACACTGTATGCCGGCAATTACAATATTTATAAACAAAAATATCTCAACATTTTTCTTTGTCATAATACACTGTATGCCGGCAATTACAATATTTATAAACAAAAATATCTGAACATTTTTCTTTGTCATAATACACTGTATGCCGACAATTACAATATTTGTACGTAAAAATATCTGAACATTTTTCTTTGTCATAATACACTGTATGCCGACAATTACAATATTTGTACGTAAAAATATCTGAACATTTTTCTTTGTCATAATACACTGTATGCCGACAATTACAATATTTGTACGTAAAAATATCTGAACATTTTTCTTTGTCATAATACACTGTATGCCGGCAATTACAATATTTATAAACAAAAATATCTGAACATTTTTCTTTGTCATAATACACTGTATGCCGGCAATTACAATATTTATAAACAAAAATATCTCAACATTTTTCTTTGTCATAATACACTGTATGCCGACAATTACAATATTTGTACGTAAAAATATCTGAACATTTATCTTAGTCATAGTATGCCGGCAATTACAATATATTAATAAAACATTTTTGATACAAAGAAGCCCATGTATGAAACAAAATAATCGGAGGAACACACATTTACTGTAAGAATGGGTAAAAATTGTATGAAACGTAATAATCGGAGGAACTCACATTTACTATAAGAATGGGTAAAAATTGTATGAAACATAATAATCGGAGGAACACACATTTACTGTAAGAATGGGTAAAAATTGTATGAAACGTAATAATCGGAGGAACACACATTTACTGTAAGAATGGGTAAAAATTGTATGAAACATAATAATCGGAGGAACACACATTTACTGTAAGAATAGGTAAAAATTGTATGAAACGTAATAATCGGAGGAACTCACATTTACTGTAAGAATGAGTAAAAATTGTATGAAACGTAATAATCGGAGGAACACACATTTACTGTAAGAATGGGTAAAAATTGTATGAAACGTAATAATCGGAGGAACACACATTTACTGTAAGAATGGGTAAAATGTGTATGAAACGTAATAATCGGAGGAACTCACATTTACTGTAAGAATGGGTAAAAATTGTATGAAACATAATAATCGGAGGAACACACATTTACTGTAAGAATAGGTAAAAATTGTATGAAACGTAATAATCGGAGGAACTCACATTTACTGTAAGAATGGGTAAAAATTGTATGAAACATAATAATCGGAGGAACACACATTTACTGTAAGAATGGGTAAAAATTGTATGAAACGTAATAATCGGAGGAACTCACATTTACTGTAAGAATGGGTAAAAATTGTATGAAACATAATAATCGGAGGAACACACATTTACTGTAAGAATAGGTAAAAATTGTATGAAACGTAATAATCGGAGGAACTCACATTTACTGTAAGAATGAGTAAAAATTGTATGAAACATAATAATCGGAGGAACTCACATTTACTGTAAGAATGGGTAAAAATTGTATGAAACGTAATAATCGGAGGAACACACATTTACTGTAAGAATGGGTAAAAATTGTATGAAACGTAATAATCGGAGGAACTCACATTTACTGTAAGAATGGGTAAAAATTGTATGAAACATAATAATCGGAGGAACACACATTTACTGTAAGAATGGGTAAAAATTGTATGAAACGTAATAATCGGAGGAACACACATTTACTGTAAGAATGGGTAAAAATTGTATGAAACATAATAATCGGAGGAACACACATTTACTGTAAGAATGGGTAAAAATTGTATGAAACGTAATAATCGGAGGAACACACATTTACTGTAAGAATGGGTAAAAATTGTATGAAACGTAATAATCGGAGGAACTCACATTTACTGTAAGAATGGGTAAAAATTGTATGAAACGTAATAATCGGAGGAACACACATTTACTGTAAGAATGGGTAAAAATTGTATGAAACGTAATAATCGGAGGAACTCACATTTACTGTAAGAATGGGTAAAAATTGTATGAAACGTAATAATCGGAGGAACACACATTTACTGTAAGAATGGGTAAAAATTGTATGAAACATAATAATCGGAGGAACACACATTTACTGTAAGAATGGGTAAAAATTGTATGAAACGTAATAATCGGAGGAACACACATTTACTGTAAGAATGGGTAAAAATTGTATGAAACGTAATAATCGGAGGAACACACATTTACTGTAAGAATGGGTAAAAATTGTATGAAACGTAATAATCGGAGGAACACACATTTACTGTAAGAATGGGTAAAAATTGTATGAAACGTAATAATCGGAGGAACTCACATTTACTGTAAGAATGGGTAAAAATTGTATGAAACGTAATAATCGGAGGAACACACATTTACTGTAAGAATGGGTAAAAATTGTATGAAACGTAATAATCGGAGGAACACACATTTACTGTAAGAATGGGTAAAAATTGTATGAAACGTAATAATCGGAGGAACACACATTTACTGTAAGAATGGGTAAAAATTGTATGAAACGTAATAATCGGAGGAACACACATTTACTGTAAGAATGGGTAAAAATTGTATGAAACATAATAATCGGAGGAACACACATTTACTGTAAGAATGGGTAAAAATTGTATGAAACGTAATAATCGGAGGAACACACATTTACTGTAAGAATGGGTAAAAATTGTATGAAACGTAATAATCGGAGGAACACACATTTACTGTAAGAATGGGTAAAAATTGTATGAAACATAATAATCGGAGGAACACACATTTACTGTAAGAATGGGTAAAAATTGTATGAAACGTAATAATCGGAGGAACACACATTTACTGTAAGAATGGGTAAAAATTGTATGAAACGTAATAATCGGAGGAACACACATTTACTGTAAGAATGGGTAAAAATTGTATGAAACGTAATAATCGGAGGAACTCACATTTACTGTAAGAATGGGTAAAAATTGTATGAAACGTAATAATCGGAGGAACACACATTTACTGTAAGAATGGGTAAAAATTGTATGAAACATAATAATCGGAGGAACACACATTTACTGTAAGAATGGGTAAAAATTGTATGAAACGTAATAATCGGAGGAACTCACATTTACTGTAAGAATGGGTAAAAATTGTATGAAACGTAATAATCGGAGGAACACACATTTACTGTAAGAATGGGTAAAAATTGTATGAAACGTAATAATCGGAGGAACTCACATTTACTGTAAGAATGGGTAAAAATTGTATGAAACATAATAATCGGAGGAACACACATTTACTGTAAGAATAGGTAAAAATTGTATGAAACGTAATAATCGGAGGAACTCACATTTACTGTAAGAATGGGTAAAAATTGTATGAAACATAATAATCGGAGGAACACACATTTACTGTAAGAATAGGTAAAAATTGTATGAAACGTAATAATCGGAGGAACTCACATTTACTGTAAGAATGGGTAAAAATTGTATGAAACATAATAATCGGAGGAACACACATTTACTGTAAGAATAGGTAAAAATTGTATGAAACGTAATAATCGGAGGAACTCACATTTACTGTAAGAATGGGTAAAAATTGTATGAAACATAATAATCGGAGGAACACACATTTACTGTAAGAATAGGTAAAAATTGTATGAAACGTAATAATCGGAGGAACTCACATTTACTGTAAGAATGGGTAAAAATTGTATGAAACGTAATAATCGGAGGAACACACATTTACTGTAAGAATGGGTAAAAATTGTATGAAACGTAATAATCGGAGGAACTCACATTTACTGTAAGAATGGGTAAAAATTGTATGAAACATAATAATCGGAGGAACACACATTTACTGTAAGAATAGGTAAAAATTGTATGAAACGTAATAATCGGAGGAACTCACATTTACTGTAAGAATGGGTAAAAAATGTATGAAACATAATAATCGGAGGAACACACATTTACTGTAAGAATAGGTAAAAATTGTATGAAACGTAATAATCGGAGGAACACACATTTACTGTAAGAATAGGTAAAAATTGTATGAAACGTAATAATCGGAGGAACTCACATTTACTGTAAGAATGGGTAAAAATTGTATGAAACATAATAATCGGAGGAACACACATTTACTGTAAGAATAGGTAAAAATTGTATGAAACATAATAATCGGAGGAACACACATTTACTGTAAGAATGGGTAAAAATTGTATGAAACGTAATAATCGGAGGAACACACATTTACTGTAAGAATGGGTAAAAATTGTATGAAACGTAATAATCGGAGGAACACACATTTACTGTAAGAATGGGTAAAAATTGTATGAAACGTAATAATCGGAGGAACTCACATTTACTGTAAGAATGGGTAAAAATTGTATGAAACGTAATAATCGGAGGAACACACATTTACTGTAAGAATGGGTAAAAATTGTATGAAACATAATAATCGGAGGAACACACATTTACTGTAAGAATAGGTAAAAATTGTATGAAACGTAATAATCGGAGGAACTCACATTTACTGTAAGAATGGGTAAAAATTGTATGAAACATAATAATCGGAGGAACACACATTTACTGTAAGAATAGGTAAAAATTGTATGAAACGTAATAATCGGAGGAACTCACATTTACTGTAAGAATGGGTAAAAATTGTATGAAACATAATAATCGGAGGAACACACATTTACTGTAAGAATAGGTAAAAATTGTATGAAACGTAATAATCGGAGGAACTCACATTTACTGTAAGAATGGGTAAAAATTGTATGAAACGTAATAATCGGAGGAACACACATTTACTGTAAGAATGGGTAAAAATTGTATGAAACGTAATAATCGGAGGAACTCACATTTACTGTAAGAATGGGTAAAAATTGTATGAAACGTAATAATCGGAGGAACACACATTTACTGTAAGAATAGGTAAAAATTGTATGAAACGTAATAATCGGAGGAACTCACATTTACTGTAAGAATGGGTAAAAATTGTATGAAACATAATAATCGGAGGAACACACATTTACTGTAAGAATAGGTAAAAATTGTATGAAACGTAATAATCGGAGGAACACACATTTACTGTAAGAATAGGTAAAAATTGTATGAAACGTAATAATCGGAGGAACTCACATTTACTGTAAGAATGGGTAAAAATTGTATGAAACATAATAATCGGAGGAACACACATTTACTGTAAGAATAGGTAAAAATTGTATGAAACATAATAATCGGAGGAACACACATTTACTGTAAGAATGGGTAAAAATTGTATGAAACGTAATAATCGGAGGAACACACATTTACTGTAAGAATGGGTAAAAATTGTATGAAACGTAATAATCGGAGGAACACACATTTACTGTAAGAATGGGTAAAAATTGTATGAAACGTAATAATCGGAGGAACTCACATTTACTGTAAGAATGGGTAAAAATTGTATGAAACGTAATAATCGGAGGAACACACATTTACTGTAAGAATGGGTAAAAATTGTATGAAACATAATAATCGGAGGAACACACATTTACTGTAAGAATGGGTAAAAATTGTATGAAACGTAATAATCGGAGGAACTCACATTTACTGTAAGAATGGGTAAAAATTGTATGAAACGTAATAATCGGAGGAACACACATTTACTGTAAGAATGGGTAAAAATTGTATGAAACGTAATAATCGGAGGAACTCACATTTACTGTAAGAATGGGTAAAAATTGTATGAAACATAATAATCGGAGGAACACACATTTACTGTAAGAATAGGTAAAAATTGTATGAAACGTAATAATCGGAGGAACTCACATTTACTGTAAGAATGGGTAAAAATTGTATGAAACATAATAATCGGAGGAACACACATTTACTGTAAGAATAGGTAAAAATTGTATGAAACGTAATAATCGGAGGAACTCACATTTACTGTAAGAATGGGTAAAAATTGTATGAAACATAATAATCGGAGGAACACACATTTACTGTAAGAATAGGTAAAAATTGTATGAAACGTAATAATCGGAGGAACTCACATTTACTGTAAGAATGGGTAAAAATTGTATGAAACGTAATAATCGGAGGAACACACATTTACTGTAAGAATGGGTAAAAATTGTATGAAACGTAATAATCGGAGGAACTCACATTTACTGTAAGAATGGGTAAAAATTGTATGAAACATAATAATCGGAGGAACACACATTTACTGTAAGAATAGGTAAAAATTGTATGAAACGTAATAATCGGAGGAACTCACATTTACTGTAAGAATGGGTAAAAATTGTATGAAACATAATAATCGGAGGAACACACATTTACTGTAAGAATAGGTAAAAATTGTATGAAACGTAATAATCGGAGGAACTCACATTTACTGTAAGAATGGGTAAAAATTGTATGAAACATAATAATCGGAGGAACACACATTTACTGTAAGAATAGGTAAAAATTGTATGAAACGTAATAATCGGAGGAACACACATTTACTGTAAGAATAGGTAAAAATTGTATGAAACATAATAATCGGAGGAACACGCATTTACTGTAAGAATGAGTAAAAATTGTATGAAACATAACAATCGGAGGAACACACATTTACTGTAAGAATGGGTAAAAAGTGTATGAAACATAATAATCGGAGGAACACACATTTACTGTAAGAATAGGTAAAAATTGTATGAAACGTAATAATCGGAGGAACCCACATTTTTAAATTTATTAACAAGTTTTTTTTAATTTGTGTTTTATTTAACTTGAATAGTCTTTTCATATATTGATTGATTTCATCATCTTCGAGAAAGATTTCTTTTTAAGTTTGTTTTAAGTGTAATAAAAATCTATTTTATAAGATACGCTAAAAAATTTAAAAAATGAACACAAAAATTCGTCAAAACGTAACATGTCTCAAACTATTTTATTTTTCTTAAAAAAACGCTGAAAAATACACGAGTTTGTAATTAATGCGATGCACTTTATTTCAGAATATAGTAAAGGGAACCTAGTTAACAAATTTGTGTACAAGGTACTTTAAAAATATTAATTTGATTGAATTAAAAAATACTTTAATTTAAATATTGTTTGAACTTCAGGTTACTGTTGTATCATTTAATTAGTTTATTGCATAGTAAAACATTTTTTAAATCAACAAATTCATTTATTATTCAAGTTAGCATTCAAATTAAATATTGAAAAAACTTGGGAGCATTTTTTTAGAAGACAATATTTCAGCAATTATAGTTTCAAAAATGTTTGTTTTGTTGACGATTGTGGCTGACTATTTTTGATCGTTGATTTCTTTATTCTAGAGAAGAAAAAAGATCGTTTCAAAGATTTTTAAGCGATCTTTTCTATTTTTCTCGCAATTCACATCAATGTTAGTTTTAGCACTGAAAAAAAGTCGCAAACTGGCTTTTCTTCTTCCTTTTGAATATTTTAAAACAGATTAGCTGTTTTTGCAAGTAATGGTTTTTTTGCAAATGTTTTATGATAAAATTGAAATATTTTAAATTGCAATATTGTCCAATATTAAGTGAAAAAATTATAAAAATTCGATTTGTTTTCAAAAATTTTTGTGGTTAAAATTTTTGTTAAACACAAAATAAAAAAAATGTGAAATAAACAAACTTTAAGAGTAACAAAGAGTTTTGCGTTAAACTGTTTTAATTATTGAAAGTTCAAACCATTTTAAAAAATGACATTAAAATCTTAATTTGAAATTTCGTTTTTAAATAATTACTGATCGTTTGTGTACATTTTTGCTGTTAATTATTTTAATATATCGTAACAACCTCTAAAAGCACATTTAATATGAATGTTTTTCTGATGTGTATGTTTAAAAAAAACAAATGCCAGCACGTGAAATCTAAAATTTTTGTCAATGCTTGGAAAAAGAAGAAAAAGATGCAGACAGAAAAAGAATGAATCAACACAAAATTAGAGACAAACAACTTTCAGCTGCTTTTGAAATAATATCTGTAAAAGAGGAAAGGAATGATTCACATAAAAAATAAACTAACATACGAAAAAACACGAAACAAATGTTTTAGAAAAATTTATTTGAATTTTTTGTTTATGTTGGCTTTGATAAATAAGAAAGAACTTTTTTTAAACAATTTGTTTAAAAACGATTTAAAAAACGGTAAAATAAAAACAAATGGTTTATTTTTCACTCCAACAATATTAATTCAAACTTTCACTCAAACGCATTTATCGTATAAATTTTAATGGTAAAATTATTGTTGAAAAGTTGCAACAATTTTTTATATACAAGATGGACATGTGAACAATGAAATTAGAAAAAATTTGTTAATCGTGCAAGAAACATTAAGTTTTTAGTGATTCTATAATTGAACAACTTCTTTTTTATGACTGTACATCAATACATGTTTTTGAACCTAAAAGTAGAATAATGCTAAACCAAAAATTCTGAGTCATCATTGCTTTTAATATTTAAAAAAGTAAATATTTTTCAAAGATAATTTGTGTTATTTAAGGAAATAACAATATTTTGTAGATTTTGAAAGAATCATAATATTTGCATTTCTATGCAGTTGAATGACGGACAAATTTTGTCGTCGTCAAACGTGTCAACGAAAACAGCGAAAATGTTTTTTATGAATTTTTTAAAAAAATCTTTTATTTGTTAGAAAAATACTTTGAAGTAGAACAAAAGAAGATTAGTTATAAAAAAGATTTTAACTCGAGCAGGTCAGAAATTGAATCATTAAAAAATTATTAAAACTTTCATTTATTCTTGCGTATTACACAACTTTAAAAATTTTTTTGCACGTCAAAATTATAAGAAATACCTTCGATTTTTAAAGAAATTTTTTTATCTTTTTTTAAAAAGATGTATGAACGATTAAAAACAATTATATTATGTTTTTTGTGTTCGATTCCTTCTTTTTTATCACATTAATTATTTTCTTCAAAACTTACATTAAAATGAATGAATATTTAAGGAAAATTCAGACTAAAAAATGAAAATAAGAGAGATACAAGTACCATTTTTATGGGCAAAATGGTATTTAAAAACAGCCATATGTTTTAACCTTATTTAGACTTTGCAAAAAATAAAATAGCAGGGAGTTGACAAAAATATATCAACTTTAGAAACTTCGAAGATTTGGAAACCAAAAAAAAGGAAATATTTGTATAAAATTTTTTTTAGTTTTTATCATTTTTCACATCATTTGTAAAAGTGTCAGACATCTTTTTCCAATTTTCCCATTCTCCTTTTCATTTACAGTGCACAAAAACAACACAATTTTGTTCGTTGTTTTTGCAAAAAAAATGACAAAGGATCACAAAAAGCAAAAGTTCTTCTTTAACTTTTTGAATGTTTTATTTTGGTACATTTAAAAAAAATTTGTGAAATAAAAATGAAAAAATATTTTTTTAAATGTAAGTGGAAACAATAACAACTCCAAAATGTCAGAAATGCATTATTTAAAAACTTTGACGGCAGAAGATCTGCCAAAATTAAATTTGTGAGGAAAAATTCGAAATTGCTCATATTTATCAATTAAATTTTGTAAAAATTCATTGAATAAAATTAATTAATTACTGGAGATTATGTCAGCATGGTTAATTTTGATCCCTTTTCAAATATTAGAATAATATTTTAGTATCTTTCATAAATTTAAAGTTAAAACGATCTTTTAAAAAATTACAAAGAAAAAAGCAAATGTTACAGCGATAGCTGTTTCGAAATGTCGATAAAAAAAGGGAACAAATTTTTTACAAAATCGTCAAAAAATTGGGCAAAGTTTTCGATGACTTTTTAGTTCTTTTTATATATTTGATTAATATGAAATTGTAAAAAATAATTTTGTTTGATTCTTAAAATACTAAATTTTGTAATACACTGCATACAAAAAGATAGATCATTAAAAATTTAAAAAATATTTTGCAATTCATTTTCAACGCATCTAAGAAAATGTAATTAAAAACATCATTAAATCAATTATCATTATTATGTGTAACCATGATCCACATTCCAGTTTACACTGATTTTAAATTTCAAAATTTATCTCAGTTCTACTTTTGAAAAATTTATAACGTTAAGTAACTAGGCATGGCCGAAGGACCATTTGTCAAGTCCCGTCCCGGGACGGGACGAAACTAAAAATATGGTTCCTGTTCCGGTCCCGTCCAGGCACGTTGACATTTTTTTCAAATTTGCCTTGGTACCCCTTTGCAAATTCTTTTTAATACGAAAAAAATTGATTCCCGTCCCGTCCCCCCTAAATAGCGGGACGGGAATTGGCAGCTTATAAATAACTCATATAACCTCAGTTGGAAAGTTTGTCTCATTAACAATTAATTGCACAATCGAAGGCCTAAAAAACAAGTTTAGAATTTATTAGATGATTTTAAAAATGAAAAACGTTTTTAATGTACATATGACTTCTTGTGACCTTTTTCCACCATTTTGATATTTCATAAAAAGTTTAATTATAATTCAAGATCCCAGATATAAAGTTTTCTTTGCTAATTTGTTTTTCAAAAACAAAATATTCAAAAACGCAAAAGAATGGAAATTATTGCTGAATGAATTATGATTAAAAAAAATTCTTTCGTTTTTTGTGACTACACAGGCAGTCGACATTTATTGATTGGAAAAAAGAAAGTCGCCAACATCGCTGCTCACGAAAAAAAAAGAACTTTTTATATTCTATTTTTTACAACCTTAGCATCGACAGCTTCGAATTATGGTCGTGCAGTAATTTTTTGAATTTTTAATTTATATAAATTAAATAAAAAAATTTGTGAACAGTATTTTTTTGTATAAAAAAATAAATATGTTATCTACAAACTTGGAAAAACATGCACATTATTTTAAAAAAATTATGAGAAAAGTTTTAACAGAAAAATTTACATAATATAATCAATGATTTTTGTCAAACTGTATTAAAAATGGATTGTTTTATGAGAATTGCTGCTTTGCACATGCATCCAAAACGTTTTTCATTATTAACGTATATTTTAGAGCAAATAATTGTGTTGAAACAAATCAGTTTTGTTTCCATATATTCAAAATATATTTACTAAAAAGTTTTAACAGTCGTAGCTTTTAACGCAATGAATGTAAAATGTGAAAAAAAAGGAAAAAGGCTTTTTTTCTGCAAGCCATTCAAATAATTATTTAACTCAATGTTTTACGTTTTTGCATGATGTGGCAAAACTTCGAATTATGGTCGTGCAATAATTTTTGAATTTTTAATTTATATAAATTAAATAAAAAATTTTTATGAACAGTATTTTTTTTTATATAAAAAAATAAATATGTTATCTACCAATTTGGAACAACAGGCACATTATTCTAAAAGCATTTGTGAGAAATTTTATAATAGAAAAATCTACATAATATAATCAATGATTTTTGTCAAACTGTATTGAATAAAAAAGGATTCTTTTATGAGAACTGCTGCTTTGCACATGCATCCAAAACGTTTTTCGTTATTAAAGTGTTTTAGCTTTTAACGCAATGAATGTAAAATGTGAAAAAAAAAGAAAAAGGATTTTTTTCTGCAAGCCCTTTAAATAATTATTAAACTCAATGTTTTACGTCTTTCAAATTTTTTGGAAAATGTGGCAAAACGATATCGATATGTTTTTTGCAAAACATACTAAAACACCACAAAATTCCATTTTCTCCATCGGTCAATGATTTTTTACAACATTACAAAAATAATTTTTACATAATTTGATTTTGTGATTATTTTATGACACACGATTTGCTTACAATACTTCGGAAAGGATTGCAATTACCTTAAATGAGGTGTAATGATCTTCTCAATAATGAATTAACAATGCTCGAAAAAACTGCATCATATTTTTATTGGTTAAAATATTTGTGTATTTTTATCGAAAGTAATAAAAGTGTCAAGATAAATAGGAGTACACAACAATTTGGAGATGAGCAATGCATTAGAAATTCTATTGTTATAAAAGAGATCACGAAAATTTGAATTTTAAGAAACAATTATAAAAACTAACATTTGTTTTAAATTATGCAAAACAATCTATTTAACTCTGAGTTAATAAGCAAACGAACAAAATTTAAAAACAATGAGATTTAAAAAAATTTTCATTGCTTATTTAAAACATTCAAAATGTTGAAAAAATGTATTTTACAACCATTATTTGAAGCAGTTAGCGCAAAAAGGCAAAAAAATGGAAGTTTAACAAAATTGTTGAACAAAAAAACACCAATATCGACGACTTTTTTCTTACCAAATAAAAGGTGTTTGCTGAAATTTGTGCTTATTTTTCATTATTTAATAAATATTAAATTTTTAAAAACAAAATGATTTGTTTTTTCTTATAAAATAATTAATTATGCAAGACAAAAAATTCGAACGACTCTTAATGAAAATGGTTCAATCGATAAAAAATTGTATAATTCAATCAATGCAGTTTTGTTTTAAAAAAACTTCATCCTTTATATTTTGATTTTCACTATCCAATTGCCATTGTTTTCTCTCTCTGTTTAAACTGGTAAGCTGGTTAACTGATTATTTCTTTGTTTTAAGCGTTTTAATTAAACATTTCTAAAAAATTCCAATTTTTTATTTTTTATTTTTTATTTTTTTTATATTTATAAATATTAAATGTTCTCTTAAAAAAGAATGATAGTTTCTACAGAAAAATAACTTTGCAAAAAGCATAATTTGGATTACAACTTTGTGTCGTAAAATTTTAGGTGGCTTAATCAGCGGAGAAAATCACTCTTCGATTTTATCGTTTTTTCCCAAATGACTACTCTCACAATATCGAACAAAAATAAAAACGACCATTTCGCAATTTTGAAATAAATTGTGTGTATTTGTGGAAAAATCAATGGAAAAGTTTAATTCTTTTTTCAGGCATTAAACATAGAAAAAAGCTCCATTTAAGATTTTTTTGGTTGAGAAACAAAATTTGACATGCCGTTTGAACATTTTTAAATAATTAAAATAATAACATTTTCTCAACATATTTAAAAGTAATTTAAAAAGTAAATCTAAAAAATAGAAAAAAAAATACAAAACATGTACTTTTATCTTCAAAGACGGCGATTTTTCATTTTTGACTTGACAAATTTGCATATCGAAAATTAGGGCGTTTAGGACGAAAATGACAACAAAAAAGACGTTTTTGGACCTTATTTACCTAGAAAATACTCTTTATACCCTTCTGACATGACTTTCAGCCTCCTGTGCCAAAATGATTTCAAAAAGCTGTAGTTTCTCAAAAATCGGGCTATATATGAATTAGTGCTTTTACAAATTTGCACATTCGAATTGGTACTAATTGTTTTGACTTTAAATTTTTGTTTAAATATCTAATTTAAGGAAACCTAAACGTGGCAACTTTGATCTTTTGCCGCCTTTATATTTTTTAAAAATAAAGGCGATACATGTCCCAAATGCCGGCCCTAAAACGTATGTGACGTCAAAAAACCAAACATTAATGTTTTGTTATATCAAATTTATGTATGATATTTTTTTAATTTTTTTGATAAACATTCCCAAACAAATTTCTATTTTCTCATGATTTTTCATTTTTTTGTTGGGAAAATAAGGTTAATAGCTATTGTTATGTTAAAAATCTGTCTGACATTTTATTTTTATTCTAAAAAGAAGTCAATATTATAAGCAGGTCTATGAACACAAAATTTATCATTTGAATGTTGAAAAAAATGTTTTAAGATTGTTGCTTAACGAATGTTCCAACCTCGTTAATATTTTTCAAATTTTTTTAAAAACCCAGAATCGAAGAATTTTTATGTCATTTTCTTTCGCAACTTTTTTTTTGAACTTAAAATTTAAATAAACCTAAAATTATTAGGACATAATCTGAAATTTATATTTTGTCTCAATATTAGTAAATTCCAAATTTTCAATTTTTTATGTCCACATCATTTGTGACATCAGAAAAAATTAGTACTGAAAGAAAACAACACCTGACTTCCTCATTCTATGTTTTCATAAAATTTAAAAAATATTTACGAAAGGGAACATCCTACTGACTACTGTTGCAACCGTGATAAACTTTAAATTTGAGTAAAAATTAGTGTTTTCAGATCGGTCTCAAAATTGTTAAACAATGAGATTTAAACCAATTTTTTGTTTTTTTCTTTGCTTGGGATTGCATTTATCTCAAGGTGAGACAACATCACCATCGCTAGCAATACCACTGATCACATTGATCCCCGCATCCAACCCTACCAATGATCAGTCACGATCACATGAACCAAGGAGCGTTTCTCAATCTGAATTAGATCCATCTGAAGCAGTCGATGAACTTCAAAAACTTTCGGATTTTACAGACGGAATGGAAGTTTTGCTTGAAATTTATGATACAGATGCTTATGAAAAGATTGCTGCCAATGATGATTATGATCCAAATCAAATAATTGGAAAAAATTTTAAAAAGGCTATGGATGCTTCAAGAAAATGTGGCATTGTATTGAAACAGGGATTAAAGTATCGTGAATTGCGAGATTTCTATAAGGTGTAGTTTTTATAAAATACTTATTTTTTTCCATACAATGTGTCCTAATGCCACATAGGAACTTTAAAGTTTTAAAAATATCTGACTTCTTGCCAAGGTCGTAAGGAGAAAAAAATTTCGGGATGGGCATTTTTCTTTCGAAGGAGGCACGCCTTTGTATTTTTGCCGCGTTAACATGGCGGGGGCAAAAGATCAAAGGATTTTCTCACTTTTCATGGGGCCCGAGCAGCAAATGCCCCCGTGCATCCTTGCTCCTCGGGACGGATTGGATTTATCATGATAATCTTGTCTGGTACTCCAAACTTTTCAAAAACAATGTCCAGGACGCCCGCATTTGTTCGCACGCCGCCCAACATTTTAAAATGAGAATAAATGCGCTTACCAGATTCATAATCTCCCCCCTTCTCCATCTCTGAAGTAACTTAAACGGAGTTAGCTATAGCCACTGCTGCGTCAAACAAAATGTTTCACAGAACCCCCGGAAAAAAAGTTTGTTTTTATGGGGGAAAGACAGATGTAATTAAAATTCACATGATTACATTCGCCAGCATTCAACTCAATTATTTTAGAAAAAGCATGAAGAAAATGAAGTTATTTCAACATATCGAAATGTTACAACTGATTTGGGTGGTAATTTTAGCTTAATATGCAGTGCGGCGAATTTTTTAAATTTCAAATATCAAGAAATTAATTATAACTCAGTTTTTGAAAAAGTAAGTTTGTAATTTTTTATTGTTTTTCATCCTGTTTTTATAGGCAATCAGTGAAAAATTTTTACCAACTTGCAATAAACTTTCGATGTTTCTTTTTGAGTATACTTATAAAAGTTATATGGATTCTTTCAGAGAAAAGTGCACATCAACTTGGAATGATGATGTAAGTGTTATTCAAGAAGAGAAATAATTTTGTGAGCGATTTCGGCATTTCTAAAGTCACTATCGAAATTTTGGTATATACGAATCTCGAGGGATTCTTCGCGGCACTCCAGAGCGAGAATCGTAAATTTCCCAATTTTTATTAATCTTGGCAATCTTTTTAGGATTTCATAAAGTACCTTGAAGATAATTTTGAATACAACCTTAAATCAAAAAATTACATTGATGATGTTTTTATCCGCTGCCATAAACTCTATAAATTGGTTCTAGAAGTTGATGTAAGTCTTTCGAGCTCTAATGTAGCAAAAATGAATAGTTCAAACAAAAGTTTGGTATTCTTTTTATCCCATAATAATTTTTGTGATCGTGTGAATTTTAAGCTAAAAAAAAGTGATAATATGGTGTAGTAGGTACTTTTGTCTTTAACGCCTGCCTTTGAAATTGAACAAAAATCAATTTTGGCAAAAAATCTTTCAAGAAATTAATAAATAACTACGCCAAAATTTTTAATATCAAAATTTTCACTTTGAAAATCACTAGAAAATTACGTTTTTTCCAGATGGCATCATATCCGATGTGCAGAATTTACAAAGAAGGAATTCCAAGTAATCAAGATGCACCCGACCGAGCTCAAGAATTTATAAACAATCTTCGACGCGTAAATAAGAAATTCAAAGAACTGAATTATAATCGTCAAGTAAGTTTCAACGAATATATCGAATTATAAGGTAATTAAAATTTTTAGCAATATTATTGGTCAACTGAAAATATTGTTAGAATTGTTAAAACATATATTCTGGGGAAAATATGACAGATTTTTCGGGTGAAAACTCCAAAATTGCTAATAACATTCATAAAGATCTTGATGAAAATTATAATTCTTTGTAAGTTTAAATTGAGAATATTTTGTATGCCATATGATCTATCAATAATCGAAACATTAATTTTTAAGGGGATTTATCTATCATGTAAGTGTCAGCGACAAAACTGGAAAAAATGGTTACAATGATACAGTGATTCAATGTTTAACTGAATGCAAATACATTTACAACATCAATGGCAAAGATGTCTATATTATTCGGAACAAAAAAGGTCAAGCCTATAAAGAATGCAAATTTTTGCCAAAAAGTGATTTGCCATACTGTGGAAATGATCGAGATCCAAGAGATTTACAAGAACTTGCCAAACAAATTCAAGAAAACTGTAATCCAACTGCATTTTCTTTGATTCGATCTGCTCGGGAAAATCGATATTCAAATTATTATCCTGACAAAAATCAAACACCCGCTTTTACACAAAAATGCATTGGTGATATTTCCTTCACAATGGCAAATAATTATTGAAAATGTCTAATAATATCTGACCAAAAATTGTGCTTAAAATTTTTTGAATAATAAATTACTGCAGCAAAAAACTTTTAAAGACATTTTTTACAACTATCAATACAGTTTTCGCATGATGAATTTTATTTAATCGTAAGAAATAATGCGTGCTATTGAGACGCCTTCGGTTTTGGTATTTTTTGGATAGGTCGAATGGGAGAACAATACGGATTTGCTGCCGATGCTATGAAACCGGCATTGCCGTATTTTGAACATCAGTCACATTGTAAATAATCGTGATTTGCCAAGTTCGCTCAAGCTCCTGAAAAAACTACATTGACAATGAACAAAAAATTTTAGTGGCGGATCATTGGAGACAATTTTCAAAAAGATTTTTTTTCAAATGACAGAGATATCGCTACACAATTTACAGTTGCAAAGATATATTTTTCCAAAAATGTGTTGAATTATTAACGAGTTCTTTTGTAACCTCGGGAGACATAGTTTGTCTAATAACATAGGTTTTACATTTCATTTGTTAATCATTTTAAACTATCTCGAAGTCTCTATTTATATTAATTCAACATTTTTAATCAAATATTCACAAAAGAAGCAACATTTTCGATTGATAAATTGCAGACAGATTTTTTGCGATGATTTATTCATTTGAAAAATTTTGTTTTTTTTTTAAAAAAAGCTTCTTTGTGTGCTTTTTTAAGATCGTTTTTAAGAATATTTTAGTCACTGATAGAATTTTACCAATTTTTACTTCGAAGTTAAAAAATTTAAGTTTTTTTTCAAAATAACGTTAATTTTTAATAAATAAATTAATTATTTACTCAACAGCTGAGGTTTCACATAAAAAATGTTTTTTATTTTTTGTAATCGTTTTTTCACTTTTTTAAAAATCTGACATTAATACATTTAAATAACGAACAACACACACACATTTTTTTGCGATAATGAATGTTTGAGCTTTAGAAAAAAGGATCTTGGTTTTTATTAAACATCTTTTTTTGGGGTAACTGTTTTCTGACATAGTTTGGTCAATGACTTATATTTGCCAGGTATGTGGGAATTTTGTTTTTTAAAATTTTAAAAAAAAGTTCTTAATCTCACAGCGGTTTGTTCTTACAATTGAATAATTAATATTTTTAAACATTTAAACCATGTTGACAAAATTATTCAAATGTATAATTATTAATGGTCTTCTACAAAACTCGGTTTTTATTTAATTTTATTTAGAAGAACTTTTAATTTCTTGTATCTATATATTATTTACTGATTATTTAAAATTAACTTTGTTAATAAAATATTCAAAACCGAAGAGGTGGATTTCTTGCATGCTATAATTTTCAAAAACGCCAATGCAAAATGTGTAAAAAATGGATTAGAAACATTATGACTGCTAGCAAAATATTGACCTTTTTTCTCTAAAAATACCAACACTAAAAATTGCGATATGTGCAAGAAAAAGAACAAACAAATATACGAAATCAATAAATAAAACAACAGCAGCTGGTTAAAAAAATGGTGTCCGAAAAATGGCGAAAATATTATTCAAAAAATATAATATTAAAAGCTTTCAATGCAACCAATGTAAAAGATGATACCAAATGATTTTCGATGATGATGAACAAAAAAACAACCAACTTTTATACGTAATATAATATAAATTTATTTGCCTAAAACACATTTTCTTCCGAAAATTAAAAGCTTTAAAAAATGTAAAAGATGTTAACATCAGAAAAATGAATTATAAGTTTTGGGATTTTCTTTCAAATGTAACTGATTTATTCAAGAAAGCGAGTTAAATGTTCTTAAATTTAAAGGACAGTAATTTTAACAACATAAAACACAAACTGTGAAAATGCACAGTCAACATTATCATGCTTTCCATTTAAAACTACACTGATCTTGTTTTGCAATTTATTGCACCTAAAATTCTTTTTAAATACTGTCATTATGCCATCAACACTGCTACATTGCTATTGACTTCATGTTCTGCTTCAACATTTTTAACTTTTTTAAAGATATTTCCTGTTTTTTTTCTCAAGAGCAAAAAATTACAGAAAAAATTTTAAAATATTCAATTAAAATGAATAAAAAACTGAAAACGTCTAAAAAGTTTTCTTCAATTTCGTCAACGCAAAATTTTGTTCAACAAAAATAAAAAAAAAATGTTTATTAAAATTGTTGACAAAAGTCAGAGAAGCAAAGATATGTTTCTTTGGTTAATCTCTGCATAACATCATTTTTTGTCTTGCCAGCCGGAAAAAGATGGTTTTAGTTTATGGTCTTCTTTGTATCAAAAATGTTTTTAAATATATTAAAACTTCTTTTAAATATTTAACAAATATTTTAATTTAGGAGGTGTTTAAATTTCAAAGAATTTGTTTTTTAAACATTTTTGGTAAATAAAAAGCACGAGGGAACCACGAAAGAGATCATTAAAATTAAAAAAAACTAAAAAGATTTTTACCATAAAACTCCTTTCCTTTTTAATATAAGAAAAAATTAATTGTTCACTTATAAAATGGTAAAATTTATTTGTTTTAAATAAACGCAACATTGCAAGGCGCTGAATCTTTTAAACACCAGAAAAATGTTCAATCAAAAATAATTTGTAATGTAAACCACTCAGTTATGCTTGAAATCACTTGGTTTTATCTGACAAAAACACATTTAAATTATCGATTGCTTATTGTTGCAATTTTGTCAATTAAAAATTTTTGAAAAAAAATCGGAATGTCGTAAGCAATTGCAGGTAAACTTTTTTTAATTTCTAAATAATAAAACAATGTCAATCAAAAAGCAGAAACCTTTAAAATTATTAACTGGCTGTTTCCGTTTCATTCGATTTTATTTTTTTTTTTAAAATAGTTGTTACTGATAATTTTTTCTAACAAAACTTTGTTCAAAAAAGTCTTCTTTTTTTAAATATTCAAAATACTGAAAAAATAGAAATTTAAAGTTATTTTATTGGCAAACGGTTGATGAAAAGGTGTAAAAAATAAAAATGAAAAATTTTTAATAAATCGCAGATCAAAAAAAACATCAAAATGCATCGGCAAAATTTCGACATTTTCATCTTACAAAAAGAATTAAATGTTGAAAATACTTTTTCTAAAAAATGCATTTATTTTTCAATATTTTATATAAATTAAATCTTCATTTAAAAAACAGCTAAATTTGTTGGTTTTGTAAACAAAAATATGCAAAAAAACAATTGAAGATCCAGAAAGAGAGTTCGGGGCATGATTAAAAAATAAATTTTTAATTCTTTCGTTGCAAAATCATTAAAGAAATTTAATTTCACAACTACGAGATCTTTTTTCATGTTTTCAAATTTACAATATTTTTAAAAAATAATACACAAAAAAACGGAAAAATGAAGCAGGGTGATCAACTCTGGAGACAAAAGTAAAATAGGAAAAAAATTCTGAAAATGTAAAAATTAGGCATTTATTAATAATTTGGTGAAAATTCATTAAAATAAAAAATTTATTAATGGATCCTCATCTGTTTCACATAGTTTTTTTCAGATTAAACGGGTATGTGCATGTCTTTCGTATGCGTATTTGGTAGAAAAGTACTCCTTTTCAAAAATTCAAAACGATGAAAAAAAGCCAAAAGTCGAAGTCGTCGATGCAGAATAAATTGTGTGAAAAAGGGAACAAAAATAAATACAAAATCGATGAACAAAACAAATATCACCCAATCTCTTTTTGTGGGGTTAACAGTCAATTTTAGGAAGTGTAAAGATAAAACCCAACTTACTATAATTGTGGTTTTTTTTATTAATTTATTTCAATCTTTTCTTAATTTTGTCAATTTTATAACTTCACAGACTTTTTTTAAATTACTCAGGTTCAGATCTGCTGGAACCAAAAGTTTCCATAATTCATTAACATCATTTTCGTGTTTTTTAGGCAAAAAGAGTAACAGTTAGAATAAAAAATTTTTATTAATAAAATATTTAAAATCAAATGAGCCAAAAATGCATCGTCTACGATTTTCGTTAAACGCCTTCGCTAAAAAAATGCACAAAATAAAAGAAAATTTTTAGTTTTTGAAATAAAAAATTGTCGTCAAAAGCAAAAAAAACCAATGAATAATGTTGGAAGTTTTGCTGGGATCATTCACTACTCTTTGGAGCAAACGTATTAGTTTAAAGACAATAATAAAACTGTCAATGCAAGTTTCAAATGGTAAATATTGTTAAATCGTAGAAAACAAAATGTGTGATCAAAAGATTGCCGATCGCGTCGTAGAAATTTTATTTTGGAAGATCAAAGAAAAAAACAAAGAGAAATGCCGCTGACGATGCCATGACACCGGCGGCGAGGTTTTTTTTGGTCTTCTATCACATTTCAAAATATTTACAATTACAAAGAATAAATTTTCAAAGCCCATTGAATTATTATTGACAAATTGTGAGTTTTTGTGTAACGTTAGCCATGTAACAACATGTTTTTGTATATCCAACCTATTTCTTACTTCTTGTAATTTTACCGTACAATCAGTAATTTTAACTACACATGTGTAACACATATCTTTATTTATTAAACATTCAAAAAAGCGAACCTTTATGAACCATTTGTCAGTCAATAAATTACAAAAAGATCTTTTGAGAATACAAATTTGTGTTGAAAAAATTTTTTGCTGTTATGTTTAAAACACTATTTATTTGCCGTGTTTTTTTTAGAAATCATAGATTTTAAATATTTTAGCCATTAATAGACATATTTGAAGTTTTTATCTATTTTTACCTTAAATTTGTACAATTTAAAACTTAACAAATAATGTAAATTTTTAATGAAATAATATAGAGTGAATTCAACAACGTGGATTTCACATAAAAATGTTTTTAATTTTATTTTGTAACCATTTTCCACTATCTCACATTGTAAAACTTCGTCTACCAAATATTCAAAAAACGAACAACTGCCCTGCACTGTTTTTTGATCCATTAATTTCACACACTTTTTTTTATGATGATGAATGTTTGATTTCGAAAAAAGGTTTTTGGTGTTTAAATTTTCGTTTACTGCCATATTTTTTTAAGCCAAAGCAAAATGAGTATATAATTGACAAAAACAGACAAACATTTTACTAACAAAATATTTAAAATAAAATTATTCAAAAAAAACAAAATATTCAAAAAAAATAGACTGACATGTTTAAAATATTAAATACGATTTTTGCTAAACACCCTCGTTGACAAAGTACAAAAAAGTCAAACAATAAAAAATCTTTCGGTAAAAGTAAGAAACCCATTAAGGAACATTTGAAGTTTTGCGGGAGTCGGCGATCAAGTTTTCAATATAGTGGTTTCACTCTCTTTATTACAAGTAAACATCGAAATGCTTTTCCACCGTTTTTTAAATATTTTTTAAATATACTTTTTTAGAAGTGTTCAGATTTATTTCAAATTTAAGATTAGTTTCTAAAAATGCGACGTGCATATTTTTTATGTTTAAGATTCTCATTTCAAGAACATTACAAAATAAATAGTTCTACATTAGTTTGTTTTTTCTCATATTTTTTAAAAAATTCAAGGCGTTCAGCAAATCGAAAAATTAATTTTGCTGTTAATTCTGGTATTGGTGGAGTAAATATTTGTTAACACAAGGAACAATGCATTTTAAACCTTTTTTCATTTTGGTATTAAAATAACTTTAACAAAGCTTTTTAATTATTGTGGATGCATAGTAAAATTTTCAAATTTTTTAAATGTTTTTTCCTTACTTTTCAAGCGCAAAAAGTTACATAAAGAAATTTCTAAATATTCAAATAAAATAAAATAAAAAAAAATAAATGAAATTTCTGAAACATCATCTTCAATTTCTTCAACGTTAAAAAACCAAAACAAGGTCAAGTTTTTTCGCGATTTCGAAACAAATAGTCGGCAAATGTGAGAAAACCATTGGACATATTTTGCTTTTTTTTACATAACATTACTGTAAGAATGGGTAAAAAGGGTATGAAACATAACAATCGGAGGAACACACATTTACTGTACGAATGGGTAAAAAGTGTATGAAACATAATAATCGGAGGAACACACATTTACTGTAAGAATGGATAAAAAGTAAAAAAAAGTGTATGAGACATAATAATCGGAGGAACACACATTTACTGTAAGAATGGGTAAAAAGTGTATGAAACATAATAGTCGGAGGAACACACATTTACTGTAAGAATGGGTAAAAAGTGTATGAAACATAACAATCGGAGGAACACACATTTACTGTAAGAATGTGTAAAAAGTGTATGAAACATAACAATCGGAGGAACACACATTTACTGTAAGAATGGGTAAAAAGTGTATGAAACATAACAATCGGAGGAACACACATTTACTGTAAGAATGGGTAAAAAGTGTATGAAACATAACAATCGGAGGAACACACATTTACTGTAAGAATGTGTAAAAAGTGTATGAAACATAACAATTGGAGGAACACACATTTACTGTAAGAATGTGTAAAAAGTGTATGAAACATAACAATCGGAGGAACACACATTTACTGTAAGAATGTGTAAAAAGTGTATGAAACATAACAATCGGAGGAACACACATTTACTGTAAGAATGGGTAAAAAGTGTATGAAACATAACAATCGGAGGAACACACATTTACTGTAAGAATGGGTAAAAAGTGTATGAAACATAACAATCGGAGGAACACACATTTACTGTAAGAATGGGTAAAAAGTGTATGAAACATAACAATCGGAGGAACACACACTTACTGTAAGAATGGGTAAAAAGTGTATGAAACATAATAATCGGAGGAACACACATTTACTGTAAGAATGGATAAAAAGGGTATGAAACATAACAATCGGAGGAACACGCATTTACTGTAAGAATGGGTAAAAAGTGTATGAAACATAATAATCGGAGGAACACACATTTACTGTAAGAATGGGTAAAAAGTGTATGAAACATAATAATCGGAGGAACACACATTTACTGTAAGAATGGGTAAAAAGTGTATGAAACATAACAATCGGAGGAACACACATTTACTGTAAGAATGGGTAAAAAGTGTATGAAACATAACAATCGGAGGAACACACACTTACTGTAAGAATGGGTAAAAAGGGTATGAAACATAACAATCGGAGGAACACGCATTTACTGTAAGAATGGGTAAAAAGTGTATGAAACATAATAATCGGAGGAACACACATTTACTGTAAGAATGGATAAAAAGTAAAAAAAAGTGTATGAGACATAACAATCGGAGGAACACACACTTACTGTAAGAATGGGTAAAAAGGGTATGAAACATAACAATCGGAGGAACACGCATTTACTGTAAGAATGGGTAAAAAGTGTATGAAACATAACAATCGGAGGAACACACACTTACTGTAAGAATGGGTAAAAAGTGTATGAAACATAACAATCGGAGGAACACACATTTACTGTAAGAATGGGTAAAAAGTGTATGAAACATAACAATCGGAGGAACACACACTTACTGTAAGAATGGGTAAAAAGGGTATGAAACATAACAATCGGAGGAACACGCATTTACTGTAAGAATGGGTAAAAAGTGTATGAAACATAATAATCGGAGGAACACACATTTACTGTAAGAATGGATAAAAAGTAAAAAAAAGTGTATGAGACATAACAATCGGAGGAACACACATTTACTGTAAGAATGGGTAAAAAGTGTATGAAACATAACAATCGGAGGAACACACATTTACTGTAAGAATGGGTAAAAAGTGTATGAAACATAATAATCGGAGGAACACACATTTACTGTAAGAATGGATAAAAAGTAAAAAAAAGTGTATGAGACATAACAATCGGAGGAACACACATTTACTGTAAGAATGGGTAAAAAGTGTATGAAACATAACTGTCCCATGTTAATGTTTGATCATTTTTTGATCCCGCCTTTATCTTGTCTTCTCTTCTCTTTTTATGTTTTGATTTTGTAAGAAAAGAAACAATATTTAAGCTTTAGCGATTTAGTCTTTTTTGTTCAGTTCGATCAGTTTTTATCATTTTTATTCTTTTATTTTTTGTGTGCTCTTGTTTTATTTTTTATAAAATATATTTTATTCTTTTTAAATTTTTTAATAAAGTTTGACCAAAGCTCCCAATTATACTTATTTACAAGTATAACATTGGTGATCTCGTGGCTCGAACAGCCCCAACTCAAGTCCTCCGCTCCCATTACTGGTGACAGGGTTGACTGAATCAGCTCCCAATTAATTTTGGAGACCTGGTGGTAAATTCCACTGAGAGAAAAAAAGGCCGAGTTCCCTCTCAGCACAGAAGAGGTGGAGGATCGGGAAGTGTGCTGACCCCGAAGAGCTACTGCAGAAGCGCAGCAAGCAGATAATAAAAAGTTTATTGAAAATAAAGTAGGCCGTTGAAATTGATGTTAGAATTGAAAATGCCAAGGATGTTGGCGAATAATGTAAAGCTGATGAAGTTGAAAGATGAGTTGGAAGCTGATATTAAAAACTTTGATTTGAAGATGAATATGAAAGAGCTGATAAAGAAGATGTCAGCAAAGTTGGATATTCTTAAAGCTGTTGAAGCTAAAATTTTGGAAACCCCTGTTCAAGATGAAAATTTGCCCTTGGAAGCTGATGATACTGAAAAAGGAAAAGTTGAATCCGTAAGTGCTGTTTCTGGAAAGGCTTTAGTTGAATCCAGGAAATTTTTAATTCCTGTGATTTACGAAAGCATGGAAGCTGAAGTTCATCCCATGATCGGAGATGAAACTGCTATCGAAATGAAAATTGCTGAAACAAGCAAAAAGTGTGAAAATGGTGAACTCGAAATTGGTGAAAAAGAAGTTCGAAAGAAAAATGGAGAACATGCCAAAAAAATTTTCGATGTTCGTGAACGTAAGCTCTTTGATGCTGTACGTGAAAAAGAAATTTCTGGAAAATATATGGATATCCGTGAACGCAAGTTATTTGATAATGTTCAAAGGCACAAAAATGATGAAAAGTGGATAATTGCTCCTTCATGCATGCTATTTTTTGGCGCTCGTGAAGAGACAATTGATGCCAAAATTCTGGATTATCATGAACGAAAGCTTGCTCCTGATGAATACGGTTGTTTTGAAAAGTTATGCGATTTTCGTGAACGTAAGCTATTTTGTAATTTTTGTGGAAATGAAGCAGTCGAAAAGTTAACTGTCCTTCTGGACCCGTTTTATGATTTTCGTGAAAGTACAGTACCTTATACTGCTCCCTTGAAAAAGGTGACAGAAGCTACTGGATTCACAGAAACCGCAGCTACAGTACTTTATACTGCTCCCTTGGAAAAGGTGGCAGAAGCTACTGAATCGACTGCTACAGTACTTGATGCTCCCTCGAAAAAGGTGACAAAAGTTACTGATACAGTGAAAATTCATCTTAGGCAAATGAATACAGTTCCTATAAAGCCACAATCATCTGCTGAAAGTTCTGTTTTACCTGAAAAAGTCGCTTCTTCAACCTGTCAACATCAACAAATCTATGCCCCACCATTTCTACAAGTACCATATTCCCAACCAGCTGCTGAAAATATTGTCACACCTCCAAATGTTGCTTCTCAAACCTACCACCCCCAACAAAACTACGTCGAAAATCCACAACCCCAATCACAACAACAACCTTTACATAAACAATCTGCACTACAAATGAATGTTCAACATTTTCCACAAGCTGTTTTACAATTTCAATCACTTACCTCATCAACATGTTCCACATCCTCAACCACAACAACTCCAATCATATTTACATGCACAACAACCTCTTACCGGTGAACATGCCAGACAACTTTTAAACTCTTGCACAATTTTGACACTTTGAAAGTTTTGATTATTTGTTTAAATATTATTGATTTTTCATTTCCTCATTGCCTTATCGGGGGAAGGGAATGTCCCATGTTAATGTTTGATCATTTTTTGATCCCGCCTTTATCTTGTCTTCTCTTCTCTTTTTATGTTTTAATTTTGTAAGAAAAGAAACAATATTTAAGCTTTAGCGATTTAGTCTTTTTTGTTCAGTTCGATCAGTTTTTATCATTTTTATTCTTTTATTTTTTGTGTGCTCTTGTTTTATTTTTTATAAAATATATTTTATTCTTTTTAAATTTTTTAATAAAGTTTGACCAAAGCTCCCAATTATACTTATTTACAAGTATAACAATAACAATCGGAGGAACACACATTTACTGTAAGAATGGATAAAAAGTAAAAAAAAGTGTATGAGACATAACAATCGGAGGAACACACATTTACTGTAAGAATGGGTAAAAAGTGTATGAAACATAACAATCGGAGGAACACACATTTACTGTAAGAATAGGTAAAAAGTGTATGAAACATAACAATCGGAGGAACACACATTTACTGTAAGAATGGGTAAAAAGTGTATGAGACATAACAATCGGAGGAACACACATTTACTGTAAGAATGGGTAAAAAGGGTATGAAACATAACAATCGGAGGAACACACATTTACTGTAAGAATGGGTAAAAAGTGTATGAAACATAACAATCGGAGGAACACACATTTACTGTAAGAATGGGTAAAAAGTGTATGAAACATAACAATCGGAGGAACACACATTTACTGTAAGAATGGGTAAAAAGTGTATGAAACATAACAATCGGAGGAACACACATTTACTGTAAGAATGGGTAAAAAGTGTATGAGACATAACAATCGGAGGAACACACATTTACTGTAAGAATGGGTAAAAAGGGTATGAAACATAACAATCGGAGGAACACACATTTACTGTAAGAATGGGTAAAAAGTGTATGAAACATAACAATCGGAGGAACACACATTTACTGTAAGAATGGGTAAAAAGTGTATGAAACATAACAATCGGAGGAACACACATTTACTGTAAGAATGGGTAAAAAGTGTATGAGACATAACAATCGGAGGAACACACATTTACTGTAAGAATGGGTAAAAAGGGTATGAAACATAACAATCGGAGGAACACACATTTACTGTAAGAATGGGTAAAAAGTGTATGAAACATAACAATCGGAGGAACACACATTTACTGTAAGAATGGGTAAAAAGTGTATGAGACATAATAATCGGAGGAACACACATTTACTGTAAGAATGGGTAAAAAGGGTATGAAACATAACAATCGGAGGAACACACATTTACTGTAAGAATGGATAAAAAGGGTATGAAACATAACAATCGGAGGAACACGCATTTACTGTAAGAATGGGTAAAAAGTGTATGAAACATAATAATCGGAGGAACACACATTTACTGTAAGAATGGGTAAAAAGTGTATGAAACATAATAATCGGAGGAACACACATTTACTGTAAGAATGGGTAAAAAGTGTATGAAACATAACAATCGGAGGAACACACATTTACTGTAAGAATGGGTAAAAAGTGTATGAGACATAATAATCGGAGGAACACACATTTACTGTAAGAATGGGTAAAAAGTGTATGAGACATAACAATCGGAGGAACACACATTTACTGTAAGAATGGGTAAAAAGTGTATGAAACATAACAATCGGAGGAACACACATTTACTGTAAGAATGGGTAAAAAGTGTATGAGACATAATAATCGGAGGAACACACATTTACTGTAAGAATGGGTAAAAAGTGTATGAAACATAACAATCGGAGGAACACACATTTACTGTAAGAATGGGTAAAAAGTGTATGAAACATAACAATCGGAGGAACACACATTTACTGTAAGAATGGGTAAAAAGTGTATGAGACATAACAATCGGAGGAACACACATTTACTGTAAGAATGGGTAAAAAGGGTATGAAACATAACAATCGGAGGAACACACATTTACTGTAAGAATGGGTAAAAAGTGTATGAGACATAACAATCGGAGGAACACACATTTACTGTAAGAATGGGTAAAAAGTGTATGAGACATAATAATCGGAGGAACACACATTTACTGTAAGAATGGGTAAAAAGTGTATGAAACATAACAATCGGAGAAACACACATTTACTGTAAGAATGGGTAAAAAGTGTATGAGACATAACAATCGGAGGAACACACATTTACTGTAAGAATGGGTAAAAAGGGTATGAAACATAACAATCGGAGGAACACACATTTACTGTAAGAATGGGTAAAAAGTGTATGAGACATAATAATCGGAGGAACACACATTTACTGTAAGAATGGGTAAAAAGTGTATGAAACATAACAATCGGAGGAACACACATTTACTGTAAGAATGGGTAAAAAGTGTATGAGACATAATAATCGGAGGAACACACATTTACTGTAAGAATGGGTAAAAAGTGTATGAAACATAACAATCGGAGGAACACACATTTACTGTAAGAATGGGTAAAAAGTGTATGAGACATAACAATCGGAGGAACACACATTTACTGTAAGAATGGGTAAAAAGTGTATGAGACATAATAATCGGAGGAACACACATTTACTGTAAGAATGGGTAAAAAGTGTATGAAACATAACAATCGGAGGAACACACATTTACTGTAAGAATGGGTAAAAAGTGTATGAAACATAACAATCGGAGGAACACACATTTACTGTAAGAATGGGTAAAAAGTGTATGAAACATAACAATCGGAGGAACACACATTTACTGTAAGAATGGGTAAAAAGTGTATGGGACATAACAATCGGAGGAACACACATTTACTGTAAGAATGGGTAAAAAGTGTATGAGACATAATAATCGGAGGAACACACATTTACTGTAAGAATGGGTAAAAAGTGTATGAGACATAATTTCACCATTCTAGGCTAAAATTACGTCAAACTCAGCATAAAAACTCTTTTCTATGTGTTTTCAATTCCATAATTATCAGTGTTCCACCTAAAAAATAAATAGAAAATTTTTTAAGAGCATTGTCGAAGATCAAAGGAAGCCGCTGGCAGCGCCGGCGTCTTTGATGTTTCAAAAACGTGTTAACACTGCAGATGATCACTTATTTCAAGTACTAAATTGATTAATTTTTTTGCATGCACAAAAATATTTTGCCACTTGTACTATGTCCCAAATGCCCTAAAAACATCTGTGACGTCGAAAAACCAAACATTAATGTTCTGTTATTTCAATTGTTAAATAATTTATGTATGATATTTTTTTAAATTTTTTGATAAACAAACAAAAATCCTATTTTCTCATGATTATTAATTTTTTGTTGGGAAAATAAGGTAAATAGCTATTGTTATGTTAAAAATCTGTCTAGCATTTTATTTTTACTCGAAAAGAAGAAATGAATATTTAAGGCAAATGGATGAGCACAATATTTGTCATTTGAGTGTTGAAAAAAATGTTTTAAGATTGTTTACGATTGTTTACCTTTAAGGGAAATTGTCAGTTATGCAAAGTCGCTTAAAGAATGTTTCAACCTCGTTAATATTTTTCAATTTTTTTTAAAAACCGAGAATCAATGAATTTTTATGTCATTTTCTTTCACAACTTTTTTTCAGAACTTAAAATTTAAATAAACCTAAAATTAGTACACTGAAAAAAACCGGTGACAAAAAAACTCTCACCGGTGACTTGTCGGTTATGAATTTGTCACACATGGTGACGCCCCCGTGTCGAACTCGACACTGGTGAGGGAATTTTTCTCACCGCGGTGATGGTCGAAGTAACGAATACGTCACCGATTTTTTTTTGTGTAGGACATAATCTGAAATTTATTTTTTGTCTCAACATTAGTAAATTCCAAATTTTCAATTTTTTATGTCCACAATGTGGACTCCACATCATTTGTGACATCAGAAAAAATTAGTACTGAAAGAAAACAACATCTGACTTCCTCATTCTATGTTTTCATAAAATTTAAAAAATATTTACGACAGCGAACATCCTACTGACTACTGTTGCAACCGTGCTAAGCTCCCTTTAAAACTTTAAATTTGAGTAAAATTTACTGTTTTCAGATCGGTCTCAAAATTGTTAAACAATGAGATTAAAACCAATTTTTTGTTTTTTTCTTTGCTTGGGATTTCATTTATCTCAAGGTGAGACAACATCACCATCGCTTGCAATACTACTGATCACATTGATCCCCGCATCTGACCCTACCAATGATCAGTCACGATCACATGAACCAAGAAGTGTTTCTCAATCTGAATTAGATCCATCTGAAGCTGTCTATGAACTTCAAAAACTTTCGAATTTTACAGATGGCTTAGAAGCTTTGCTTGAAATTTATGATAGCCCTGATTATGATAATATTTCTGCCAATGATAATTATGATCCAAACCAAATAATTGGAAAAAATTTTAAAAAGGCTATGGATGCTTCAAGAAAATGTGGAATTATTTTGTATGAAGGATTAAAGTATATGGAATTGCGAAATTATTATGATGTAAGTTTCTTTAATACTATTAATTTTTTGATCATGCAAGGTGCCCATAAAATATGGAGGGAAGGGGCCTCATAAGAATCTTGAACGTTCAAATTTTAAACTCTTCGCGGACTAATTTGACGCTATAAGAAGTAATTTTTTTTTGTCATAATAATCTTGTATAAGGTTGCAGGCGCTTCTAGTTTTCAAAAAAAAGCACAGGCTATACTTTCGTGTTAGATCACATCTGAAGCCGGGTGCGCCCAACATTACAGTAGTAATTCATAACTTCGCTTCTCCAAAAAGTTTTTATGGAGGAACGGCAGAAAACTAGTATAATCACTTTAATTTGATATGCCCACGCTATTCAGTTAAATTATTTTAGAACAAGCATGAAGAAAATGAAGAAATTTTTAAATATCAAAATGTTTCGGATAAATTGGGTGGTGTGCTCCGCGACAATATACGATCTGCGGCAGAATTTGCATTTTATGCCTACCAAAAAAATGCATACTCTTCGAGTTTTGAAGATGTAAGTCTAAAACCTCTATTTTAATTATTTATCTTTAATTTTTTAGGTAAAAAACACCTTCAAGCAAACTTGCCGCTCATTATCGGAAATGCTATGGCAGTATTTTAATGCACGGTTACCTGGTGTTTTTAAAGAAGAGTGCTCGCCATCTTGGAATGATATAGTAAGTGTTTATAAAATTCTACCCTGAAGAGTAACGTTTTTAAAAATCAAAATCTCAATTTTCCCTTCTGCGAACCCCGACTAATTCTAACTTTAAACGGAAGGGATGATCCTACAATCGTCACTGACATTTTATCTCAGTTTTTCTTGTATAAAGGGAGCTGCCGAGGGGTTAGACGACGTTTTTCTTAAAGGAAGCGTAACCTTTTGAAGAAGATTATGTTTTTCTTAACGAGTGCTCTTACAACAACATCGATGATATCTCTCTTCCAAAAAATATCTTTATTTGAGTAGTAGAGGGATGTCATGTTAAGAGCACTCCTTTAGAAAAAAATAATCTTCTTCAAAAAGTTACGCTTCCTTTAATACATGTCGTCCGTCTTGCAATGAGGGGGAATGAAAATGTGTGTGAGAGAATCACAAAAGAATGCAAGGACGACGTTTCTTTAAAGAAAAGTTTCTCCTATCCCGGCCGCTCCCTTTAATTTTTAATATCAGCTTTTTTTTCTTAAATCTTGAATCTTCATGTTGCTCAACGAGAGAAATCCTTCAAGTTTTTTCAATTCTTGAAATTTTTTTAGGCTTTCATAAATTATCTGGAAATTGCTGAGAGTGATCTAAAATCTGAAAATTACATTGACGCAGTTTTTATCAGCTGCCATAAATTTTACAAACTGGTTCTAGAATTTGATGTAAGTTTTGTGCAAGTAACAAAAAAATGAAAATTTGGAATAAAAATATGGCAATTTTTAATTGAGTAATAATATTTGTCAAGTTAGTTTCTGTTTAAAATCTTGTTTTTGGAGGGTATAATTCTAGAATAGTGGACAACTTTTTTTTTATTTTTTTCAATGCACACACAATAGATGTGTGTTCATTCCTTCATTCTTTTTTTTGAATGATTGTGAACAAAGAAAAACAAAAAAGGAAAATGATGAAAAAGAAATGACTTTTTTCATTGAAGAGAGAGAGTGTCTCTTTGGTTGTCTGTCATCAAAGACGACTTCGTTATGCGACAACAATAAAAAAAAGTATAAATACATTCGCATTTTTGGTTCAAAACTAATTTTGAACTCGTGTTTACGGTTTTATTACCCAACATGAGTTCAACACAAAACATTTCAATGTTGTGAAAAACAACATGAAATGTTTTGTTTAAATTTTGCGTTTGTCCTGAACGACTAAAGGTCGTTCAGGACAAACGCAAAAAAAAGTTGTCCACTATTCTAGAATTGTTCCTTTTGGAGTGTTATCATGGCGTGCTAAATAATCGCTTAGTGAAAAGTGTTAATAACGACGTCAAAATATTTAACATTAAGATATTCTGTCTAAAAGCTCCGACAATTACACTTTTTACAGATGGCATCATATCCAATGTGCAGAATTTTCAAAGAAGGAATTCCAAGCAATCAAGAAGCATCTACACAAGCAACACGGTTTTTGGAAAATCTTCAACGCGTAAATAAAAAATTCAAAGAATTAAATTATAAACGTCAAGTAAGTTAAAAAATTATATCAGATTTTTGAGTAATCAAGTTTTTAGGAATATTATTGGACAACTGAAAATATTGTCAGAATTGTTAAGACATATATTCTCGGGGAAAATATGACTGATTTTTCGGGTGACAACTACAAAATTGCTAATAACATCCATAAGGATCTTGATGAAAATTACAAATCTTTGTAAGTTAGAGAAACTCTAGATCGTTACCGCATATACCTAAAATCGCACACGTCAAGGTTTTTAAAAATAAAATATAAATAAATATATTACTCTGAGCTTGTAAAAATTGCTAGAATAGATATCAATCAATTGCTGCAAGACAGAATAACGTTCAAATTCAAGCATCTTTTTAGTAATTAATTTAGCGACAAGATGATCTTAAACGTTGTTTCAGTATTCTATAATCATTTACAAGTTTCACGGAGTACTACAATCTAAAAAATTGATATATAAATCTAATATAAAGAAGATATAACCTTGAGTTTAACACCAGACAACTTTTATATATGAGTTTTAATAGTGTAGTACTCCATATTACCTGTAAAAGATGATATAATATTGAAAAAACGTTTAAAATCATCTTATCGATAAAAATAAAAAGCAGCGGAAATATAATAATTTTTTTGGTCTTGTAGCTCTTTATTCATAGCAATTTCTACAAGCTTGGAGTATAAAAAAACAAAAAGCGCAAAACATCAATTTTTAAGGGGATATATCTATCATGTAAGTGTCAGCGATAAAACGGGAAGAAATGGTTACAATGATACATTGCTTCAATGTTTAACTGAATGCAAATATATTTACAACATCAATGGCAAAGATGTTTACATTATCCGGAACAAAAGAGGTCAAACATATACAGGGTGGCCCAAAAAAAAGTGCAATTGAATTTTTAAACAAAGGGAAAGGGACTTGAATAACTTGTGTTGGGTGGAATTAATACTTGATGGGGAAACACATTTGACCCTACAGTATGACCTCTCCAACATTTTCGTGTCGGGAGTTTCGCCGCCGCCAAGTTTTGAAAAGTACGTTTTTCGACCTTTTCGTAGAACAAAGTTCCTGGGAGAACCAGAAGGGCTCGAGAAAAGGTGATGGTATATTCGAATAGCCCAGATGTCAGACTAGTTGACGCAGCAAAGTTTGGGTCTTCAAAGCTTTCGTGTCGAGATAGCCGAGCAAATGAAAAAATCGATTTCCAATTTTTTCCATTTTTGGTCAATTTTGACGAATCGCCCTAATTTTTTCAGAAGGAGTTGGGGGCTAATATTTGTTGCCAACAAACTTCAGCATCTTTGTGGTTGATGCCATACCAAAATATTGAAATCTAGAAAATTGACCTTTTTTTGATACTCCAAAATGCACAAAAATAGCTGCTTGTAGTTGTATACTAATAAATAGCAAGTTACTATGCTTACACAAAATTTTTTAAATGTTGTTTTTCGTTATATACCAATGAAAATAGACCAGGAAAATGCTCTTAAATACTCTATAATACATTTTAAGCGTTTATAACCAATTTGGATACTTTAACATTGAAAAGAATTACGGTATATACAACATATACTTACTAACATACGAAAATTATGGCTGCTTAAAAAGTCAATTTTCTAGATTTCAATGTTTTGGTATGGAATCAACCAAAAAGAGGCTGAAGTTTGTTGGCAACAAATATGAGCCTCCAACTACTTCTGGAAAAATTAGGGCGATTAGTCAAAATTGACCAAAAATGGAAAAAATTGGAAATCGATTTTTTCATTTGCTCGGCTATCTCGACACGAAAGCTTTGAAGACCCAAACTTTGCTGCGTCAACTAGTCTGACATCTGGGCTATTCGAATATACCATCACCTTTTCTCGAGCCCTTCTGGTTCTCCCAGGAACTTTGTTCTACGAAAAGGTCGAAAAACGTACTTTTCAAAACTTGGCGGCGGCGAAACTCCCGACACGAAAATGTTGGAGAGGTCATACTGTAGGGTCAAATTGTGTTTCCCCATCAAGTATTAATTCCACCCAACACAAGTTATTCAAGTCCCTTTCCCTTTGATTAAAAATTCAATTGCACTTTTTTTTGGGCCACCCTGTAAAGAATGCAAATTTTTGCCAAAAAGTGATTTGCCATACTGTGGAAATGATCGAGATCCAAGAGATTTACAAGAACTTGCTAAACAAATTCAAGCAAACTGTAATCCAGCCGCATTTTCTTTAATTCGATCTGCTCGGGAAAATCGTTATTCAAATTATTATCCTGAAAAAAATCAAACACCCGCATTTACACAAAAATGCTTTGGTGATATTTCCTTGACAATGGCAAATAATTATTGAAAATGTCTAGTAATATCTGACAAATAATTGTGCCTTTGAAAAAACTTTTTGAATAAATTACTGCAGCAAAAAACTTTATAAAGACATTTTTTACAACTATCAATACAGTTTTCGCATGATAAATTTTATTAAATCGTAGGAAATAATACGGAGTTGCTGCCGATGCTGTGAAACCGGCATTGACGTATTTTGAACATTAGTCACATTGAAAATAATCGTTATTAGTTAGGAAAAAGGACTGATGCAAGAAGGAGACGTTTATTTGACAGATAAGAGACATGTACATACAGAGAATTATAAATGTAATAAATTAGGCTGATATATCTACGACATTAATTTAGCCCGTTCAAGCTCCTGAAAAAACTACATTGACAATGAACGAAAAATTTTAAAGGCGGATCAATTGAGACAATTTTTCAAAGGTATTTTTTTTTCAAATGACAGAGACATTGCTACACTATTTACAGATGTAAAGATTTATTTCTAAAAATGGGGCTGTCCAGATATTACGTCATCAAAATTTCGACTTTTTTGGACCCCTTCCTCCCTACGCGTCATATATGTTTGCCGCAACATCAAAGCGGCGTCATAATTCCCTGTCCCCCTACCTACCTATCTCCTGATGACGTAATATATGGACAGCCCCAATGTGTTGAATTATTAATGAGTTCTTTTGTAACCTCGGGAGACATAGTTTGTCTAATAACATAAGTTTTACATTTCATTTGTTAATCATTTTAAAATACCACGAAATCTTTTTTTTATTAATTTAACATTTTTAATCAAATATTCACAAAAGAAGCAACATTTTCGATCGATAAATTGCAGACAGATTTTTGCGAAAGATTTATTCATTTGAAAAATTTTGTTGTAATTTTTTAAAAAAAAAAGCTTTTTTGTGTGCTTTTTTTAAAATCATCTTTATGAAGATTTTAGTCATTGATAGATCTTTACCAATTTTTACTTGGAAGTAAAAGAAAAAATTCAGTGTAAAGTTTTAAGAATAATGTTAATTTAAAATTTATCCGTAAATTATTGAGTCATGAAACAGCTGAGGTTTCACATAAAAAATGTTTTTAATATTTTTCCATAACCATTTTTCCACTTTTTTACATTCTAAAATTATTACAGTTAAATATTCAAAAAACGAACAACTGTCCAACATTATGTTTCAATTAATTTTAATTAAGATTACATACATATAGTTTGTGATGATGAATGTTTGAGCTTTAATAAAAAAGTTTTTTGTTTTTTTAAACATCATTTTTGCAGACTTTTTTGTGACATATGTATTTTGATCATTGACTTGTCTCTGCCATGTATCAAAACCGTTTGTTATTGCAATTGAATAATTAATATTTTTCAACATTTAAACCATGTTAACGAAATTACAGAAATCTATAATTATTAATGATCATTTCAAAAACTTGGTTTTTATTTAATTTTATGTAAAAGAACTTTTTATTTCTTGTGTTTCTATATTATTTACTGATTATTTAAAAATAATTAATTAAATATTCAAAACCAAAAAGGTGGATTTCTTGCATGCTTTATTTTTTAAAGCCATCAATGCAAAATGTGTAAAAAATGGATTAGAAACATTGCGACTACTAGCAAAATATAGGCCTTTTTTCTCTAAAAATACCAACACTAAAAAATGCGAAATGTGAAAGAAAAAGAACAAACAAATATACGGAATCAATAAATAAAACCACATCTGCTGCTTAAAAAAAATGGTGTCCGAAAAATGGCGAAAATATTTTTCAAAAAATAGATTTTTAAAAGCTTTCGATGCAACCATTGTAAAAAATCAAAAAAATATGATTTTTTAAATTGATAAACAAAAAAACTACCCACTTTTGCGAAATAAATTAGAAATTTGTTTGCCTAAAACACAATTATCTTTTTCAATATTTAAAAAAAATTTTTATTAAAATTTAAAAAATAATGTTATTGATTCTGAAAAAAACAAGTAAACTTTGCATGCAAAGTTTAATATTTGCAAACGACAGTAAAAGTATATATCACAGATTAATTTTGAGTATTATATGAATGCTTTAAATTTAATAATATTTTTTATATTGTTCAGTTCCTTCCTTTTTCACATCTTGAAAATTTTAATCTATCAAAAATATTTTTTGCCGTTTTTTTTTATGTCTACAAAATATTCAAAATTAAAAACACAGCGATTCGAAAGTTGATTCTATACTGACATGTTTGAACGAAAGAAGAAATAAATGAAAGAAAAAAGGCATTTTGTTCCTGTGGTGATGAATAATCCTATTTCCGATTTACAAAATCAAACAGATTTTTCTTCCGAAATTTAAAAGCTTTAAAAATGTAAAAGATGTTAACACCAGAAAAATGAATTATGAGTTTTGGGATTTCCTTTCAAATGTAAGTGATTTATTCAAGAAAGCGAGTTAAATGTTCTTAAATTTAAATGTCAGTAGTTTTTTACAACATGAAAAACAAATCGTGAAAATGCATAGTCAAAAAAATCATCCTTTCCATTTCAAGCCACTGATCTTGTTTTGCATTTTATAAAGAGAACAAAAATAACGTTTTCTGACATAGTTTGGTCAATGACTTATATTTGCCAGGTATGTGTGAATTTTCTTTTAAAATTTAAAAATAAAGTTCTTAATCTCACAGCGGTTTGTTCTTACAATTGAATAATTAATTATTTTAAACATTTAAACCATGTTGACAAAATTATTCAAATGTATAATTATTAATGGTCTTCTACAAAACTCGGTTTTTATTTAATTTTATTTAGAAGAACTTTTAATTTCTTGTATAAGCAACGATCTAAGTTAATTCGAACATTAAAAGTTTGGTTTTTTGACGTCAAAGATGTTTTGTGAACTTCTTTACTTTTGCACCCCCTTTCCTTGCGTTGCCAAATTTGCATTTTTGTCTTTTTTGTTAATGGATAAACGGGTGCAAATGTACAGAAGTGTAACACTGATCCGCTGTACTTTTGCACCCCCTCATTCATGTATTTAAATTTATCAATGTAAATTATGCTAATTCTTTAAAGTAATATAAAAGGCTGGTGAATTTCGTAAATCGAGATCTTTCAACATGTTTTTTCCTTCCTTGAACAGTCGTTTTTATTGCTGTGTTTCTTCATAGTTTTAATTTTTTATAAAAAAACAGCTCCTAAAATCGCCGTTCAAGGAAGGAAAAACATTACAAAATAGGGGATTCATAAGTAACGAAGAACCTGTTTTTGTCTTAATTTAGCATGTAGAGTTCTGGAATTTGCAAAACCCTTTGAACTTTTGACGACGGCGACAAAGATTAAAGTAGCCAAAATGCGGTAAGCATAAAGCAGATATTTCAACAAAAATTTTTTTTGAATATTTTTTTTAATTTTATACTTATTGACCCTTTAAATATTTTTATACTTTGTTTTAAATTTGGTAAAAATTCATTAAATAAAATAAATTCATTTATGAGCGACTAATTTCGCGGAAATTCTCGTAATTACATTTTTTTCCAGTTGAAATAGGTTAATTGTATGTATCTTATATGTTTTCAAAAATTATTTCGTTAAAGCCAGGCCTTTCTATTGAAAATTCAAAATGATGGAAAAATGCCCAAAACCACGTAAAAAAAATGTGTAAAAAAAGAATACAAAATTAAACAAAGTCGATGAAATGGCTTTTTTTGCAGAATGAAAGAGAAAAACCAAATTCTTTAAACTCGTTAATATTTTCTAATAAATCAAGAAGAATAAGAATTTGTTTATTGTTTTAAAAATATATTTCAAACTTTTCCAAAGCAAAAGTTTTTTTATTAATAAAATATTTAAAAAAATTTCATCCAAAACTGACATGTCGAAGACATCATTTTTGAGTTTTGTTAAACACCTAAAAAATGCGAAAAAAGAAGCAAATTTTTTTTGAAATAAAAAATTGTCGTGAAAAATAGGAAAAACATTTACCAATATTTGAAGTTTTGCCGGGTTTGCTTCAAAATTTTTTGACTTTTTTAATATTTTTAAAGTACCAAATTCGCAGTTTAAAAAAAGTGAAGCTTGGGGATTTCAATGAACATAAAATACGCAAAAAGCTGACTATCATTCTCTATGACTTTGAGCTCATTATTAAATAAAATAATTGGTAATTTTGCAACCACAAAAATGTTTAATTGATTCATTTGATATTTTTCGTGTGTTCAATGCATTTGAACTTACAATCCTTTTTTGTCATTTTTTGAAAAAATGTAAACAGCAAAAAAACAAAGATTACAACATATAAAAGGTTATAAATCCTGCGTGACAGATAAAAGGTTTTAAATAAAATAAAATAAATTAAATAACTTTTACAGTTTTCATACTTTATTTAAAAACGTTAGACATTATATCCACATTCAACAGCTAAAATTTTGTGTTATAGTTGCGAAAAATAGCGTTTAAAGGTGGGCCTTTGGTTTTACAATTTTTACTCATTTTTACAGTTAATGTGTGTTCCCCCTGATTATTACGCTACATATAATTTTTATTTTGTATGTAACGTAATAAAAAATAAAAATAATAGGGCTCCACAATATCATAGCCGAACCTTTGGTTTGCTTATTCAGTAATTTGTATAAGCTGGAACGTTCCATATCTTTCAGAGTCGAATTTTGTACGTTAGAAAACGTATAAAACATTGATTAAGACCAGTTTTTGTAAATATTCATTCCTTTCAAACATGCTGAATCCGACTGTGAAACATTTGGAAAGTGTCAGCTTCTACAAATTACTTAATCAGAAAGGGGTCATTTTTGTCTAGAGTACTGTATTACCGTAGCTTGAACTCCCTCATAGTTTTTGAATGTCGCAACTAATTGATTACGACAATTATATGTACTATATGGCAAACATTTTCTGGGCGATATCTGGAGCCTAAACTCATTAGTTCGCTAAATTAGCATATTCTATATTCGCAAAACGAAGTTTAAATTTTTTACTGTTTCTTTTTTATTGTATTGATTATGTAGTTTTTTATCATGTGTTGGAGCATGAAATAAATTATTATTATCAGTAGTTGTGATGAAAAAATATATAATAAATTAGATAAATTGATTTTTGTAAAAATTAGACGACAGAAAAGAATATTTTGGATGAAAAAAAGAATGAGTTTGACATTTTTTGTTCTGAGCTAAGATTTCTGACATACAAAAAAGGGATCACATGAACGTTAAAAAATTCCAATGAAATGTTTTCAAACTATTGCTAGTCACAAAAATATAATAATGTGATATTTATGGTAAAAAAACTTTTAATCTTATTAATCAAAATGTAATTAAATAAAAAACAAAATTTGTTTGTTTTTTGACAATTTTTGTGTGATTAATGTAAAAAGTTTAATTTTTTTTAATATTGGTTGATTAATTATTGCGTTGCAATCTCGATTACTATAACAGTTTAAAGTGATATTCGCGCTTTTTCTCAATTCACAAGCATTTTAAATTTAAAAAAATAGCTGTGGAATATTCAAAAAAATAAGAGATACATCTTTGCTTTTTATGGTAAATAAAAGTCACCATTTTTTGCGAAAAAAAGTGTACGAAATTGAGCAATAAAATAAAAGAAATAAATGTTGAAATATGTCTGACAATTTTAAAATTTAGTCGTTAAAAACGTTGGTTTTCTTTTTTTTTCTTAATTTTTTGCAAATATCTTTCTTTCAAAAAAAATAGTGTTTTTGATTAAATTCTTCTTTAAAATTCAATTTTCGTGGACGTTTAAAATAAAAATTTTTTAATGGATCTCGAACAATTTGGGTTTTTTGATTCATAAAAAATGTTTGCAAACTAATGATCCAAATTTTTTTTTAGAATTTCAACATCCTCTAAATTAGAATATTTGGTAAATATTCAAAAAAAACGGTTAAAACATTTTTTTGTAACAAAAACGGCCATGAACTAAAACCAATTTTTCGCTGTGCTGGATAAAAAAAGGATTGTTTGAAGACATGACCCAAAATATCGTGTTTTTGATTTGACTATTTTTTGGGACATATTTTTTCGAAAAGTTTGAAAAAAAATTGTTTTTATTTTCGTTGCATTTTTTCGCGTTGAAGAAATTGAAGACGTTTCTTCAGACATTATGGTTTTAAATTTATTTTATTTGAATATTTTGAAATTTTTTATGTAATTTATTGCACTTCAAAAACACTAAAAGTTTTTGTAAACGTTCAAAGTCTTCCCATTCAACAAATCTTGCAACAGCTATCGGCCATATTAAAATTGTTTCCCCTTTGGTTGTATTTATTCACAAGGGGCTATTAGAGGAACTGTAATTTCACTTAATTTGCTAAAACATGTTATGGTCATTTTGAATATTGATATGAAGTTCGATTATGAACATTTAATTTCCATGACAAGTTGGAGACAATTTTTAAAATGTCTTCAAAATCATCTGCTTTCAAAACAAAAGTCGTTCGTTTAAAAAAATTAATTTTACCGGCGTTAACATATGTTTATTTCATAAAATCATAAAGTTCAACTAAAAAAGAAAAAAATCACAAAAATATAGGCGCTTTCAATAAAAATTTCTTCTAGATTTTTTCTCTCAAATTTTTTATTCAAAATGCTTATTAAAGAACTTAAATATGTTGAAAATCTGTATTGTGATTACGACGCAAAATGCAAATATCAGTTTATTAAAATTGAATGCCATGAAATGACCAAAAAACTCTTTTTCACAAGTTTTGTACAACTTTCTGCTACTTCAATTCATAAATAATGATGTTGGGGTTTTTGCTGTGTACAAACCAAAAATTATACAGTTTCTTACATATTACAAACATTTTTTGTTTAAAATGATTAAAAATCAAATATTCAAAAAACCAACGATACACCTTAAAATTTTTGGAGTCAACAAAAGTCATTTTTTACACAAAAGTTTTGAAAAAAAACAAACTCGAAATAAATGAATGTGGAAATATGTCTAACATTTTACAAATGATGTTGTAAAAAACGAAAACCAATCTTTGAAAAAATTTAAAAAAAAATTAAACCAAAAACAAAAAATTTTTTGGATTTTTTTTGCAAAATAAATTGGTGTTTTTGATTTAATTGAAGATTATGGTCCACAATTTGTGGACAGACATTCAGTTTTTGATGTGCTTGACTTTGAATATTTTGTCAATAAAACTTATTTTGTTTTGATTGTGTTACTTGATTTGCCCAAAAACATAAAAACATTGTTTAACAGCATTCCATTAGCTGAAACTGATTTGATCAATATAAAAAAGGTTTTGCATTATCATAATTTTCAAAACTTTAAAATAAATTTTTGAAATTATTTTTTATATGTTAACTTAAATTTTTTTTAAAAAAATGATGTAGTGTTTGTGTTACGTTTTATGACACTTTCTGTAAATTAATAAAATGCAGAAAGTGTCGATTTCGAATAATTTTATGAGCTAATAGCTTTATTTAAAAAATTTTTACTGATCTTTTCTTATTACAAAATGAAAAAAATTTTTAGCAGCGTTCACAAATTCCTATTTCATTCATAAACAACATCTTTTTAAGAATCACTCTTTATCAATAACAAAACTGATTAGTTTAATGAAATAAAAAGGAAGGAGAATGTTATGATGCCTGACATTTTTGTAGTAGTAAAAAAGTTTTTTTAGGTTATCTCAATCGCAAATGTTACTTTTATCACAAACAAAATTTAGTCAAAATCTCTTCAATTTAGATTTTTTATATAATGTGCAGATATGGATATCCTAACACATTCAAAACAAAAATATTTACTTCTTCTTATTTCTCAACAAAGTTATGTCTAAATTAGTAAAAATTACATATTTAAAAAGCCGCAGACGCACCTTCATTTTTTGCGATGTATAAAAATTATCTTTTGTAAAAAAGCCCAAAATTTCAGCAGTTCATTGAAATGAAAAATAATGAATGTAGAAATATGTCTGACATTTTCGAATTAAGTATGAAAATATGGAAACACTTACCACTTAAGATTGTATTAATTCTTATTTAATATTCAAAAAACCCAGAAACATATTTTTTTGGAACTTCATTGCGGCAAATAAGTATTTCGAAATAAAACAGTAACATTAAGGAAAAACTAAAACAAAAATTTCAAGCGTTGAAGACTATAGTCTTATTAAAAAATTGTCTTTGATATTTATATTCAAATAAATTGTCTTTGATTCAATTTATTTGCATATTTTCAAAGTTTTTATGTTATTTATTGCTCCAGAAAAACCGATAAATAACTTTTATGCAAGTTCATAGTTTTGCTATTGAATATCTAATTTCTCAGCGTATGCCGGCAATTTCAATATTTGTACGTAAAAATATCTGAACATTTTTCTTTGTCATAATACACCGTATGCCGGCAATTTCAATATTTGTACGTAAAAATATCTGAACATTTTTCTTTGTCATAATACACTGTATGCCGGCAATTACAATATTTGTACGTAAAAATATCTGAACATTTTTCTTTGTCATAATACACCGTATGCCGGCAATTTCAATATTTGTACGTAAAAATATCTGAACATTTTTCTTTGTCATAATACACTGTATGCCGGCAATTACAATATTTGTACGTAAAAATATCTGAACATTTTTCTTTGTCATAATACACTGTATGCCGGCAATTTCAATATTTGTACGTAAAAATATCTGAACATTTTTCTTTGTCATAATACACTGTATGCCGGCAATTACAATATTTGTACGTAAAAATATCTGAACATTTTTCTTTGTCATAATACACCGTATGCCGGCAATTACAATATTTGTACGTAAAAATATCTGAACATTTTTCTTTGTCATAATACACCGTATGCCGGCAATTACAATATTTGTACGTAAAAATATCTGAACATTTTTCTTTGTCATAATACACTGTATGCCGGCAATTACAATATTTGTACGTAAAAATATCTGAACATTTTTCTTTGTCATAATACACCGTATGCCGGCAATTACAATATTTGTACGTAAAAATATCTGAACATTTTTCTTTGTCATAATACACCGTATGCCGGCAATTACAATATTTGTACGTAAAAATATCTGAACATTTTTCTTTGTCAAAAAACACCGTATGCCGGCAATTTCAATATTTGTACGTAAAAATATCTGAACATTTTTCTTTGTCATAATACACTGTATGCCGGCAATTACAATATTTGTACGTAAAAATATCTGAACATTTTTCTTTGTCATAATACACCGTATGCCGGCAATTACAATATTTGTACGTAAAAATATCTGAACATTTTTCTTTGTCATAATACACCGTATGCCGGCAATTACAATATTTGTACGTAAAAATATCTGAACATTTTTCTTTGTCATAATACACCGTATGCCGGCAATTTCAATATTTGTACGTAAAAATATCTGAACATTTTTCTTTGTCATAATACACCGTATGCCGGCAATTTCAATATTTGTACGTAAAAATATCTGAACATTTTTCTTTGTCAAAAAACACCGTATGCCGGCAATTACAATATTTGTACGTAAAAATATCTGAACATTTTTCTTTGTCAAAAAACACCGTATGCCGGCAATTTCAATATTTGTACGTAAAAATATCTGAACATTTTTCTTTGTCATAATACACTGTATGCCGGCAATTACAATATTTGTACGTAAAAATATCTGAACATTTTTCTTTGTCATAATACACCGTATGCCGGCAATTACAATATTTGTACGTAAAAATATCTGAACATTTTTCTTTGTCATAATACACCGTATGCCGGCAATTACAATATTTGTACGTAAAAATATCTGAACATTTTTCTTTGTCATAATACACCGTATGCCGGCAATTTCAATATTTGTACGTAAAAATATCTGAACATTTTTCTTTGTCATAATACACCGTATGCCGGCAATTACAATATTTGTACGTAAAAATATCTGAACATTTTTCTTTGTCATAATACACTGTATGCCGGCAATTACAATATTTGTACGTAAAAATATCTGAACATTTTTCTTTGTCATAATACACCGTATGCCGGCAATTACAATATTTGTACGTAAAAATATCTGAACATTTTTCTTTGTCATAATACACCGTATGCCGGCAATTACAATATTTGTACGTAAAAATATCTGAACATTTTTCTTTGTCAAAAAACACCGTATGCCGGCAATTTCAATATTTGTACGTAAAAATATCTGAACATTTTTCTTTGTCAAAAAACACCGTATGCCGGCAATTTCAATATTTGTACGTAAAAATATCTGAACATTTTTCTTTGTCATAATACACCATATGCCGGCAATTTCAATATTTGTACGTAAAAATATCTGAACATTTTTCTCTGTCAAAAAACACCGTATGCCGGCAATTTCAATATTTGTACGTAAAAATATCTGAACATTTTTCTTTGTCATAATACACCGTATGCCGGCAATTTCAATATTTGTACGTAAAAATATCTGAACATTTTTCTTTGTCATAATACACCGTATGCCGGCAATTTCAATATTTGTACGTAAAAATATCTGAACATTTTTCTTTGTCAAAAAACACCGTATGCCGGCAATTTCAATATTTGTACGTAAAAATATCTGAACATTTTTCTTTGTCATAATACACCGTATGCCGGCAATTTCAATATTTGTACGTAAAAATATCTGAACATTTTTCTTTGTCATAATACACCGTATGCCGGCAATTACAATATTTGTACGTAAAAATATCTGAACATTTTTCTTTGTCATAATACACTGTATGCCGGCAATTACAATATTTGTACGTAAAAATATCTGAACATTTTTCTTTGTCATAATACACCGTATGCCGGCAATTACAATATTTGTACGTAAAAATATCTGAACATTTTTCTTTGTCATAATACACCGTATGCCGGCAATTACAATATTTGTACGTAAAAATATCTGAACATTTTTCTTTGTCAAAAAACACCGTATGCCGGCAATTTCAATATTTGTACGTAAAAATATCTGAACATTTTTCTTTGTCATAATACACTGTATGCCGGCAATTACAATATTTGTACGTAAAAATATCTGAACATTTTTCTTTGTCATAATACACCGTATGCCGGCAATTACAATATTTGTACGTAAAAATATCTGAACATTTTTCTTTGTCATAATACACCGTATGCCGGCAATTACAATATTTGTACGTAAAAATATCTGAACATTTTTCTTTGTCATAATACACCGTATGCCGGCAATTTCAATATTTGTACGTAAAAATATCTGAACATTTTTCTTTGTCATAATACACCGTATGCCGGCAATTTCAATATTTGTACGTAAAAATATCTGAACATTTTTCTTTGTCAAAAAACACCGTATGCCGGCAATTACAATATTTGTACGTAAAAATATCTGAACATTTTTCTTTGTCAAAAAACACCGTATGCCGGCAATTTCAATATTTGTACGTAAAAATATCTGAACATTTTTCTTTGTCATAATACACTGTATGCCGGCAATTACAATATTTGTACGTAAAAATATCTGAACATTTTTCTTTGTCATAATACACCGTATGCCGGCAATTACAATATTTGTACGTAAAAATATCTGAACATTTTTCTTTGTCATAATACACCGTATGCCGGCAATTTCAATATTTGTACGTAAAAATATCTGAACATTTTTCTTTGTCATAATACACCGTATGCCGGCAATTTCAATATTTGTACGTAAAAATATCTGAACATTTTTCTCTGTCAAAAAACACCGTATGCCGGCAATTTCAATATTTGTACGTAAAAATATCTGAACATTTTTCTTTGTCATAATACACCGTATGCCGGCAATTTCAATATTTGTACGTAAAAATATCTGAACGTTTTTCTTTGTCAAAAAACACCGTATGCCGGCAATTTCAATATAATTTTTGTATACAATTACAATATACTTGCCGGCATACGGTGTATTTTGACAAAGAAAAATGTTCAGATATTTTTACGTACAAATATTGTAATTGCCGGCATACGGTGTATTATGACAAAGAAAAATGTTCAGATATTTTTACGTACAAATATTGTAATTGCCGGCATACGGTGTTTTTTGACAAAGAAAAATGTTCAGATATTTTTACGTACAAATATTGTAATTGCCGGCATACGGTGTATTATGACAAAGAAAAATGTTCAGATATTTTTACGTACAAATATTGTAATTGCCGGCATACGGTGTTTTTTGACAAAGAAAAATGTTCAGATATTTTTACGTACAAATATTGTAATTGCCGGCATACGGTGTTTTTTGACAAAGAAAAATGTTCAGATATTTTTACGTACAAATATTGAAATTGCCGGCATACGGTGTATTATGACAAAGAAAAATGTTCAGATATTTTTACGTACAAATATTGAAATTGCCGGCATACGGTGTATTATGACAAAGAAAAATGTTCAGATATTTTTACGTACAAATATTGAAATTGCCGGCATACGGTGTATTATGACAAAGAAAAATGTTCAGATATTTTTACGTACAAATATTGAAATTGCCGGCATACGGTGTTTTTTGACAAAGAAAAATGTTCAGATATTTTTACGTACAAATATTGAAATTGCCGGCATACGGTGTTTTTTGACAAAGAAAAATGTTCAGATATTTTTACGTACAAATATTGAAATTGCCGGCATACGGTGTATTATGACAAAGAAAAATGTTCAGATATTTTTACGTACAAATATTGAAATTGCCGGCATACGGTGTTTTTTGACAAAGAAAAATGTTCAGATATTTTTACGTACAAATATTGAAATTGCCGGCATACGGTGTTTTTTGACAAAGAAAAATGTTCAGATATTTTTACGTACAAATATTGAAATTGCCGGCATACGGTGTATTATGACAAAGAAAAATGTTCAGATATTTTTACGTACAAATATTGTAATTGCCGGCATACGGTGTATTATGACAAAGAAAAATGTTCAGATATTTTTACGTACAAATATTGTAATTGCCGGCATACGGTGTATTATGACAAAGAAAAATGTTCAGATATTTTTACGTACAAATATTGTAATTGCCGGCATACAGTGTATTATGACAAAGAAAAATGTTCAGATATTTTTACGTACAAATATTGAAATTGCCGGCATACGGTGTTTTTTGACAAAGAAAAATGTTCAGATATTTTTACGTACAAATATTGTAATTGCCGGCATACGGTGTATTATGACAAAGAAAAATGTTCAGATATTTTTACGTACAAATATTGTAATTGCCGGCATACAGTGTATTATGACAAAGAAAAATGTTCAGATATTTTTACGTACAAATATTGTAATTGCCGGCATACGGTGTATTATGACAAAGAAAAATGTTCAGATATTTTTACGTACAAATATTGTAATTGCCGGCATACGGTGTATTATGACAAAGAAAAATGTTCAGATATTTTTACGTACAAATATTGTAATTGCCGGCATACAGTGTATTATGACAAAGAAAAATGTTCAGATATTTTTACGTACAAATATTGAAATTGCCGGCATACGGTGTTTTTTGACAAAGAAAAATGTTCAGATATTTTTACGTACAAATATTGAAATTGCCGGCATACGCTGAGAAATTAGATATTCAATAGCAAAACTATGAACTTGCATAAAAGTTATTTATCGGTTTTTCTGGAGCAATAAATAACATAAAAACTTTGAAAATATGCAAATAAATTGAATCAAAGACAATTTATTTGAATATAAATATCAAAGACAATTTTTTAATAAGACTATAGTCTTCAACGCTTGAAATTTTTGTTTTAGTTTTTCCTTAATGTTACTGTTTTATTTCGAAATACTTATTTGCCGCAATGAAGTTCCAAAAAAATGTGTTTCTGGGTTTTTTGAATATTAAATAAGAATTAATACAATCTTAAGTGGTAAGTGTTTCCATATTTTCATACTTAATTCGAAAATGTCAGACATATTTCTACATTCATTATTTTTCATTTCAATGAACTGCTGAAATTTTGGGCTTTTTTACAAAAGATAATTTTTATACATCGCAAAAAATGAAGGTGCGTCTGCGGCTTTTTAAATATGTAATTTTTACTAATTTAGACATAACTTTGTTGAGAAATAAGAAGAAGTAAATATTTTTGTTTTGAATGTGTTAGGATATCCATATCTGCACATTATATAAAAAATCTAAATTGAAGAGATTTTGACTAAATTTTGTTTGTGATAAAAGTAACATTTGCGATTGAGATAACCTAAAAAAACTTTTTTACTACTACAAAAATGTCAGGCATCATAACATTCTCCTTCCTTTTTATTTCATTAAACTAATCAGTTTTGTTATTGATAAAGAGTGATTCTTAAAAAGATGTTGTTTATGAATGAAATAGGAATTTGTGAACGCTGCTAAAAATTTTTTTCATTTTGTAATAAGAAAAGATCAGTAAAAATTTTTTAAATAAAGCTATTAGCTCATAAAATTATTCGAAATCGACACTTTCTGCATTTTATTAATTTACAGAAAGTGTCATAAAACGTAACACAAACACTACATCATTTTTTTAAAAAAAATTTAAGTTAACATATAAAAAATAATTTCAAAAATTTATTTTAAAGTTTTGAAAATTATGATAATGCAAAACCTTTTTTATATTGATCAAATCAGTTTCAGCTAATGGAATGCTGTTAAACAATGTTTTTATGTTTTTGGGCAAATCAAGTAACACAATCAAAACAAAATAAGTTTTATTGACAAAATATTCAAAGTCAAGCACATCAAAAACTGAATGTCTGTCCACAAATTGTGGACCATAATCTTCAATTAAATCAAAAACACCAATTTATTTTGCAAAAAAAATCCAAAAAATTTTTTGTTTTTGGTTTAATTTTTTTTTAAATTTTTTCAAAGATTGGTTTTCGTTTTTTACAACATCATTTGTAAAATGTTAGACATATTTCCACATTCATTTATTTCGAGTTTGTTTTTTTTCAAAACTTTTGTGTAAAAAATGACTTTTGTTGACTCCAAAAATTTTAAGGTGTATCGTTGGTTTTTTGAATATTTGATTTTTAATCATTTTAAACAAAAAATGTTTGTAATATGTAAGAAACTGTATAATTTTTGGTTTGTACACAGCAAAAACCCCAACATCATTATTTATGAATTGAAGTAGCAGAAAGTTGTACAAAACTTGTGAAAAAGAGTTTTTCGGTCATTTCATGGCATTCAATTTTAATAAACTGATATTTGCATTTTGCGTCGTAATCACAATACAGATTTTCAACATATTTAAGTTCTTTAATAAGCATTTTGAATAAAAAATTTGAGAGAAAAAATCTAGAAGAAATTTTTATTGAAAGCGCCTATATTTTTGTGATTTTTTTCTTTTTTAGTTGAACTTTATGATTTTATGAAATAAACATATGTTAACGCCGGTAAAATTAATTTTTTTAAACGAACGACTTTTGTTTTGAAAGCAGATGATTTTGAAGACATTTTAAAAATTGTCTCCAACTTGTCATGGAAATTAAATGTTCATAATCGAACTTCATATCAATATTCAAAATGACCATAACATGTTTTAGCAAATTAAGTGAAATTACAGTTCCTCTAATAGCCCCTTGTGAATAAATACAACCAAAGGGGAAACAATTTTAATATGGCCGATAGCTGTTGCAAGATTTGTTGAATGGGAAGACTTTGAACGTTTACAAAAACTTTTAGTGTTTTTGAAGTGCAATAAATTACATAAAAAATTTCAAAATATTCAAATAAAATAAATTTAAAACCATAATGTCTGAAGAAACGTCTTCAATTTCTTCAACGCGAAAAAATGCAACGAAAATAAAAACAATTTTTTTTCAAACTTTTCGAAAAAATATGTCCCAAAAAATAGTCAAATCAAAAACACGATATTTTGGGTCATGTCTTCAAACAATCCTTTTTTTATCCAGCACAGCGAAAAATTGGTTTTAGTTCATGGCCGTTTTTGTTACAAAAAAATGTTTTAACCGTTTTTTTTGAATATTTACCAAATATTCTAATTTAGAGGATGTTGAAATTCTAAAAAAAAATTTGGATCATTAGTTTGCAAACATTTTTTATGAATCAAAAAACCCAAATTGTTCGAGATCCATTAAAAAATTTTTATTTTAAACGTCCACGAAAATTGAATTTTAAAGAAGAATTTAATCAAAAACACTATTTTTTTTGAAAGAAAGATATTTGCAAAAAATTAAGAAAAAAAAAGAAAACCAACGTTTTTAACGACTAAATTTTAAAATTGTCAGACATATTTCAACATTTATTTCTTTTATTTTATTGCTCAATTTCGTACACTTTTTTTCGCAAAAAATGGTGACTTTTATTTACCATAAAAAGCAAAGATGTATCTCTTATTTTTTTGAATATTCCACAGCTATTTTTTTAAATTTAAAATGCTTGTGAATTGAGAAAAAGCGCGAATATCACTTTAAACTGTTATAGTAATCGAGATTGCAACGCAATAATTAATCAACCAATATTAAAAAAAATTAAACTTTTTACATTAATCACACAAAAATTGTCAAAAAACAAACAAATTTTGTTTTTTATTTAATTACATTTTGATTAATAAGATTAAAAGTTTTTTTACCATAAATATCACATTATTATATTTTTGTGACTAGCAATAGTTTGAAAACATTTCATTGGAATTTTTTAACGTTCATGTGATCCCTTTTTTGTATGTCAGAAATCTTAGCTCAGAACAAAAAATGTCAAACTCATTCTTTTTTTCATCCAAAATATTCTTTTCTGTCGTCTAATTTTTACAAAAATCAATTTATCTAATTTATTATATATTTTTTCATCACAACTACTGATAATAATAATTTATTTCATGCTCCAACACATGATAAAAAACTACATAATCAATACAATAAAAAAGAAACAGTAAAAAATTTAAACTTCGTTTTGCGAATATAGAATATGCTAATTTAGCGAACTAATGAGTTTAGGCTCCAGATATCGCCCAGAAAATGTTTGCCATATAGTACATATAATTGTCGTAATCAATTAGTTGCGACATTCAAAAACTATGAGGGAGTTCAAGCTACGGTAATACAGTACTCTAGACAAAAATGACCCCTTTCTGATTAAGTAATTTGTAGAAGCTGACACTTTCCAAATGTTTCACAGTCGGATTCAGCATGTTTGAAAGGAATGAATATTTACAAAAACTGGTCTTAATCAATGTTTTATACGTTTTCTAACGTACAAAATTCGACTCTGAAAGATATGGAACGTTCCAGCTTATACAAATTACTGAATAAGCAAACCAAAGGTTCGGCTATGATATTGTGGAGCCCTATTATTTTTATTTTTTATTACGTTACATACAAAATAAAAATTATATGTAGCGTAATAATCAGGGGGAACACACATTAACTGTAAAAATGAGTAAAAATTGTAAAACCAAAGGCCCACCTTTAAACGCTATTTTTCGCAACTATAACACAAAATTTTAGCTGTTGAATGTGGATATAATGTCTAACGTTTTTAAATAAAGTATGAAAACTGTAAAAGTTATTTAATTTATTTTATTTTATTTAAAACCTTTTATCTGTCACGCAGGATTTATAACCTTTTATATGTTGTAATCTTTGTTTTTTTGCTGTTTACATTTTTTCAAAAAATGACAAAAAAGGATTGTAAGTTCAAATGCATTGAACACACGAAAAATATCAAATGAATCAATTAAACATTTTTGTGGTTGCAAAATTACCAATTATTTTATTTAATAATGAGCTCAAAGTCATAGAGAATGATAGTCAGCTTTTTGCGTATTTTATGTTCATTGAAATCCCCAAGCTTCACTTTTTTTAAACTGCGAATTTGGTACTTTAAAAATATTAAAAAAGTCAAAAAATTTTGAAGCAAACCCGGCAAAACTTCAAATATTGGTAAATGTTTTTCCTATTTTTCACGACAATTTTTTATTTCAAAAAAAATTTGCTTCTTTTTTCGCATTTTTTAGGTGTTTAACAAAACTCAAAAATGATGTCTTCGACATGTCAGTTTTGGATGAAATTTTTTTAAATATTTTATTAATAAAAAAACTTTTGCTTTGGAAAAGTTTGAAATATATTTTTAAAACAATAAACAAATTCTTATTCTTCTTGATTTATTAGAAAATATTAACGAGTTTAAAGAATTTGGTTTTTCTCTTTCATTCTGCAAAAAAAGCCATTTCATCGACTTTGTTTAATTTTGTATTCTTTTTTTACACATTTTTTTTACGTGGTTTTGGGCATTTTTCCATCATTTTGAATTTTCAATAGAAAGGCCTGGCTTTAACGAAATAATTTTTGAAAACATATAAGATACATACAATTAACCTATTTCAACTGGAAAAAAATGTAATTACGAGAATTTCCGCGAAATTAGTCGCTCATAAATGAATTTATTTTATTTAATGAATTTTTACCAAATTTAAAACAAAGTATAAAAATATTTAAAGGGTCAATAAGTATAAAATTAAAAAAAATATTCAAAAAAAATTTTTGTTGAAATATCTGCTTTATGCTTACCGCATTTTGGCTACTTTAATCTTTGTCGCCGTCGTCAAAAGTTCAAAGGGTTTTGCAAATTCCAGAACTCTACATGCTAAATTAAGACAAAAACAGGTTCTTCGTTACTTATGAATCCCCTATTTTGTAATGTTTTTCCTTCCTTGAACGGCGATTTTAGGAGCTGTTTTTTTATAAAAAATTAAAACTATGAAGAAACACAGCAATAAAAACGACTGTTCAAGGAAGGAAAAAACATGTTGAAAGATCTCGATTTACGAAATTCACCAGCCTTTTATATTACTTTAAAGAATTAGCATAATTTACATTGATAAATTTAAATACATGAATGAGGGGGTGCAAAAGTACAGCGGATCAGTGTTACACTTCTGTACATTTGCACCCGTTTATCCATTAACAAAAAAGACAAAAATGCAAATTTGGCAACGCAAGGAAAGGGGGTGCAAAAGTAAAGAAGTTCACAAAACATCTTTGACGTCAAAAAACCAAACTTTTAATGTTCGAATTAACTTAGATCGTTGCTTCGTATACTTTTTTTGTGAATATGGAAGAAAATATTATGAACTTGTCGATACAACGATTTCTCAAGTAAATCTTAACAGACCTTTTTAAAATTTCTGCGATACAAAAATTACAAAATTTTTCATTTATTGTCACTTCCGGTTTAGCAAGATATTTCTGCACGATTTCGTTTTATACAAATCAGCAAGCTTGATCATTTTTTAATTCAATATTTAATATATTCTAAAAAATTCAAAAAGAAAACTTAATGCATTTTTAAGCAAAAATGTTCAAAATTGATGATTTTTGCAAATAAAATTGATGACACTGTTGGGATGTTTTTTTTTTCAGGTTTTCTATTAAAAAAGATAGATTTTTATTCCTTTTTTACAATTTTTGCATTCACAAAAAAAAACTATGACAGTGAAATAATCCAAAAACATCTGTTTTTGCGGCATTTTAAATATATAAAACTTCTTTCATTAAAATAGCTTTTTAAATTTATTTTATCTCGGTTATATTTTTTTCACTGTCGAAAACAATGTGTCTTTAGGCAAAAGTAATTGAAAATCATAACAAAACATTCAAAATCAAATGTGCTAAAAACTGATACTTCTTTGATTTTATAAAAAAAACAGAGCTTAAAATGTGCAAAAAAAAGCAAGCATTTTACGATTTCGAAATAAAATTGTTGTTAAAAATAGGAATACCATTGACGAATATTTAAAGTTTTGCGGAGATCAGCGATTATTCTTTCAAAAATTGTTCCTTTTCACGATTTTTTTTTTATTTCGAAAAAGCCTCGAAGTGCGCTTCCACCGTTTTTTGAATAATTTAAAATGCGTTTTTTAGAAATGTTAAAAGTTTTTTATTGGCTTCTTATTTTGAAAAATCACATGTTTCATATGGATGAACCTATTATATTTCCTAACATTATATAAAAAGTTGTTTATATTTTTTTACTTCCAATCACTGAAAAAAAACTCACATGTTTTTTTTGCAGTGTCCACGAAAAGGCAGTGGTCCACGTTTTGCCAAACGTATTAATATATCATAATGATGACCTACATGCTCCAAAATTTTTATTTAGAGGTTCTAGGGCTTGAAGACCCTTAACTAAAATTTTGGAGCATGTAGGTCATCATTATGATATATTAATACGTTTGGCAAAACGTGGACCACTGCCTTTTCGTGGACACTGCAAAAAAAACATGTGAGTTTTTTTTTCAGTGATGCTTTTGCAACGTTATTTTACAGCCATCATATTTAACCAAAAACATCAAAAACCTTTTCCAAGGTAGTCAAATTTTTTAAATGAAATTTTCATAAAAATTTTTACAACAATTGTAATCCCAGAATTGGCAAAAGTGGTCAATGTTGGAAGTAAACACGTTTTTGCATGTTCACTTTATGAAAATTTGATAAAATAATTGTTTCTTTTTTTAATTTGTGAGTTTTTTAATTTGTGAGTTACAACATCATTTGTAAAATATCAGATATATGATATTTCCACATTTATCCATTTCCATTTCATTTAAAGGGATTGTCCAAGGCAGTACAAAACTTTTTTAATTTTTTAGATGACGTATCTTAACACGAATCAGGCAACAACAAAGGAAAATAAAAAAGAGAACACAAAAAGAACACATCTTTCACTCACGTATCCATTGTTTTTCCTGAGCATATTGCTTTCGTGTTAAGATACGTCATCTAAAAAATTAAAAAAGTTTTGTACTGCCTTGGACAATCCCTTTAAACACTTCTTTTTTGCAAAAAAAGAATGATTTTTGTTGATCACAAAATTCAGAGACGAATCTTTGGTTTTTTAAATAGTTAATTTTTGCTACTTTAGACAAAAAAATGTTTGTGAAATGTCAAAAACAGCAAAATTATTTGTTCTTATCGCTACAAAGGTGTATGGTTTCTGACATTATTTAAAAACTTGAACATTCGAAATTTGAACGAAACTTGTGAAAAAAAGTGATTTTAGCATTCGATGACATCAAATGTTTGAAAAAACTGATAGCCTATAAAGTTAAATTTCAATTTTACGATATATAGCCCTAATCTGTTTTTAAAAAACTGCCTTGTCATTATTTACTTTTTGTTTCATAACAAGATATTATACTATAAATAAACGTATTTTCTGGGTGTTTAGGCGCAATAAATTACATAAAAAATTAAAAAATATTCAAATTAAAAGAAACAAAACTTGAAAACGTCTGAAACATCATTTTCAATTTTTTCATCGCAAAAAATTTCGCTAAAAAATAAACAAGTATTTCGCAATTTCAAAATAAATTGTCGCAAAAAGTCTGAAAGCAAAAACAATGTTTTTTTCGGACTTTTGGGACTGATGCCTGCAAAATTTTATTTTTTTGTCCAGCAGAGGGAAAAGGTGGTTTTAGTTTATAGCCTTCTTTCTATCAAAAATATTTTAAAATGTTTTTTACCCTTTCTGAATATTTAATAATTTATGTAGTAGATGTTGGAATTTTAAAAAATATGGACAGTTAGTTTGTTATTTTTTTTAAAAAAAACAATCTGGTGAATCAATTTCAAAGTTCATTTATTAAAAATTTAATTGTATTAAACGAATGGAGAGAATTCAGATTTTAAAATAAGTTTACCAAAAAAATACAATTTTTCTCGACACGATGCAACATCAAAATTTTTTTTACAATTTTTCAAATTAAATTCAAAAATGTCAGACATTTTGTGTAAAAAGTTTAACCGTTTTATGAGAGGATTTGAAACTTGTAATTTCTTTTTTAAAATACCTCTTGCTGAAAAGATTTGGTTAATTACATTTTATTGTTTTTCGACAAAAAATGTAAAAACAATGATTAAATATTTACTTATATGATTCTATTTTTGTTCAGAGAAATGTGATTAAACAACACTTCGTTGGGTTGTGTATTAATAAATAACACGGGCATTTTATCTTTAAAGCTTTATGGTTTAATACGAATCATTTATTGTTATGGTTATGATAAGACATCTCGTACAAAAATATTGCTTAATGAATTATGCAAAATACACAACTGAATTATATTCATCATCCTCGAAACACTTACGACCAAAGCGTTGATATGTTTCGTCGTATATGCGGTAGCTTCCTTTTGTAAATCTTGGAGTTTTAAAGGAAATAGTAAACATAGCTCTTTTGCAATGTACATATTTGTCTAAATACTTTTTAAATCCTTCATATTCACTTGATGATTCTTTAAGCATTTGACACAATTCTTCTGTATGTTCGTCAGGAAATTTATAAGTACAAGGAGGATTCTGCAACCATGTTGTTATTGTGATGTAATCGCCAGTTCGCACATAATTAACATAGGGATCGTCCGAAGGCGGTAATGATATTTTCAAAGAAGAACTATGCGTTTCATCCGCAACAAAAAATGCAAGATCAATTTTAAAATAAAAGCTGAATAAAAAATTTAATACATGTGTTTGTGTTTAAAAATTCACCCGAGTCCTTTAAATGTCGATTTTAAGATGCCGTAGACATCATTAAGCTTTCTGTCTATGCAGTGCTCTTCTGCAAGTCTGTTTTCGTAATCCGCGCAGATTTCACTTTCATTCTGGACAGATTTATACAATGGTGCAATGAAATCAGCATTTGAAGAAAGTTTCTAAAAACATTTTTAATGAATCGATAATTTAACAAAGCCATATTATGAGTTTTTAAGAGATAGATAACGCTTTTACTAAAATTGAAAAGCTGTCCAGTTTCTGTCTACTGAAAAAGTCAAATAAGGTGATCGTAATTAAAATATGATTTTTACACTGAATGTCGAAACTTCGATAATTACGTAGCTTAATCTATATAGTTTTCCATGGGGGATTTCGACGGAATGCTTCTCTCGATCTGTTATCCCCTGAGGGGATGATTATGCAAATTTTTTAAAAAAAAGTTTTTTGTCATTTTGAATGCTCGAACTTTACTTAAACCTGGGCTTCTTCAACCCCAAGCTAGGTCGAAATCCCGATGGGGCATAGGTTGGCATAATCATATGATATGCAAATATTTTTTGGTATGCCCTACGATGGAGGCCGATCTCGCTAGTTAATTTATATGAAAGAGAGTGGACAGTGGCAGATGCGAGATATAATTGTAGCTAAAAGAAAATTCTCCTTGTCCAAAATTTATTTACCCTCACGGTGTGTCGAATCCTTAAAAAACTGTCTGTGAGACCTTTCTCCAAAACGATTTTTTCTATATTAAATTTTAAAACCTAGATTCTGAAGGACTGAAGTAATTTAAACGAATTCTGTAAAAGCAGAAAAAAGAGCATCATCTCTTTGGTATGAATGTGCTGGAAATTGTTAAATTCGGATTCTGAATTCTGTAGGATTCAGAATCCAAAAAACGTTTTTTCTCCAAAATCCATAAAAATTGAAATCACTAGATTTGTGTCGACGAGTAAATAACTAAAATATAAAGAGTTTTCATATTTGGTGAATTCTGAAGCCAGAATCAATGTTCAAAAATTTATTCTTTCTTTTTTCTTTTGTTGTTTACAGCTTCAGAATCCACTAAATATGAAAACTTTTTATATTTTAGTTATTTACTCGTCGACACAAATCTAGTGATACCACTTTTATGGATTGTGAAAAAAAATATCTTGGATCCTGAATCCTGCAGGATTCAGAATCCGAATTTTACAATTTCCTGCTCATTCATACTAAAGAGATGATGCTCTTTTTTTCTTATTTTACAGAATTCGTTTAAATTACTTCAGTCCTTCAGAATCTAGGTTTTAAAATTTAATATGGAAAAAATCATATTGGCGAAAGGTCTCACCGACGTGTTCGACACACCGTGACCCTCCCATGTTCAAGAATTTATAATCCCCCCACACATTTCTGCATAAATTATTTTTTTCATTTAAAGACTTTTTTGAAAACTGATTTCACTTGCCAATTTATTGACTCCATTTTTGCTGAGCGCCTCATCTACCGATTTCTGTGCTTGTATTATAGTTATATTCATATCGTCGATTGTTGACGATGGAAAATTAAGTTTTGAACAATGTGGCTGAACTATATACTGTAAATTAAAATTAATTTAAGCAATGTATATGATATATGAAATTTCTTACAAAGCGGTTCATCACATTTAAATACATCATAATCAAAGAAAAGAACCGGTGTTTTTCATATTCAGTTGATTTCATTTGAGCCTTGAATAATTGATCTGTCATCGTCACCATAACCTAAATATTAAAGTACATAAATAGTTTCAACGATTATCTTCAGGATGCAGCAGAATTATCCTGGCACTTTTAAGTTTTGTTTTATAAGATTTTTCATAATCGAAAATCCGTATTCAAACTATTCTTCGTCATCCTGTAAATAAGATTTAAAAAGAATAAATACTCACTGAAACAATGTCAAATGGATCATTTTCGTTACAATTTTCCATGAATCTTGTCTTATGTTCTTCGGTATCGAACAACATAAATATATTGTACCTACTAAACAAACTTGCCATTCTGGTTATCACTTTCTAAAAAGGTAACCTAATTTTTGTTAGCAAAAAGGGCAAAACACATATGGGCTCTAGCCATCATGTGCGAAGTTTCATGGTAATTAATGCATTAATATGCTTTTTACACATAAAAACAAAATTTGCCACACAAAAGTGCCAAGTTTTGAAGACTAGCCACATTTCAAAAAAGATTCTTTGTTTTAATTTTTTTAGAAATGTCAACCAGAATGTTTTTAAAAGTGCAGAAAGTTTTACTTACTTCATAAAATGAAACTTGAATAAGGGTGTCTGATATTTGATCAGCTGCTGCTTGAATTGCAGTATGTATTTTGTCAAGTTTTTCAATTATTTGACCATTTTGCTCTACTAGTTTTGCATGTTGAGCATTCTAAAAAAAATATCACTCTATTTTTTTAAAGTAATTAAAAGTGGCAGTATGAATTTTGTCAAGTTTTTCAATTATTTGACTATTTTGTTGTACTACAGAAGTTTCAACATACAAAGTGTTGAAACTCTAACAAGGGAACCGTCAGAAGTGATAATTGAGTTTTTAAACAAAATATGTTTTTTGGGATGGTTTTAAGTTCATAACGATCATACGAAAATATTACGTGCTGATTTTTAGGTTACGGTACTTTTTCGGCACTTTGAAATTTTGTACCCTCATGTCCAAAGGGGGTAGTCCGTGCTCAAAAAAGTGAAAAAAATAAAAAAATTTAAGAAATGTTAAAAATGGATGGAAATGTTAGTAATAAGCATATTAATGATACCTAAAAAATATTTTTGCTTAAAAACATTTGAAACCCACTTTTTAAAACAATTTAAGCATGCGTCATGTATTAGTACAAGAACCTTGAAGCGTTCAAAAATAAATTTATCGGCCTTCTGGCAAAAAAATATTTTGCATACGCTTATTACCGACCCTCAGGAACAATTTAGAGCAAAATTTGTGAAATTTAAAAAACTTCAAATTTTTTTCATTTTTTGAATCCAAAGGGGAGAGTAAGGCAAATCGCAGAACTTCAAAGTGCCGAAAAAGTACCGTAACCTAAAAACCAGCACGTAATATTTATGTATGATCATTAGGGACCTAAAACCATCCCAAAAAAACATATTTCGTTTAAAAACTCAATTATCACTTCTGACGGTTCCCTTGTAAGCTCTGAGAAACTAAACAGTTGCTAACAAAACAATTAACATCGATCTTTTTTGATTCAGTTAACAAACTTACCAATTCAGCCTCTCTTATTTCTTGTGCTTCGGCATTTTTTTTGTCCTGATCAACTTGATATGCGAACTGCGCGGACTGTACTGCCAAAGCTGCCGTTGTAATGGCTAGGCTTGCCGTCGCCACTGCCAAGTTAGCCGGATCAGTAGTTGGAATAAATTTTGAAGTATTTGAAGGATTTTGTAAAGCAATTAATTTATCTAAGACATTATTCATTTCAATAGCATTGTTTAGCGAAAGATTGATATCTTCCATTGTTTTGTTATAATCAAATGTCGAATTGTCATCAAAACTTCTGAATGACATAGTTGTCTGACATTGAATTTTGGAAGAAAACCATAACAAAACCCAAATAAACGCAGCAGCAAAAATTATCATCTGAAAGTAGCACTAATCTTAATGGCACCCTGAAGAATCACGATTCAGTCAGAAGTTTTTTTCAAGGGGGTGTGGATTTTTCAACTTCAGTACTCTGTTTAATTTAGAAAATCCACATGCGCACAACCCCTTAAGAATTTTTCATACCTATAAATGTACTATCGATCCCATATATAACCTTTCAAACCCTAGGGTGTCACTATGACGCGATCCCATGTAAATGAAAAAAACTTAATAATGCATAGGGTTAGCTCCGATCAAGAAATGTAAACTTTTATAAAAATACTATAGATAATAATTTTGAAAATATAAAAGTTATAAAAAAATGCTTTTCCAACAACGTTGGTAACATAGAGAAATTACTAAATTTGCATCAAAATCTGCCCCTCCACCGACCCGGTCCTGATTTTGTGAAAAATTACGCCCTGTCCTTATAAAAAATACTGGTGGAAATGCTTCGTTCGTGATTTAAAAAAAAGTATGAGTGAAAACGGGGACAAATGTTGTTCTGGATGGTGAAAACGATAGCATGATTACACAGTTCTTCTTTTAGCGACAAATAACTAAAGTAACGTTTTTGCTGAAGGAGGTTTCTTTAGGCGTTTTTATACAGAAAATTCCCTGCTTTTTTCCCAAGATCTACCTTCTTCCATAAATGTTTTTGCAAAAAGAATAGATTATAAATTTTTAATGAAAATTATACAACCTTTTCAAGAATTTTTCCAGACTGAATTTATGGCGTTTTAAAAGCCTTTTTATTTTGTAAAACATCATGTCACATCGAATTTTTTTCCAGAAAAAACCAGAAAAACGTGAGACAAAGTGTGGCAAAATGTTTATGAACGCCATGTGTAAAACAGGCTTTCGAAAAACGAAAAGACTTTTCTTTTGTTCTTTTTAAAAACGAAAGAAAACGAAAAATCTCACATTTTTCTGCCTTCGTTTCGATGTGATGTCTGAAAAAAAACAAAATTCTAAATGAATTCGACTAAAATAAAAAAAAATGAAAAAGGAAAAGGAAAAACATGGGTGCTAAAAGCGCCAGAACTGCTTTGTGTTATTATTGAACCCATTTCTCTTTTTAAAAAAACAAAAACGATTTAGGTGTTTTGTTACAAATCTGTAATTCGACTAATCCTTTAAAGCTTATATGTGAAACAGAGTTCTGCGAAATCGAAATTTGAAAAATCAAAATCGAAATGTCGAAATCGAAATCATTTTCAGCTTATCCGAAATCGAAATATTTTTTGAACCCTTCGAAATTGAAATATCGAAATCGAAATCGATATTTTCATCCGAAATCGAAATCGAAAACGAAATTTTTTTCTGTAAAAATTTTTAAAGTTTTCAAATCTGCCTTTGACTGATTTTTATAACTATTTACATCCATAAATGACATAATATAACCCTTTCAGTGACTTTTCAGCTCTAAATTCAGTTTTTTTATTGGACGAAAAATTTCGTTTTTAATTTCGAATTTTGAACAAAAAATCGAAATATCGAAATCGAAATAAAAATTTACTCGTTCGAAATCGAACTAACGAAATCGAGATCGAAATATTAGCCGAAATCGATATTTCGATTTCGCAGAGCCCTGATGTGAAAGAAGAAAGAACACTTTTTGGATATTCATCAAACAGTTGGTTTTCGTTCCCACAAAATCATTACCGGTGAAAAATCTGGTTGCAATTTTTTATCCAAAGATAATTTATGAGAGTTCATTTGTGAATATTTAGTAAACCATGGATTTTATCAAATCCTTAAGCATGGTCGAAAACATAGGTAAAATACAAAAAAATTATGATTTTTTACCATTTTTGCCAAAATTTTAAAAAAATGGTGATTATGTATTCAAATAAATTTCAAAAATGTCAAACGTCACCACATTCCTCCTTTCCAGTTCAAGGCAATGTTTTGACACTTAACAAAGAGAATAATTCCTTCTGTTGTTGATTTTATATGAATGAATGAATTTAATACATTTGATAACATTTGTAAAATTTTATTTCAAATATTTTTGATTTTTGCGGTCAAAAATATGATAATTTCTAAATAACATTTTAAATATTGTGGCGTACAGAATTGAAGTTTTGTATTAAATGCTCTATGGCAAGATTTTAATCTTTCATAAAAGTGTTTTCTGGGTGTTTTAAGGTTAATATATGACATCTTTTACTTAAAAATATTCAAAGAAAATGAATCAAAAACAGAAATGTCTGAAATATTTTCTCCGATTTCTTCAACGCTAAAAAAGTTTTAGCAAAAAGAGACGGACGCTATTTTTTTTGTCCCTTATTTTTACTCTTTTTTCCCCGTAGAAAAAAGAGTCCCCGTCAAATTAAACTCAATGTATTATTAATAAATTAATAACACAATATTTTTTAAATTATAAAATATTAATATAGTACTTTATTATTAATTTTAACAACTAATTTAAAAAATACTGTGTTATTAATTTATTAATAATACATTGAGTTTAATTTGACGGGGCTCTTTTTTCTACGGGGAAAAAAGAGTAAAAATAAGGGGAAAATAAAGTTTTATTCAAAAAAGACAAAAATTTTCCGATTTCGAAATAAATTTTCAGTCGTCAAATCAATAACTTGTTGTTGTCAAAAAATCCATTTTGTCTCTTGCAGGAATAAATCAACGACGACGACTATTTCAAAAGATCAAAAACAACAAAAAAAATGTCTTTCCTATTTTTGAATATTCAATTTAGATATTAATTGAAACTAAAAATGTTTTTGAATATGAAAATAAGAATTAAATATTCTTTTTTAAATGTAAATGGATAACAATAAAAAAGCACATTTAAAAAAAATTAAAATGAGAAAAGTATTTGTACAAAACTTGATTGAAGAAAAAAAAGGTTGAAATAATTTTTTGACATTAATTGGACAAGGACATGGGCTTTTTTAAGCCCTGATAAAGCCCGGCCCAGGCCCTGGTCTTGGGCCGGGCTTGGGCCTGAGTTGATTGGGCTAGGGCCGGGCCTCAGCCTAGTTATCGACGTTTTCAAAAAACGCAAAGAGGGGGGGGGCAAAGACAAATTTGACGAATTTTTTATCTGAGCCGGAACAGATTTTTTTAAAGCTGGGCCTGGGCCGGGTTTGGGCTTGGGTTGTTTGGGCCGGGCGTGGGTCTTAAATTTGGTCCATCCTTATTGGTGAATGGCTACATACATATGTTACAAAATGAATTTACTAAAATACGATTAAGGTTTTTCTGATCAATGAATTCGCTGTAATATGCAAATTTTGAGAACTTTAGAGCTTATTTCCTCCTTGAATAAAATTTGTCAATTTGTCAGAGAGAAACATTGTGATCAAAAGGTTTTATGTGATGCTTTTTAAAAAGACTTTTTTCCGATTTTCTGAGAAAAAATTTGTGTCATTCATCATATTAGGCAATTTAGAAAAAGTTTGTGTGTTTTGTTGAGAAATCATTAAGAATAAGTTACTTTTTATTTTCTTTCAGCTTTTTGTCATCCACAACAAATTTTTCTTCCTTTTTTTAATTACTCATATCTTTTTTTCCAAACTTTTTAATTTTTTGTTAAACATCCTTTTTTATTACTAATAAGAAAAGAATTTGCAAATAATTTTTTTTAAAATTTTATCAAGATTGATGACAAAAAAAAAGTTGTGCCATTCATTAATTACGGTAGACAAACTTTTTACAAATATCAGAAGCCATCTAAAATAAATGACTTTTTCAAAAAATTGATTTAAAAAATGCAGTCTTAAAATTTTTTTTACTTCCAGATTTTTGTCATGACTTTTTCATTTTTTGTTAAACATCCTTTTTTTCGTTATTGAAAGGAAAAAGAATTTGCAAAATATGCTTGCTTTTGTTTAAAAAATTCAGTTTTTTCACGTATTCGATCTATTCCATATTTTTTTAAAACATCATTTTTGCAAAGGAAGCAGAAAAAATGCATTTCTTGATCAGTAAGAAACTTTCGCTGAAAAAAAGAAAGAAAAAGAATGTAAAAACATTTAAGCTAAACCTTGGGGGGGGGGGGGATCTTTAACAAGGCAATGTAGAAAAAAAAGAAAGAAAAAAACAGAAACAAGGATAAAGGACAGAAAAGCTTTTTTCCCACAAAAAAAGATAAAAACAAAAATGCAAAGAAAAAAAATAAGGAAGCAAAAAAGAAAGATATCTCATCCGGAAGTGAAAAAGAAGGAAGGACTTTCTCTTCTAACTTTTTTCGATCGTTGAAACGTTAGAAAAAAATGGTTTTTTTCATTCCATATAAAAGCACCTTAGATTTGTCTTTTTTTATCCATTATCAGTTTCTTCGAGATTGTTCGATTTTCTTGTCATCATTTTTTCTTGCTTCAGCTTTCGTTAAAGTTGAAAAAAAATTTTTGGAAAAATTTTGTGCTTTAGACAAGTTTTTTTTGCTCGAACATTTTTTAAAATTGGATTTTTTTCAGCGCAAAAAATGGTGAAGTGGCTCATTGGTCTTTTTGCAGTTTTTGCCGTTGCTTCGGCTGGCGGATATGGCGGTCCTCAACAACAGCAGCCACAGTAAGTTTTTCAATTCTATTTCTACCGTACCCCATACCCCTACCGTATTCCATCATTGTCCAATAACAACAACCTTATACCCAAAACCCCACAGCTTTTGGTCCCTGAAAGAAACTAAAAAACTGCCTTAAAATCCCTCTCCTTGAAAGATATCATATATCTCACAAAACCTCTTTGTTTCTGCTTTTTCGTTTGACGTGATCATTTTTATGCAAATTTCAGAGCACCTGTTTTGCCTAAAGGTGGATATGATCAAGATCCATACGTTGCTGCCGCTCCTCCAGCCCCTGTTCAACCAATCTATCAACCTCAACAACCTGTATATGCTCCACCTCCACCACCCCCACCACCACAACAACAACAACCTGTTTATCAACCAGCCCCTCAACAACCAACATATGTTGCCCCTCCACCACCACAACAAACTTCTCCAGTTCCAGCACCAGCATATGGTCCACCTCCTCCACCACCCCAACAACAACCCCCACAACAAACATATGTTCCACAACAACAACAACCTCTTATCCCTGATGCTCCAGCATATGCTCCCCCACAACAAGCTCCACCAGCTCCCCAACCAAGCTATGAACAACCTGCCCCCCAACCAAGCTATGAACAACCTGCTCCACAACCTCAAACATATGCCCCACCTCCACCACCAGCCCAACAACCCCCACAAAGTTATGCCCCTCAACAACCTGCTTATCCTTCTTACACTCCAGTAGCAGCACAACCCCCACAACCAAAAGAAGATTACTGTCAACGAAATAACTTGTTTGAAGGTTATCATGTTCAAGGATGTAAAGCTTATTACTTTGCCTGTTCACCAGTTAGCACAATCCGAAGCCGATGCCCCAAGGGTCTTTTCTATGATGTTGTTGCTCAAGTTTGTGATTACAAACATCTAATTGCTGCTTGCGGCGGAACCCGACCACCCCCACCACCACCGTAGGTTTTTTATAAGTTCATTTATGTAAATTTTTGAATTTTGTTGAATTGAAAAACTTTTATGCAAATTTTAAAAAAAATTTAATTTGCATAAACATTCAATACTGATTTTCACAAAAAAATCTGTTAATTTTCTTAAAAATAAATTTGCATAATTTTTTTTGTTAGTTTACTTAACAATAAATTTGCATAAAATGATTTATGCTGATTTAAAAACTAACTAAATTTTATTATGCAAATTTTTAGACCACAACAACAACCCCCAGCAACTTATGGTTCATCATATGCCCCAGCCCCACAACAACAACAACCCACATATCAACAACCCCAATCATATGGTCAACCTTCATATCAACAACAACAACCTCAACCACAACAGCCTTATGGCCAACCACAACAACAACAACCCCCAGCTTATCGACCTCCTCCACCACCAGAATATGATTGTACTGGAAAAGCTGATGGAGTATATGTTCGTGGATGTGATTCAAAATATCATATTTGTATGCTTGGAACTACCACAACTCTTTCATGCCCAACTGGAACTTTCTATTCACCATCTGCTGAACGATGTGATTACAAGGCACATGTTACAGAATGCGGAGGAATTCCACCACCACCTCCACCACCGTAAGTTTTTGTTTTAAAAAATATAAAAAATTTACATAAATTAATATTTTGTAAAATCCCTTTAAAAATTTGCATAATTTTTTTTTTGCAAAATTTCTTTAAAAATTTTGCACAAATTAATATTTTTGGTAAAATTTCTTTAAAAAATTTGCATAAATTCATATTTTGTAAAATGCCTTTAAAAATTTGCATAAATAATTTCAGAGCCCAAAACCCTTCAACCCCATATGGACAAACCCCACCACCATTAACAGGTTATCAACCACCAGCCCCTGCCCCACAACCCTATGGTCCTGCCCCAGCCCAACAAGAACCTGCTAATGCTTGTACAGGACTTGCCAATGGCATTTATGGTCGAAAATGCAGTGAAAAGTTCGTTGCTTGCAACCAACAAAAAGCTGTTGATTTTACATGCCCAACAGGACAAGCTTTCAATCTTAAAACTGTAAAATGTGCACCAAGAATTGAAATTCAAACTTGCCCTGAATATGAAATCCCTCAACAACAACCTGCACCAGCCCCACAATCATCATATGGTCAAGCCCCTCCTCCACCACCACAACAAGCTCCAGCAGCCCCTCAACCAAGCTATGAACAACCTGCTCCACCCCCACAAACATATGCTCCACCTCCCCCACCACCAGCCCAACAACCCCCACAAACTTATGCTCCAGTTTTTGCACCGGCCCCACCACCACCCCCTCCACAACAACAACAACCTGTTTATCAACCAGCCCCCCAACAACAACCCTCATATCAACAACCCCAACAACCCCAACAACCCCGAGGACCTTATTAAAATTTGAATAATTGATAAACTTTCAGTATTTCTTTTTTGCGCTTTAATTTTAATTTTGGGATAATTTTAAAAATTTGAATATTACTTTTTGTTTAAATATGAATAATAAATAATTTTAAATTTAAATCTGTTGTTTTTTTCTGCAACAAAAAAATTCATCAGTATTTTTAATAAACGGGTTACTGTAGGTTAGAAAAATATTACAGTTTTATTTTTAAATGGGTTACTGTAGTTTTTAAAAATTTTTAAATCAATTTTAAAGTTTTTTTCTAACATTGAAGAATATCAGTTTAATCAATACCCCATTACAGTATGCTGTAAGCAATGATGGTAAAACTACCGCATCAACTACAACAACTCTTGCAATTTCTTCTCGAATTACAGGAGACACAAGAAAGAGGATAATTATTGATGGATAAAATTGCAAAAGAAATAAAAAATATGAAATAATCAAAAAATCGAGTGCATCAAAGCTATAAGAAAAATAGGACACAATATACAGTAACACAAGCATCGTCGAAGAAAATAAAGTTTGAAAAATTAATCTTCTTTCCATTTTTGCTTTTGAAGAAAGTTGAACAAGTTTTGGGGAAAGAATTATTCCAACAAAAATTAGCAACAAAGCTAAAAGTCCAAATATTCACGATTGAAATGATTCGATTTGTTCAAAAATTAAATTCTCTGCAATGATTTTCATAATAATACAAAATCATTGCAGAGAATGTATGTATTATAAATTTATTGGATTTTTTCAGCAACAAAAAATTAATGAGTTTTTTAAAAATCGGGTTACTGTAGTCAGACAATTTTAAAGCATTTTTATTAAAACGGGTTACTGTAGTTTTATAAATTTTAAAGTCATTCTTTAAATGTTCATTTTTGGTTTAATTCAGACACCGAAGAATATCAAATTGACCTAAACACGATTACAGTATGCTTCAAGCATGGATATTAAAGCTACCGTATTCACTTGCATCAAAAACATACGTGAAGAAGGGGTGGGAATTCCCACCCTACCCCCCCTCCCCCTCCTTGCATGAAAATTTTGGGAAAAAAGTTGTAAGGGAGGAGTACGTGAAAAACGGAAAAAAATTAAAATGAAACCTTTAAATTTTTACGCTTTTTTCCTCAATTTATTAAGAAAGTGCAGTATTTTTTGCAAATTCTTAAAAATTTTTCCATGTTGAAATCTTTAACTAAACTTATTACTTTACCATGGGTTTTCACCAACACAGCTTTTTGCAGATTTGCCTTCAACAAAAACTTTTCGTCATTGCCTTTTTGCTCCAGATAATTTACAACTATTTAAACGATATTTATATCGTTATATTCTCACAATCAATTTTAGAACTTTTTAACAAATCAAACAAAACTATTTATTAAACTTTTCAAAGTAAAAAAATAAAAACAACATCACAAAGTAATATATAAATTAATTAAGCAATCCAGTAACGACCAAGGATACCATTGAGATAAGAAGCCCGATTATCAGGAACCCAGAAAAGATAAGCAAGGAAGAGAAGACTGACAAAACGATTGTTTTTTCCATTCAGAAGCAGTATATTCTTTTTTAACCATAACTTGCATACGACGAAGAAAGATGAGAACAAGGAAGGCAACAGAGTACAAAATAATTGCACCATTGATATAGTCATTGATATGATCATCTTTTACAGACCCTTGTATTCACCAGCCCAATCATCATAAGTTTCATTCATGGCAGATTGGATATGAGCTTCAACAGGTTCAATGGTAGCAAATTCATGGTTTTCATAAATAACAGAATGATTATAATCGACGACTTCATAAGTGATTGGATCATAGGTTTTGTTGTAGAATTTCTTTAATTGTTCAAATTCATTATAAGCCTTTATATCATTCAAAATTTCACACATCAAAAATATAATAACTTACTTTTGTCCAAAGTTTGAAAGGCATCCAAGCTTTTTTTTCACTATCAATATTCCAATTTGTTCAAGTTTCACTACATTCTTTGATAAAAGCATAGCGATCAGGATAAGTCAACATTTGCCAAAGCAAAAGCAGCATTATTCCAAGAAGAACGAAGTAATGCACAGCATTTACAAGGTTTTACTTTCAAAATATCAATTACTATGAAAATGTGTTTTAAAAATCGTACATCAAATAACAAAGAATAAGCTCTTTCAGCATCGCTGCTTCCAATTGGAATTACCAAAACATTTTTTATGTATCTTTCAAGATCTTGGCTAACTTCAATAATATCATCAACCCGATCGAACATGGTTCGGAAGAAAACTTGTAGAGGAAGTTTTGTCCATTGTTCAAAGGTTTCACGTTCAACAGTACCTGCTACGTTAGCATAAAAATCTTTAATGTCTTTACCAATTGTTGCACAATTAACACAAACAAGTTCTGCCATGTTGTTATATCTTTGGTGTAAGACAAGAGATAAACAATTATAATAAAAGTAATATTTATTCAAGAGAGAATAAATTAAGACCAAGTTAAAGCTTTATATCCATCAGAAAAATCATAGATAAAAAAGATGAAAAACATTGGGCCAAATACTGATCATTGTGGGACTCTTGAAGGGAGCTAGTTAAACAAAGTGGGAAACTCTGATCAACTCAGAAATTCAAGCCTTTCAAAAATTCACTCAGAATGCGTTTTAAAACTGGTGCTTCATCATCAACAAAAGCTTAAAGTTTAGTTCTAAGTTTATCACTATATAGTGTGTGACCCAGATGAACTGAAGCTATCACTAGATTAATGAATTTTGTATATAATATTTAAATAAACAATGTGACAATAATATTGTCACAATATCTTAAAATTCACAAGTTGGAGTTGTAATATTGACAATATTGTACAATGTAGGCTAATGTTTAAAGTGCTTAACTAAAAAAAAAAGTAAAATCAATCAAAAAGAAAATGCAATATACTCCTTGAATACTATGACGAAAACAAATAGTACGTTCATTTTATATGATAAATAGATAACATGTAAACGGTACAGTGAAAAATTCAATAAATTAAAAACCAAACTCAAAAAAAACCATTAACATAAGTCCGCTCATGCAAATATGCCGAAAAAAATTACAAAAAATACTGTAAGGGAAAACAGATAAAGTAAAAAAACAGGTAAAGGAATAGAACGTTTTAGAATATCGGCGGCGCGAAGCGCCGCCGAAAAATTTTTTTCGGATTTGGCGACCTTTTTGTCGGAGGGGGTTGTATAGGGTTTGCCTCATTCCCACCCTCTTCTTCACGTATGATCAAAAACATTCAATTAATTAAAACATTTTTATTAACCATCAAAAAAAATTAACTAACTATTTACATAAATAAATAATACAGTAAAATCATAAAAACTTTACTTATTACTTAACAAAGATATATATACCTCGCAAAAGAAAATAGAATAAACAAAGAATCAAGCATTTCACTTTGGAAGACGACGAATTTCATGAACCAACCAAATCAAGAAAGTGAAGAGAATAATTGAGAAATTTTGATGAAGCCAAGCAAGAATTGCGGGATCACGGAAATACTAAAAATGAAAATGTTAGAATTGTATAATAAAATATAAATGAAGAACTTACCAAAGTAGTAACACCAAGAACCAATTGTGAATATCCGAGTGCCATTAAACCTTTGAGAGCAGTCATCGCACGAGGTTGAAGATGCATTCGACGTCCCATAAAATACATGACATTGATAAGAGCAAATGAAATATATCCCTGAAAATTTAATCATATTATGGATATGGATATCATAAAAGGTGATAAGATGGTAAAGCAAAATAAGATACTGTAACTCAAAGACGACCAAGGGCTATTTGATGCCCTGAGGCAAAGTCGACGAAAGAAATTTTAAAACCCAAAAACAGTGATAGCCCTGGCCCCGTGCCCAAAGTAGAAAAAGCATAGTCAGGACAACAAATTTTGGCCCTTGTTCATCATTACAGTAACTAATACAAAAAACAAATCCTTACCATATATCGATGAATAAATTGTACAGTAACAGGATTTTCAAAGATATTTCTCCATTTTGGAACCATTGCAAAGAGATCATCAGGAAGCCATTTTCGAGCATATTCTGGTTCTGCAGCATCCAAAGCAGTAAGGAATGAACCTAAAAAATTGTTCAATAAGCACATCCATCAAAACTTATAAAACGTACCCATTGCAGATCCAACCAAAAGCAATGCAATCAATCCTTTTCCAAGATAACGAAATCGACCAATTTTTGCAACATTTGAATGCTAAACAATATTACGTTTGTAAAATCAAATACCGTACATTTAAATATCTTACATCTTGCGGTGATAAAAACATTGAAAGTCCACTGTAAAGGAATATTCCATACATAAAAAATGGAACAATTAAATGCGTTGCCATTCGATATTGACTAACTCCAGGCTTTTCTTTATTTGCCATTAATTCACGATGTAATCCACTATTAAGCATCCACCAACCAATTGGAATCTGAAAAAATAAACAATTAGTTTTAAAAACTTGTATTTAACAAAGATATATAATATCCCATCGGATATATGTAATCCTTCAAAGGGATTGTTTATATCTGCTGTCAGCTTTTTTAAAGGAGAAAGGATGCAAATCAAAATGTGAAGCTCCGTTTAAAAGATCAAAGGGAAAAAGATCTGGATATGTAGAATTCGAAATTACTGCTTTTATGTTGACACCAGATTCAGAAAACTCCTAATCCTAATTTAACAAAATCTTCCTTACTTGAGCAGCCATCAAAACTCCAGCTAAAAGCATTCTCTTTTTCAAGACAGAATTGAAGTATCCCTTCTTCCAGAAATAAATACATGGTCCAAAGAAGAGGAAGAAAAGTGAACGACCACCCATTCGATGACAGTAAACAAGTGACCACTTGAATTTAAACATATCCAATGTAAGTTCACCACGATCTTCTGGAGTCAATCTAAAAAAAGATTGATGATGGTTATAGATAAAGAAGTTAAAGAATTATGTTGCTGGAGAATTGAGGAAACTAACAGTTTATATTCATCAAAAGTTTTGTAATGTTCAAATTCTTCTTCCCATGCTTTTTGTCCAAGTGGTGGAATCCAACGGAATGGATGTCGATCAGTCATTTTCATTGCAGATTCTTGAAGCCTAAAAAAGAGTGGAGATTAGTGATAAGATATAAGAAAGCTTTAGGAGATAATAATATTTAAGGATGGTCAAAGGTCAACGGCTTCTCGATAGCTCTGGTACAACACTGAAACACGAGCAAAAGCAGAAAAAAGCAAGCCTGGGCTGCCCCGGAGCAGCTGAAACTGCACCAGATCGTCCCGGGGCAGCTGCAAATGTTAAAGACCGTCCCGGAGCAGCTGCAAATGCTCAGGACCGTCCTGGAGCAGCAAATTTAATCATAGTCCATCATTAACATGATCACAACGACATCAAAAAAGTCAAAGAGGTACTTCCATTCCTTCATTAAAACCTTTCTTTGCTTACCGAGTTAAACCACCTGCTCCAACAGCAACATATACACCAGCAGAACATGCAAGAAGCCAATATCCAACATATTTTTTAGCTTTTGGTGTCATTTCAAATGTAACTGCATCACTCATTCGTCGCTTGATTTCCCTGAAATATCAATCATTAATCAATTTTCAGCAGCAACAAAATCCTTCAAACTTACGTTGCAGTTTGATAAACAGCTTTTGAAGCAGATTTTGCACCACGAAAAAGTGCCATTATAACAATATTATTTGATTCTTGCTGGAAAGAAGAATTGCAGATAAATAAGATAGATTTCTAAAAAAGTAAAAGAGATTTGATAAATCCAATTTGAAAAAAATTGAGCAATTTAAAAAATTGTTAAACACAAAAAATATCGCGGTAAGAAAAAATAATGTTGCATTAATCAGTGCAAATTTTATGGCTGCTTCTTCAACAAAATTTTTGTTACAAAAAATGAATGTATGCAAAACTTTTTAAAGATTTTGGTGGCAAAAAACGTATTGAAATTCATAAAAATTTCTTTCACGTGAAAATAAAGGCCATGGGAGAGATAAGATGAGGGAAAGAATGCAATATTGGGACAAAAAGAGATTCTGTCGGGTACTTGAATGAAAAACGGGTATTAGCCAAAATCTTTTCTTATAAGCGGCAAAGATCAAAGAAAGACAAAACAAAGGGAAGAATTCAAACATTTTAAATAAAAAAACTCCAGGTGTTAGATCTGAACAATCCCAAAGAAAAATTTTTATTATTTTGGAGGTCGAAATAGTGTTCATCTATCATTTGCTGCTTTATCTAGAAATTGGCATAGATTAATATTCAGCATTTCTATTGTTATGTCTTGAAACAGTTTTTCTCTTACTGTTATTGAATGATAAAAGAAAAATTGTTTCGAGACATATCAATAAAAATCCTGAATATCAATCTATCTCAATTTCGCACTAAAGCAGAAAATAATAGATTTTTTTAAACACATAATTTGATGGAAAAAAGTAAATCAACAATAACGAAAAATTAAACAACAAAAATATTACGATAAACGAAAACAATAAAAAAATAGAGTAAAAGTCAAAGCATTAAAATACACAAAAAATGAGAGAGAGAGAAATTGCAAATGTCCAACTTTTTTTCCTGATAGGAAGAAAAAACCTCGTTGAAATTGATCAAAAACCAAAAATAAATAAATAAACAAAAATAAATGTTGAAACTACATGGGCTTTATTTTTCTCTTCCTCCAATTTTTGACAACAAAACTTTAAAATTATTTAAAAGCAAAAAATAGTTAAACCAATTTTTTTAGGATTGAGCCGCAATTCAAATTTGAAAAAAATTTCGTTTGTAGCTCTCACTCTTTTTGGATTATTTAAATCTCATTTTATAGCCACTAACCCGGAATCGATGGACATGATTTCTCTTTTTGCCCCTGTAGGATAGCTGTTTTTTAAGTTACAGTATAATAAAAAGTACAAAAAATGCTTGAAAATTTTTACCACTTTTTTTCTCATAAACTTTAATATGTTATATCCCACAAAATAGCTTAAATATCTCGAAATGATAAAAGAAGTCTCCCGACTTGGGGACAAATATTGCCCATCAGAGGAGATATTAATGACCCCGAAATATTGATTCCTTCACATTGAAAATATCTAACCGGAGTCAAAGACAATAGTGTTTAAAAAAAGGAAGCAGAAAACTAACATCATTAAATCAAAAAAAGAAGTTTTCCAAAAAAAGACATTAACTAATTTTAGAACAAAAAATTTTTCTTAATTTTGGTAATCTTTTATAACCGTAATTTGTTTCCAACAAAAGTTTTTTTGTAGAATAAACGAAAAAGCAACTGAATAAGGGATAATAAAAAAAGTCCAAACAACAATAATAAATAAATTTTTTCGATGCTATTTTTGTTGTTTTTTTTTGATGTTGAAGATGAGGAAGGGAAAAAAGTGGGGGAAAAAGAAGGAACCAAACACCCCTTTTTTGAAAGTCCTTCTTTTTTCTCCCTTCTTTTTTTCCAGCTGGAGCAGCAAGCAAAGAATTGCAGCAGCAGCAGTTATTTCATGTTGTTGTTGCTTTCTTTTTTTCTCTCTCTACTTTTTTCAAAAACGAAAACACAACAAAACCGAAGGACAACAGATCTTTGAACTTTTATTTTTGCAACAGCAGAAAAAAAAGAAGAAATGTTGTATCAATGAAATGAGGAAGAAAAAGAATAAAGAACAAAGTAAAAAAAATAAATTATGTCAACAAAAAAGGTGTTCGTATTTTTACGGAGGGTTTGGCACAACTTTTTTTTTGTAAAAAGTACAATACTGAAACACAAAACGCTAAAAACAAATCTGGCAAAACAGACTATCGGCAAATACAATTTCGACAAGAACATGAACAACTTTGGCAATATTTTAAGGCAATAAAATTTTTGCCGGCAGTCTATTTGTAAATTTTTTTAAATGAACAATATTGTATTACAATAAAACTACTTTTGCATATTTGGAAAAAAGATATCACGATTCTCAAAAAATTCAAAGGGATCTTTATTTTTCCATAAATTTCGATGTTTTTCCTTCCACCAATTATGATGTTTTGGGACACTATGTAAATTTGGGACATCATAATCTCGATCATTAGCATCCCCGCTACGTTCCCAACTTTGTATCTTTTCTTCAATAATTTTTTTTTAGCAGCATTGTTTCCCATCTTTGTTGAATTACAACAAGCCTACTTTCATCAGTTTTTGATAAACACCATTTTTCGTATGTTCAATAAATGAAAAAAAAAGTCAATTTGCTCTGTATTTTTGTTATCGGATAAGAAAAAAAACTTTTAAGTCTTGTAGAGTCAACCTTTCTTTTTTATTAACAATATTTATTAAATGATAGTAGTGTTTAACAATTTACATAAAAATTTTTTTGAAAAAGGACACATCTCAACATAAAATAAATTTTTACTGATCAACGATGAACAATAATCGAATGCTGACTAAATTTAACTATGTTTAATTGTAAGCAATGTCCTCCTCAAAATTTGTACAGTATTAAAAAAAAGTTTAAATAATTGAATAAAAAATAAAATATTCAAAAACAAAGCAAACTCGTCTATCTGCAAAAAATTGTGTGATTAAATAAAAGGTACTTTAAAAAGAAAAAATTAACTTCGCCATGCTGCATGCATTTTTTCCAAGAATTATTTATTGATCGATAATTGCCTTTTAGTAAAAAAATGCATACCAAAAGTTTGTTGTTTATTATGTAGACAAAGTTATGATCAATAAAGTAAAGTTTTCAGTGGTTTGATGCTGAAAAGAAAAATATGTGCTCTGTTTTTCCCAAATTCCAACAGCACAAAAACAAAGATGTAAATAAGTACCATACTTTTGTGTCTGTTTGTATAAGTTATATGTAAATTTTCAGTCTAAACACAGTATTTAAAAAGTTTTTTTATTGTTCTTTTTTATGATGGAATTTTAAGTCACATACAAAGTAATTTAAATTAAGAGATAGGTCTGTCATTTGTATTTTAAAAGTACTTCAAAAAACAGTTTCTTGATCAATTTTCTTTGAATGAAAAACAAATGGATTAAAATTGGTTTGTAATAAAATGCAAAAAAAATTGTATAATTTAAATTTGTATTATATTTTTCTTGTAGGGAGAGTGTCAGTTCCCAAAAGATATTGTTTAAATGAAGGTAATTTGACTGCATTCCTTTCAATAATAATTCTGTTGATCTTTATGGATGCAAAATTTTTGAAGGTTTTGATTGTTTTCTTACAATAAATCACACGAGTATCGGTGATTCTTACATTAAATAACCATCAATTTCTTCTTCGTTGAACTAAAAATTAAACAAATTTTTTTAAAAAACGGTTTTATTTGATTTTAGCTTTTCATTTTTTTTTCTTCAACTTAGAATTATCCGTTTATCTGAATAAGTAAGTAATCTTGAAATTTTAGTGTATTACAAAGTTTTAAAAATTTAATAAAAAAAATAAAATATTCAAAAACAAAGCAAACTCGGTTCATGAAAACATAAAATAAGTACATGTGATAAAACGAAACAAATGGCATCCACAAAATTTTATGCCACAATTTTTATTGATTGTTAAATGTCTTTCTTTGAGGTTGAGAATATTCTCACGACAACAGGTACCAAAAAAAACCCAGGAAGGATAATCAATATATCAGCTTTGCAAAACTGATATTTCCCTTTGAATAATTCTGTGTTTATCATAAAAAAAACAATTTTTCTGAATACAGTAATCTTTTTTATTATTGTGTTCAAAAAAATTTACATAAAATTTATACAAACTAATACAAAAAATTTAATCATTATTTACATCCATGTTTTTGTGCCGTTGGAACTTTAAACATTGGACCATGTCCTGGAATGATGTAATCTGATTTACATAAAATTGTCTTTCGAGATTTTTCTTGAGTCGGAATATCCGTGGATGAAGATTTCCAAATTGAAGAATCTGTGAGATCTTCGGCTTTGAAAAATAGGTCACCTAAATCACAAATTACTATGTTTTTTAAAAATGGAACTTTACCAGTAATAGCAACAGTTCCAAGAGATTGAATGGAAGTTTTTGTTTTTTGTGTTTCAGCATTTGTGACTAAAGCAGAGATGCAAGTTGGGGTATGTCCGGGGGTTGGTACAATTCGAACATTTTCTGTAACATTGTAACCGCCAAACTGAAAACCATAAATTTAAAAAATTTACACAATTTTTCGCAAAAGAGGATGTTCAATCAATTTGAAACTATTAAAAATTAGCATAAAAATAATTTTTTAGCAAAAATTTGTTAGATAAAATTAGCATAAGTTCTTATAAAATCAGCATGAAGATACAAAAAATCAAAATTTGCATAAAGTGTTCTTGGAAATAAATTTACGTTTTATATTTAACAAAATAAATTTGCATAAACTTTTTCTTTTATTCAAATTTGTATAACTTCTTAATCCTACTTACTTCGTAAGTGCCGATATAGGTCAATGAGAATCCATCGAACATGTGATTGGCGTGATAGATTTTAGCTTTTGTAAAAACACTTGCATGTCCAACATGATCTAAATGGGCATGTGATAAAATGACTTTATTAATCGAGGTTGGAGGAATTCGAAGTCGTTTCAGAGCTAAAATAAGAAAAATTATGGGAGTTTGTGGATTACATTTTTAACCCTGACTTTCAGGTTTGTGCATCACAAACCTGACGATCAGGGTGTTTATTATCGAAGCTATTTTATTCAAATTTATTTTCGTTATGAGACCCAAAGAACTCAAATACATATTAAAATATTTACAAAAATTTGCATAAATTAATATTTTGTAAATTTTTACCTTCAAGCATTCGATTCAAGCTTCCGCTATCAGTTGGAAGTCCAGTATCAAAAACAATTTTATTATCTTTTCCATCTTCAATTAAGGCAATTGTTGGAATATACTCAAAATTCTTTCCATTTCCATTGTTTGTTGATTTAATATGTCCGATATCTAACATTGTAATTCTTGCTTTTGGAGATGTTGCTGGAGGTGGGGGAGGTGGGGGATTTGGTGAATGCCGTGCAGATATCAGATATGAAGGATCGGATTTGTGGAACACTGTTTTTGACATTCGTTCATCTTGTCGTCGCAAAGTTGGAATTGAAGCTGCCAAAATTGGGCATATCAAAAATGCCAAAAAGATAATTGTTGATTTCATAGTCAAATTTTTATCACAAGGAAGTGTACTGATTTAAACATGAAAAAGTTCTCAGTTTTTATACCCCCCAAAACCTTATCACCCTCTCATGTATAGTCTTGTGGTAAGGTTAATTCTTCCACCTACTAAAATTTGAAAGTTTACACCCACATTTGATTTATGTCTTCCTTCTTTGTTATCTTTTGTCTTTACTCTTGTACAAAAAGAGCTTAAATTTTTTCAAGCTGCCTGCTTAAACAAAAAAAAGAATTAAAATTACCGGAAATGAAATTTGACTACATGATAAAGAAAAACTTCAAAGGTACACCTGATTTTTAAAGGAAAAAACGACGAAGAAAATAATCGCAAAACATTTTTATTTTTAATTCAAAATACATTAACAATTTTTTTCCAAATTCTACAGTATACATAATAGGAGCTCAACCAAGACCGAGTTGATATCATTGGGGCAGTCCGAGATGATGTAAATCCGGGTCAATCCATGTTTATCTAAGAGCACTAATTACAAGAAAGTAAATTTTAATTTTAAATAAAATTTTTATTGTAATTTAATACAATTAAAAAAACGAATTTTTGATATAGACTAAAATGGTACTACGCAGTTTGCGCCGACGACAATTGCGCCGCGACATTTGCGCCGCGACAATTGCGCCGACGACATTTGCGCCGACGACAATTGCGCCGACGACAAATGCGCCGACGACAATTGCGCCGAAAAAACGACAATTGCGCCGATAAATGAAATAAAAACATGCAATTACTAAATGTAGAAAAATCATTAATTTATACACCTTTTTCATCTTATTTCAACCCATAATTTTTATAGTCGTGATTACTTAAGTCACGTATTTCACAATTTTAGGCAAATTTCATCAGACTTAGTCTGTGACATAACACGTTTAGCATTTGTAGCTTTTCACAAGCCATGTGTCTTAGGCATTTAGTAAGCCTTAAGCTATAACATATTGATTTAGGATGTAACACATTGCTAAGTCAAGTGTTCTTCTAACTTTTCTTCCTCAGGATTTGAGCAAATGTCGTCGGCGCATTTGTCTCGGCGCAAATGTCGCGGCGCAAATGTCGGAGCGCAAATGTCGCGGCGCAAATGTCGGAGCGCAAATGTCGCGGCGCAAATGTCTTCGGCGCTAATGTCGGGGAGCCACTAAAATATCATAAATTTTTTTCAATTTTATTTTTTTCTCTTTCATAATTAAATGGATGGTGATACTGTGCTTAATAAAATTTTTAGACTCTGAAAATAAAAAATAAAAAATGCAAAAGTGCTGTATATTTGTGCCTATATTTTGTAATGAAGATATTATGGGTATCACCAGAAATTCGAAGCTCAACCATATTTCCGTCACAATTTATCCTTTGTTCTTTTACTTTTTTTTCCCTAAAACTGTTGATTTTAAATATGGTTAATCTTTAAAAAACTTAATAGATTAATAAATAGATACTGTAGATCATAAAAAATTAAATATGCATTTCCCCTGAAAGAAATGCATAATTAATTTAGGGATTGTCATGCAAAAATCCAAAATTCTCAGAGTCACACACACTCTTATTGTCACGTTTTTTCCTTTGATCTTTGTCGCTTTTATCAAAGGGAAAAAACGTGACGGTAAAGATCAAAGGAAAAAATATAAATCGTCGCATTTTGCGTACCCCCACCCACCCATAAAACAACCTGTAGTCATGAGAATATTCTCCCACTCACAATAGCATCAATTAATCAATATAAAAAATTATGAGCAACAAAAAGGTCAGCCTAGTGGATGCTCTTTTTTTTAGTTTAATCAACAAAACTTTTTTTAATCTCATAAACTAGTTTGCTTTCTTTTTGAATATTTTGTTTTTGTAAAACTTTTTAAATTATTAAACATAAGATTTTAGGAATATTGGTAGCAGATGATTTAATTAAATAAATAAAAGCGCAAAGCAAGTGATGATATTTCAGTAGTAAAAATTTATTTTATTGGGAATTAATTACTTTTTTGATATAAAGAATTTAGTTGAAGTAATCATTTCAAACTAAATAATATTTTAATATGCAAATTTTCGTAGTGATATTCTAATTATTTTAGAAACTCATAAAACTAATCGCCAAATATTTTTGCTAACTGATTCTGGAGCTATAGACAAAATTTTTTGCGTTGTTTTAAAAATTATATTTTACTGGTTTTACAAATGAAATTTCCAAAGGAACACTGTTCTAAAAAATTTCGATTTTCATATTTCATTTTTTAAATACATCACACAAAAAGAGTAAATGGTTCATAACAAATTTAGAAAAACAACAAATTTAAAATTTTTTCCCAAGGTCCAGATCCGGGGAACCGATTCATTTTCAAAGTTATCAAATGAGACCTTTCCCTGGATCAAACCTGAACTGGTCGAGCCCTCCCAATCATCAATTCCGATATAGTTTTTAAATGAAATATAGTCAAAAACAACCATGTAATGTAATTTTTTGCAAATTTTATAACGTAAATTTTATAATTAAGTGATAGGGAAATGAATTATTTCCTTTGGCAGATATTAAAATTTAGTGATAATTTATTACGGTAGCTGACATAAAATTTATTTCACCTAAATGGCAGTGAAAGAATTATTTATTGATTATAATTTTTTCTGCATAAATATATGATGACCAAACTGTTGGCATGAGAAAATTATTTATCTCAAATATGTAAATGCCTTAAAAATATTTATTAATCAATAAAAAATTCTTGTCCACAAAAAAAGGTTGCAACGTAGTGTTCATTTTTTTGTTGATAAATCTCAAAAATTTTTTTATGCTCTCATAAACGAGTTTGATTTGTTTTTAGAATATTTTATTTTTTTTGCTTAATTTTTTTAAATTTTTAAAACGTTTTTTAGTAAAATAAAAAATTTGAGAATAACGGTAACTAGTAATGTATTCCAAATTTTGGATAATGAGACAGTAAAAATTTATTTTATATTATTGAATATCAAAAGGGGGCTTCTCCTCTCAAAATGATCTTTGCCCCCCAACTAAAATAAAAAGTTGCTGATGACATTAGCATTGTGTCTACCCAGTGCTCATACGAATTTCTTTTCCAATATCTTTAATATCTGGTAAAAGTTTCCATTTTTACATAAAAAATTTATTGCGTTTTATTTTTGTACAAACTCAATATATTTTTTTCAAATATGTGAAAGTGCGGTAGTTCTGTTCAAAGCGGTCACTTGATTTGATTTGGAACAGAAATAAAATAAAAGATATTCTCGACGAGTTGATTTGCTAAAAAATGTTTCAATTTCAACAATTAAAACTGCCTCAACAAACCTTAAAACAATTAATGACACACTTCCCGACCATGCAAATAGCCCATAAAGCAATGGCAAAATTGTATTAAAAAATAGATTAATTTGTTCATTATTTGGAATAATTAATTTTATGGCATTATTCGAGGTTCTCAAAATTTGTGCAACAAAAATTATAAATGACACAACTGAAATGGATGTTGTTAGAAGCAAATAAAAATCAAATTCGACACCCGAAATTTGCATAAAAGTGAAATTATGCAAATTATGGATTTGCTCTGGGAGAATCATCCAAAATTTGCATAATTTTTCTTGTTTGATATTTTAAGCCTTTTATAGTCAGTTTTTAAATGGGTTAAAGAAATTTAGGACTATCTGAAACTTAATATCTTGATATCGCCTCAGGACGTCAGCTTCAAAATTTGCATAAATACTTTTTTTTGTTTTTGTGGTTGAGACAAAGTTTTTGAAAACGGAAATTATTATTATATCATTATGCAAATTTTTTTCTTCAGTGATATGTAATTTGTGGTAAAATGTCGAAACAGAAAAAATACTTACGTAATAAACATTTTTCATTCACTAAAATCGTTGAAGCAGAATGTTTATGACAATAAAATTTAGCGAATGATAAAATATTAAAAACTGCCGCAATTAAAGTTGTAATTATAAAAATTAACGAAGAAATTAGCAAATATAAACTCCATGCTTCAGGATTGGATAACATAATATTCACATTTGTTTCAGATGAAAAAGCAAGTTTTACAGGTTGATTAATTTTCCATAACAAATGAAATATCGGCAATCCCAGCAAAACTACAGTATACCAAGATTGATTCCAAAATTGTTGATGTTTGATTGGAAACCAAATTAGTGTGAAACGATTAAATGCCATTAAAGTATGTCCAAGAAATTCAACAACAATAAAATATGTTAAAACTGAATAAAAAATATATGCCAAAGTGGAGTTATTGGATTGATAGAAATTTGATAAAAATGGGAGTAGGGAAATTTTTTGGATGAGTAATAGCTAAAAATGCTACGGTATTTATTCAAATTTAATTCATGCTTAAACCATTGGCGACAGCAAATATTTGTGCAAATGTAAATTAGAACTCGAAATGTTGCGGTTAAAAATGTGCTTATTTATAGCATTTAAATGCATTTTAAAAATTTGCATATTTATAGCATTTGAATGCACTATGCAAATTTTTGAGGTTCATAAAAAAGGAATTTAAATATTAAAGGAAAAACAATCATAAAAAGAAAAGGCGTAGCTTAAAAGTTTTATTATTCAAATTAAATTTGAAAAATAGGTTTGAACGGATTTGTCTCGACAAAAAAACTATGATTGTCAGATTTGTGCTACACAACCTGAAAATCAGGGATCAAAAACATCTTCTTTAAAAATCGGTGATAAAAAGTGAATAAGTTAGAATGAAAATGTTTTCTTAGAAAATTTGCATATCAAACGACATTTTAACAAAAAAATCTGCAAATTTGTTGGATTTGGTAATTGAAGTACAGCAAAATAGAAAATTAAAAAGGAACTGATGATGCAAAATTGTGTTATCATTTCATGATACTCAAATTTCAATAAAAATTTGATTAAAATTTTATTTTAAACTCGTATCTTTGAATTTGCATATCCTTCATCTACAAACTCGTGCCTTTTGCTTACCATTGCATAACACATTAAATCCGAGAATAGCACAATTCTAAAAATATCATAAAACGGTCCTTTAAAAGTTGTTTTCCGTTTAGCAATTAATAAAATCAACATAGAAAAATGAAATAAATAAAATGCTGCTTCAAAAATCATAAAAATAATAGAATTTATGCTTAACATTTTTATTTTTTTATTAAACTTTGAAAAAAGTTGTTACAATTTAAAGCTTAAATAATTTATTTAACAAAATGTGAAAATAAATTTGTTGCTAAACTACAAAAAAATTAATTAGTTTTTTTTCGCTAGAGATGTAACAATTTTATTAATTATTTTTGTTCACGTATACAGATTTATGCATTATAATTAGCATATGACAAAATATGACATCAAGAAGGAAAAGTTTGTTTTTAATTATGTTACCGTATTTTTTATATGTACTGCTTGAGAAATGAAATTTTCAGAAACAAAAATTAAAAAAATTATATAATGAAAAAAATTTGTTTTTGAATTAAGTTATAAAAAAACAAATTTTGCTATGTTGAAATTGTTGAAGCCTTGAAGGAAATGAGGCACCTATAGTATTCAGAGAATCGAAAAAATGAACAAAAACATTTAAATGACTCGTTGTAGTTAGCTTTAACAGTTTTAAAATTAATGAGATTGCCGAGATGTCTCATGTCACAAAAAACGCAGCCAAATTTATGGTAACCAAACACAAAAATTTTTTGCCGACGACAGAATTGAAGCGGCATCATAGGTCATCAGATCTGCTCTTCTTTTTCAGTTCTTTCAACTGACTTTTTTTAAAAGTTTTTATGCAAAAAGAGTCTAATAGAAAAGTTGATATTTATGATATTTTGTATATCTTCAAATTTCATTAAGTAATAGAGCATAAAATTGGTCATCGATTCAGGGGTCGAAAATGCGGCCGGCTTGTTTCTATGAGGCCTGCGGCCGGCCCGGCCGCAAAAACTTCGGCCGCGGCCGGCCGCTCAAATTTTTTGAGTATTGATTATTTACAAAAAAGGACGATTGATATTTTACAAGCCTTGTGCATTTTTGTTATTTCATCTATAGTAGTTGTTTTTCAGTTTTTTTTCATGAAAATAAAACCATAAAACAAAAAAACTACCGTATTCGTGAATAACGCTTTCATTATTTGTCCAAATAATCTGTAAATTTTAAAAACAGAAAAATAAAGGCCGGCCGCGGCCGCGGCCGGCTTGTTTCTGTGAGGCCTGCGGCCGGCCCGGCCGGTAAAAATTCGGCCGCGGCCGCGGCCGGCCGAGAATTTCGGCCGCATTTTCGACCCCTGCATCGATTGTAAATAAAAGTACAAATATAAGATTTGATGAAAACTTTAAACAAATTTTGTTAATCATTATACTCATAATTTTATCAATTAAGTTTGCTAGCCTGAAAAATATTTGGGTTAAAGGCACTGTTGCAGTGAGTTTGAAAAAATATTGCCTGATTTAGGTAAGCCAAAAGCGCTTTTAAAACGAAAAAAAGCATTGATGGAGAATGCAACGTTTGTTGTCGTTCCCCATCATTGTCCGTCATTTTTACACTGCCTGCGAGAGTCCCTTTTACAAAAAATCTCATCAGTATTTTTTCTCAACGATTTATATTAATATAAAGAAAATGGTGATAAACAATTAGGTCGTTCCAAAAGTTTGTGCGTTGTTATTCGTGGCAGAACATTTCGCAAAGTACATTAATACACAGAAATTATTGGAATGACCTGGAATCATAAAAAAAAGAAAAGAACGCATTTTTATAATTGTATGGTTTTGGCAAAATTGATTTTGGCGTAAAAAAAGAAGAAAAAATTCCATCAGCGGATTACTTTTTTTGAGGTACTGAAAAAAGTTAGAGGTACCAAGTAAAAAGACCTTCTACTTATTACTTTTTTTTCTTTTTAGTTATAATTTTTTTTTGTCTTGATATTGCTGTTAGTGAAAAATGGATTTATCTGTTCTTTCAAATGCTCTGCCAAGATTTACTTCTTCAAGCAATAAAAATTCAATGATTGTTCCAGAATCAAAAAGAACACAATTTCTTGAAAGCTACCACCGACAAGATTTTTCTGTGCCGAAGACAATCATGTTTTATGTCGCTAAAAATCCAACAACTCCAGAATGCTATCAAAAAATGATCAAAACCTGTAAATACTTTTTTATCCAAAATCCAATAATTGTTTTACAAGACTCAATTTTTAACTGTCTTAAATGGCAAAAATCGTTAAATTTGGGATCAAAAATTTCGTATTCGAACCCTCGGATCAATTTTGCAAAAGTTCAATCAAAGTTTTGGATCACTGACACTTTCCGGGTTTGGCCTAAAAATGAAAGTGATCAAAATATTATTTCTTTTTCTTCCATTATTCCCAAATTCTTTCGATTTAATGCAAAAAAATTAGTTTTTGGAAACCAAGTTATCCGTTACAAAGAATTTGCATATCTCACTTCATCAGCTGAAACTGTTTACCTCTTTAATGCAAGTGTAAAAGATGAAAATGATAATTTTATTACACTTGAGAAGCTTGTTAAAACTACTTCTAAAGCTCAAGAGCTTAGTTGGTAATTTTTTGTTTTCATTTTTTGAAATATTTATTTACATGTTTAATCTTTAGCCGGGCAAAGATAACCTCCAGAACATTTGGCGAACTTTTAAAACTTCCAAATTTTCTTCAATTTGATTTTTTGTGTTTTACTCAAATTCCTGAAACTTTTGATATTGAAGCTTTTTACATTTATATGAAGGTAGGATAAATTATATTTTAAGATTATTAACACTCCCAACCTGCCACACGCTTTTTGAATGAGATCTATCCCATTATATAACTCTAGGTCAGCTATGCATAATCCCAAATATTTCCAGTGAATGACCTTTCTTTATGCAAATTTGTAAAAACGAAGTTCGAAAAATCCACGACCTCTGGGTTTTTAAAAACATCGTGCAGTTTTTTCGAACTTTTTTTTCAGAAATTTGCATAAAGCCAGTCCATTCAACGGAAGTGTTTTAGGGTTATGCATAATTGCCCTAGGGCTATATAATGGGATCGGTCTCATTGAATAAGCGGCGGGCCAGGTTGATAGTGTTCCTTGAAAATGGATGCTTTCATGTTTCAGAAAAACAAACGTACACAGATTCAACTATGTTTTGATGATTCACTTTCTGAAGCTTATAAGAACCGACTGGAAGAAATTATTGATGAAATAATTGCAACCAAAAATCACGAATATCGTCCTCCCTATATCAATGTTCCAGGAATTGATGAAGAAGAAAAAAGTTATTTACTTTTTGCAATTAGCAGAAAATTTATTTAAGTTTAATTTTTATGATTCAAGCTGTTTACATTTCGCAAATAGAAGTATGACTTGTTTTTTTTTGAAAAGAAGATAAAGAGTTTTTTCAACATTTTCTGATAAATGCTAATTTTATTATCCTAAACTAAATATTCGATGAAACAAAAAAAGAAGTTTCTTTCATCCAAATGAATATTCAAAAAAAGTGAAGGTTAAAGGAAGCGAACAGTTGGATACTTCGAAAAAAATAGAGATAACTGACCCGAATCTAGCGATATAAGGATAAATGTCCTTGACTGCTTTTTTAGCGATACGCAAAAATTGGAAAGATCCTTGGTTTGGTTTTATTGAATGAAATTTTTTGTGTCGGATTCTAATGTTTCCCATTAAAATCCAAGTATCATGGGGTTAAATGTAACGACCTGATCTGATCTAAATAATATTGTAATTGAATCATCACAAAAAAATGCACTTTAAAACTCTAGACTAACTGTTATTACGGTAATTATAAACGTTCGTTTCTAAAGCGTTTACAAAAATTCAAGCTGTATAATTTCAACAAATATGATTTACAACAATTCAGGAACAATTATTTTTATTTAAAAACATATGTTTAAAATTTAATAACATATGTGTAAAATGTGTTTGAAAAAACTACGAAGCTTCTAAGTACAGCCTACCTAATAATTTGAATATTTTTTACTTAGAATGTGTCATTCAAAAAGTTGTAAAGTTCCTCCTGAAAATTTTGAGGTAAATTAAAGGCTTTTGAAAACAAAAATAAAAAAGGTCAAATATGATATATTTGAAATATTTAAAACACTTAGAAAATGGTTGCCAACGCCAAAAAATCAAATTACCGAAATTAATAAACACTTTTATTAAATTGCTCTATAGTACATATGCCTATTTACAACTTTATTATTAATATAGAATATATACAACTATAAATTAAATGATTATTTTAAAGGGGGTGTTTTTAAAAGTGCAGTTGGTTGACTTTTTACAATTGTTGTCGACACTGAAATAGTACGATGGCTCTTTCTAAAATAATATTTAATATTTTTAACAAAATATGGATTTTTATAAAAAGTTAAGAAGAAAACAAAAAATCTAAATAATCGTTTTCGATATCCTGATAGTACAGTAAGAACAATGAAAGAATCAAAGAAAATTCTCATAATATTGAAGGAAGTTGTGGTTGCAACACTTTGAAGTAAGAAAGAGCTATACGGTAGGGCTTGAAATATTTTAGAATCAAAGAAATATGGACCATATGCAGAAATCATTAAAGATTGTTGAAAAATAATAATTGATAAATAAATAGCTAATGTAATAGTTTGTATAAAAATGACTATAGCAATTTTGGAAGTCTTTAAAAAAGCAGTACGATTATGTTTAAGTTGGTATTTAAGTTGGACAGAAAGTTTGAGAAATAATGCAATTACACAAATCAGAACAAGACAAATCATTGCAGGGGTCACCGAAATAAAATAGAATCGAGCTCCGACATTAAAGGTATCCCACCGAAGTGACCATTCTGATTGGCAATGAAAATATTTTTCATTCTTTTTCATACAGGGAACAACTTCCGCAGTATAATTTGAATATTCTGGACAAAATTTTTCAAAGCAATTTCGGTATCCTGCAACTTTGACAAAACTTATAAGTCTTGACCAAAGTTTTAGGCCACTACTTATAAATATTGAAAAAATATCAAAAATTACAATGAATGTAATAATTTTCCAAGTTTGATTATGTCGTTGATAGAATTTTGGGAAATATAATGAAATGCATCGTGAAAATGCAAGCAGGAATAATGGAATATATGGGCCATTTCGGAATGACCCTTTTATAAGAATATACAATGCTTCCAACAATGGATTGGTTGGATAACCAGCATAAAAGCATGTTGTATAGCTATAATAACTTCCACCTGACCATGAAATAACAGAAGGTTTTTCACAGATGAATGAATAACACGTAAATGCATCCCAGAGTGCTTGATTTAATAGAAACCATCGATAATTTTCTTTAATCTTTCCAAAAATGGAAATTAACATAATTGGTATAATTACAATTGAACAAAGATATCCAAAATTAATATTTTCAAGGATAAAAGGTAGCTGAAATAGGGCACAAGAAAGATATGAATCCATATATGCTTCTTTTCCCGGCACAAAACATGGAATTGACCCCCATTTTGGCACTGCTGCCCAAGCAATGGCATTTCCCAAATCCACAACCAGTGCAAAATCTGTTCTTGGATTTGCTTTCTGATTAGTTTCAGCGAGGACCTTCAGTTGTATCTGATAAACTGGATCGCTCCAGCTTGAGTGTGTTTCATACCATGACAAATTAGCATACAGCTCTTTTAAAACTTCGTTGGCGTTGGCGACCATTTTTAAGGGTTGTAAATATTTTGAACTATTTTTGCTTTTAAAATTGTTCAATTTAATACAAGATTTTAAAGAGGAGTTTTACAATTTATTAAATTACACATTCCAAGTAATAAATATTCAAATTATTAGGTATCAAAAAACTGCCCTTTAAAACTCTAAAATGACTCTTACATTAATAATTATAAACATTCGTTGTAAAAGCGTTTACAAAATTAAAGCTCTATAATTTGACCAAATGTGTGATTTACAACAATCCCGCAACAATTATTTTTATTTAATAACATATTTGTAAAAATTTGTTTGAATAAAGTCAAAAGTTTTACCGCCTACAGCCTACCTAATAATTTGAATATTTATTGATTTCAACATATGGTCCTTATTGCTTTGATTCAAGAATATTTCAAGCCCTACCGTATAGCTCTTTCTTACTTCAAAGTGTTGCAACAACAACTTCCTTTAATATTATGAGGATTTTTTTTGATTCTTTCATTGTTCTTTTGGTCTTGTCTGGATATCGAAAACGATTATTAAGATTTTTTGTGTTTTTCTTAACTTTTTCTAAAAATCCATATTTTGTTAAGAATCTGAAAAATTATTTTCGGAAAAACCATCGAAATATTTCAGTTTCGACAACAATTGTAAAAAGTCAACCAACTGCACTTTTAAAAACACCCTCTTCTGCTTTTTTTCCTGTGATATCATCAAAAAAGCGATCCAAAAACGTTGATATTTATTCACTCGAAAACATGCATTGCGGTTATCATTAACGAAACCAGACTCACTTTTACTTCATTTGTCAGCTATTCTACACCCAACTACAGTATGATTAAAAGAATACGTCGAACGAAACATGCCCTAAACGCCAGATGGATTTTATATCATGTTGTTAGGGATCGTTCATATATGACGTCATGGGGGAGGAAGAGGGCAATGACCATGCCGCCTTTGATGTGTGGCAAATGTAGAGGGTGTAAGGCAGGTTTTTCAAAGGTTTTTCGGATGACGTCATATCTGGACGATCGCAGACATCAGATTGAATTAACATCACAAAAACTGGACTTCAACATAACAATCTCAAAAAATATATAATTACTTATCAAAGCAAATTTATTGCAGGATATATTACCATATTATCAATACTTTGACTAGGTAAATAAACTTTACAAATTCATAACAGTTTTTATTAAACTTTTTTAATTATTCAATCCATGAATAATGAAAAACAATACAAACAAATAAATAAAACAAACAATTAATAAATTAAACAATATTATAAGATGCAGTGAGGGTAGCCAATTTCGTAGTATCAAACATGAAATCGGAGGTAGTCTTCATTTCAGCAAGCAGGTAATCTTCACCACGTTTGATTTTATCATGAAATTTAACAGCCAAAACTCCATCTTTTTCCAAACAGAGAAACCATTCTGCACCAACCATCTTTTGAACTGAACTCGGTGTTGAGGGAACTTTGAATTTGAGACTTGTGCAACGAAAAGTATGCCATGTTCGAGGAGTATTAAAATAACCTTTCTCAGGAATACCTTTCAAAATGCCAAAAACATCATCAAAAACACCAGAAATTGTTGTATCATCACTTTGAATTTCAACTAAAACAATGCATATAAAACTTCAAAAAATTTTGAGATAAAGTCAACTTACGTCGAGCATAAAAAATATGTTGTGCTTGATCCGCCGAAATGATTCCATTTTTGACTATAATACAAATTCACATATTTGAACTTGAAAATTAAAAAAAAAACTCACCAACAAAATCATTCAAAAAATTTTTGGTCATTTTATTAAATTGAACAATTGGAATAGTTTCAGCTAAATCAGCTTTGATAGCATCAAGAAGAGAAAAATTCTTATCATTAGATCTTGCCTGTTTTTCCATTGCTTGTTTCTCTGCCAATTTATATACCTAAAATATGTATTACATTAATAAATACCAAAAAGGAACCTAAAAAAAACTTAAAGCTTTAATAGAATCTTCATCACTACCGTAATTCAATCGACGTTTTAAGAAAAAGCCACGCAATACAGTCGGAGATAATAAATATCCTTTTCCAACTAAAATAAAATATCACAAATGAAGCAAAAGAAAAAGCTACAGTAACCTACCAACAAATTCAAGCAAAAAGTCAAGCTTCATATGAGAAAAATTAAAGACTGAATGTACTTCAGCCATATCTTGCTGAATCGTAGCATGAAGATTAAAATTCTTATCAGTAGATGCCTTTTGTTTGTGCAACGCTTGCTTTTGAACCAAATTGAAAATCTGTAAAAATACATTTAAAGTGACCAACAAATAATTTTCAAATAAACATACCCTTTTAAAAAGTCTTTCTTCATGATCTTCATAGATAAAATCGTCATAAACAAAAGAATAACAACGCAAATCCAATGGAGTCAAATAAAATCCTCTGGAAACTAAAATATCACAATAAAAATTTGATGAATGAAGCAAAAGCAAAAAACTTACAACCAAATTCCGTCCAGAAATCAGTTCGAAAATAATAAAATTTAATCGTTGATATAATTCCAGCTAATCGTTTTTTAACAGCTTCAGCAAGAATAAATCCAGAAACAGGTGAAGATTTTTGTTCTTTTAACAATTGTTTTTCAGCAAGATTGTAAACCTAAAAGGACTTGTTTTTTACAGAATATATTATCATAGCCTTGAGTATTCGGAATCACAGATAAGCTACATACAAGGCAGTCGAGAAGGGGAAGCTTCTCGAGAAGGGGCATTCGACATCAGTGTCCGTCCAAAATCGAACCAATCCTTTAATCTTTTGCCACCACCGTGGAAAGGCGGCAAAATATCAAAGGTGGACCCTCTCAAAAATGAAAATGCCCACCCTAAATTTTTTTGTCCCTACTGTCTAGAGTAACTCCCAAACAAACCCGAAAGTTCAAAAAAACTTACAGTTTTAAAAACTTCTTCTTTTCTGTCTTTGTGCTTACTTAGAAGGTTACTGTAGATTGTGGAGAATGAGATTTTGAATCCTTTTTCAACTATAAAAAATTAGATAAATAAGTTCATAAAAATCAAAACAACTTACCAACGAAATCCATTAAGAAGTTGATCGACATGTGATGAAATTTAATTGTTGGAAGTACTTCAGCTAATTCATTCTTGATTGCTCGTTCAATATCAAATGCATTATCTTTGGAGATGGCTTGTTTTGATACTGCTACATCTTTTGCAACTTCATAAAGCTAAAATACAGTATTCAGGTTAACAAAATAAAAAAACATAAAAGATGTGCACAGAATTTGAAAAAGTACAACACCTTAAAACCCCAAAAAATGATCTTCTAAAGCTTCATGTGTAGGCATGAACGCGGAAATTGAAGTCCCTCTAAGTCCCGTTCCGGGACGGTATCCCGGAGGAACGGGACAGAGTTTCAACGGGAAGGGGCAGTACAGGATTTGAAAAAATTTTTTGGGGGTCCCATGATTATTGTTATTTTAAGGAAATTGGGAGTATTTGTTAAAATTTATTTATAATTTTTATTTTGATACTATTGCTAAAACTAAGTTAAAAAACTGTAGCATAAACGGAAAAGCAGATATATATCTATAAATCCTAATTTTTATACAGTATGCAAGGAAAAAACAACATCTTGCAATACTTGAAAACTTTTAACAAATCCCGGTTCTGGGCGGGACTTATCTTGACGAACGGGACTGAAAAGTAATCCCGCGTTTACGCCTATTAAAAAGTTTAGCGACGAGCCTGAATCCATTTAAACGAAAAACCCATCACAGCCAGAGGCACAAAAACGTAAAACTCACAGTTTCAAAGCATTCATCTTCTTGATCGGCATTTTTTTGAGCTTTTAAAATAATTTCATACAATTCTTTTGGAGTAAAAAGAGAACGCTTTTTAACTAAAATAATAAATTTAATCAATGTTACAGATATAAAAAAACTAACGGATAGATTCTTGAACAAATTTTAAGCTCATTTGAGAAAACTTGAGATTACAAAGGATTCCTTTCAACGCATCTTGAACACATTTTTCACAATCAAATTCATTATCATTTGATTCAGCAGCTTTTTTCGTTGATTGATGTCGAGCCCATGCATGTGCCTAAAAGTAGGATAAGGATCATTAATAACATATTTCATCAAATCCCAGGGATTAAAGAGATATGATCACCCCCTGAAGAAAATCTTTGCAACAAAGCACTTACAGCATCAAAAAATTCTTCTTCCATTTTGCCATTCTTTTCAACCGTAGACATATATTCGACGAAGGATTTATTATATCCCAAAATTTGTTCACCATTAATCAGAAGATTCATGAACTTTTTAATCGAACCTTTAAGGCTTTCCAAAAGTTTTTTCAATGAATATCGATTAGCAATTTCGAATATTCTATCAAGATCTCCAACATTCATTTCCATTTCTGAGAGGAAATCTGAGCATTTTTCTTTAAGCAAACCAATGCCATAATATTCTGCCATATCCGTAAAAGTGTAGATATTTTCATTTGTCATTTTGCAAGTTCCAGAATAGATGAAAGTCATAAGCTCATAAACATCTTCATAGGTGTATTCAGGATTTTCAATTTTGAGAGTTGTTGAACCAGGATTATCTCTATTCCATCGAGCAGCAAGCATGGCATTGAAAGTTTCCGAAGCAGAAGCAAGAAAGTATTTATGGACACGAAGAACCTAAAAAAGAATGAACATATTAGTAGATGTACAAGTATCGAGGCATAAACTAGAACTACTCTTGGGGATAAAATTAGTTAAAGGGAGCGTTCTGGATAGAAGAAGTTTTTCTTAATTATCGTCGTCCGTCATGCAATGATGGGGAATGCATTCGTAATTTTTGTCGCACTCACTTTTTAATTCCCCAACATTGTATGACAGATAAAAGGAAATAAGGAAAAACTTCTTCTATCCCAAGACGCTCCCTTTAAGAGTTGTCTCAATCTTTCTTCCACATGCTTATAAACTAAAGCATTGAAGAATAATATTATCGATGTATATATTCCTCACCCCATTCTTACACGAGTACAAGGTCGGGTATAAATTAAGTGAGATTGGATATATATATATCAATGATTGGGTTGGCTACTTGATTGTAATCGCCTGTACACCTTGTATATCTAGCATATATATATATATACAAAGTGTACATAGTAGCTTATGATAACAAAACTTCTAGAGTTCATACAACTAATGTACAACCTTTCCCACATTCACGATACTACTCTATCAATACAAAAAACCAAAAACAAACCTTTCCACCAATTTCAACTGCAGTATCAAAGTGACCTTTTTCCTCATCTTGTGCTCTAAAGACTTCAAATCGTTCAAGCTGTAAACCATAACCAACATCTTTGGGAGATTTCTTCGCAGGCAAACTTAAATCAATTACTGAACCCGGTTTTGAAACTATTAAATGATGGATTGTTCCATAATTCACAATCATTTTAAATCAAGCAATCCTAAATCTTCAAGGAAAAAAGCGTAAAAAAAGTGTTTGTGTTGAAAATTTTTTTTTGCAATGTAAAAAAATTTGCAACAAAAAATAAATAAACATTCGTTGCAAGAAAATACACTAAATTTTTTAGTTTTGTTTCGAAAAAAAATGAAGCTTTTAGAATGCTGTGTTCGAAGAAAAGTTTAATCAGAATTTTTAATACAAAAGAAGTATTTTTAAATTTTTATCTACATTTGTTAGTTTCTGTTGAAACTACAGTACACCTTCAACCACAAATTTTAATTTGACGCCATTGCTTTTTTTTGGGCTGCTTTTTGCAAGTGCATACCCAAAAAATTAAACATTGTTTTTTCTGGTGTCTACAGTAATCTTGCACATGTTTTAAGTTATAAGATATCTATTGTTATCCCAAAAAAACAGGTATTTCTATGCCGTGCTTACGATATCACAAACAATTTAATTTTTTTGTAACAAAAAACCATATTTATTTACGAACAAAAAATTAAAAAAGTAATAGTAAAAACAACAAAATTCAAAAAATTATGTACAGTAGGGTTGCTGGCGCGCCCGATTTTCCGAAAAAGGTGGGCGCATGCGCCCGTGACCTCAAAATCCAAATTTACTAATATGTACAGTATAAAAATGCAAAAAAGGAGTATTTTAGCTATAAATAGCATTATTTAAGCATGAATTTACTTATTTTTGTCGTCACTAATTTTTAAAGATAAAAAAACGTGAATTTCTTCAATTACATGTGTTACAGTATCCTGAGGATACTGTAACACATGCTAAAAATTAAAGACGACATAGCTAATTGTTCCACTTATCGTTTTTTGGCTTCAAAATGAAAATTATATAAGGAAATAATTTATTGTTTTGTCAATGTTTCGGAAAAAATTACCATCATTTGGATTTTGGACCGGGCGCAACCATCGGGCGCGCCCGGACGACAACACCTCTGCGCCCGGGCGCGCCCGGGCGGAGAGGTGTTGACAACCCTAATGTACAGAATAAAGAAATAAAAAATCAAAAAGATAAAAATAAAAAACAATGCAGAAATAATCATAAACACGACCATAAAACATCAGCAAATCCAAAAATGTATTATAAAATTAAAGATTACAGTAAATTAAATTTAATGACAACCCTAATGTACAGAATAAAGAAATAAAAAATCAAAAAATCGAGATTTATGAAGATAAAAATAAAAACAATGCAGAAATAATATCATAAACACGACCATAAAACATCAGCAAATCCAAAAATGTATTATAAAATGAGCATTAAAGATTACAGTAAATTAAAGAAATTTAACATGGTATAATTTTTGGCATGATGTGTCTGAATGACAAGAAAAAACTTTGTTGCAAAAAACTTTTTCGCAGCATTTTTGATGAAGAAAATGATTGCAATTTTTTGGTTTTTCTCTCTTTACTTTTCTTAAATCTTTGGAATCGCTTTATTCTCCTTGTCCTCGTTTATTACACCTTTGATCCCGTAAAGCTATAAATAGAATGTACTGTTTCTTTTTTGCTTTTGTTTCTTAAAGTTTACTATCAAACTTTATCATTCTTTTAATAAACACCTTATCCTTTTTTCATTGCTTATTTTATGTTTTACTTTCGCATTGAACTTGTTTAACGTGATTCTTATTGCTGTTAGTATAAAGTAATTTTTATCTCTTTTTAGGTAAAGAAATCTTCCTCTAAGAATGCCTGGAAAGAAGCGAAAAGCTGCAGTTGATGTCAAAGAAGTTGCTGAATATCGAAAGAAGTTGCGAAGATCTGCACCTCCACCTCTGAAACTGTCGAATCGTAAACGAAAGCAATATACCATCAAGTCACCATTTCCTCAAAGATTTTCTCTACCTTCCAATATTCTCCTTTACATTGCTCAGAATCCTTTATCACCAGATGGACATCTAAAGTTTATTTCAACCTGTAAAGCTCTTCTTCGAATGAGCCGAATTCTTCCAGTTAAAGCATTGTGTAACGATGGTGACAAATGGTATGGTGATGTTGAAGTATCAATAGATTTGAAGAATCAATTATCCAAGCTCTGGATCTGCGATTTTCTTTGCATTGAAAGTACTGTTTTCCCTAATCTTGCTTCTACACTCGTTAATCATATTTATCAATGCTCTCTTCGACTTTTACATGTTCATAGTCAAGTTTTAACTGTTGAAGAACTTCAACTTCTTGTTGCTGGTGATAAATTAGATACTGTGTCATTTTATAATACTGTCGTCAATAATGATGATGGAAGTGTTACAGAATTTGAGAAAGTGTTTGAAATTCTTTGTTGCAAGAAGTTAAAATTGCAAGTTTTATCACTTTATTTTTAGTATTTTCTATATACATTCTTTTTTTTCAGTACATTTCATTCTGAACAACATGGTATTGGCAAAAGCACAACTAAAAAACTTATTGAAATGCTATCATCTGATCGATTGCCGGCTGAATTGGATATTTGTTTATATAGTATTCCACAAGATTTTGACTTTGGCTTGTTCTCTGAATTCTTAAAGGTTTGTGTAGTTAAACTTTTTCTGAATTGATTCGTTCAAATTTGTATCTTTTTAGGCAAACATGACTGGCCGGCAACATTCCTTTGTTCTCGAATTCGATGCTGAGATTTCTGATGAATACAAGAATCAACTCCAACAATTCATCGATGAAATAATTCAGCTTCGAGGAATTTATGCCCATACAGTTCCAAAAATTTGTTTTGCTGATCAGGATTTTGGTTCTTATCTTCAACTTTTTAAGATGCGAAATTTTGAAGTTGATGGAATTCTTCAAAAACAAAAGTGATTTTTATATCTTCTTTTTTACCTCAATGTATTGAATATCTATTTTGTTTTTTCCTTTTTATTCACTTATTCTAATTTAGTTTTTGTTGATTTATTTAATTGAGCATTGTTATGATTTTTTTGCCCCGAAATGTGTTGAATAAATCTCTAAGTATACTGTAACTCTTTTTGATGATTTAGATCTTGGGAATTTTCCCTACAAAATACCATTGAAAAAAGTTGTTTTTGCTCTGGGAGCAACCTTCGAATCGGAAAGAACTTTTTTTATTTTTAAATAGTTAAAACTAATTTTACGTTTGTTGTTGAATAATATTATGGTGACAAATTTGTCGCTTTCTCGATCAATGCGATGAAAGAAAAATTATTTTAAAAAGCTACGAATTTGTTACAATTGAGTCTCCATCGATGACGAACTTATGACCAACTGACACATAAACGATGAGAGTTTTTTCATCATAACCAATTTTTTTCAGTATAAATCAAAAAGTTCTTTTTATTATTTTTTGCCAAATTTATGATATTTGAATGTCTTTAGCTTTACGATAAAACTAGACCTCAACAAAATTTATTTAAATTTTATAATGAAATATATAAGTACCTAAAAGTTTTAATTAACGCAATGTAGCACATGATAGTTTTTAAATGGATAAGAATTTTCAAAAAGATCGAAAATTAAGTTTTTATTCTTATTAAAAAGCAAATGTGCAAATTTATATTTTGGAAACAAAAAAATATTTAAAAAATTCAAAAATAGTTTTTATCATCTGTAGTCTCTCACAGATTTATTAACAAAAAACTAATGCAAGATTAGTGAAAAAAATTGTTATAGATAGATTGCAGTTATCTACTTGGATACAAAAGGTTAAGAGTTAATAAGCTTTATTAATAGTGCTGAGCAGCACACAACCTCGACGAAGACTAAAGCAAGACAATAATAATTATTAGTGCAAGAAAAAGGATGACTAAAAAAGAGAGCGAGAGACGACGAAGAGAGAGAGAGCTTGGCCAAACGTCAAATACAATTTTTGTATTTTGCTTTCTCCAGAACAAAAATATTTGATTTTCTACTTCCTCATGATAGTTTCTTTGAGGCTACAAATATAGTTTTTTTTTCTGTCAATAAAAATGTGTATTTATTTTTTGGGGGGCATAACCAATATTAATTATTAGGGAACTCTTCAGATTTGACCTGAACAAAAAAAATTGCAAATTTCTCTCCTTCACATCCATATGTTATTCCCCCTTTGACCTGTGCCGCTTTTAAAGTAAGCGGCATATTTTGTTTAACACTTCTTAAAACTGATGATGTCAGATCTGGATAATGCCCTTCAATGCCTGATTTTACGAAATTGAATTTTGTAGTTATTGATCCAGAACTTCTTCTGGATACTTAAATAATCGAGCAAAAAGGTCAGTCAAAAATTGTCAGCACATATTGATTTTTTTCTTTTGTCTATTTTTGAGCAAAAACATTATTTTTATTCTTTCGTGCAAACGGCATCTTTTTTTTAGCAAAAAATAATAAACAGTGGCCTATCTTTTCTGCTGCAGTAAAATCAACCTATAAAAAACTATTCAAATTGCCTCATATGATTTTTTTATGGTATTTTCTTTTTTGAATATTTTTTTTTTATTAAAAACAACTTTTTCTTCAAAGCTGCTGGGGATTATTGGCATTCTATATTCCATAACCTCAAGCTGATGAACGCTCGGGATATTACAGTATTCAATTAATTTTTTGTCAAATCTTACATTTTCATTTTTTTTAGTTCATTAATTTTATCACAAAATACCCATTAAATATTTATTTATCAAATATGATGTACGGTGCATTTACACATTCTGATAAAGTTCCGGAATTTACAATAGTTAAATGAGTTAATGCATAACACTTGTATTTTTAAGTAATTTCGAGTCCGACATTTTCTTTCCACTGAATCAGAGTGCTGTATTTATGGTTTTTTGACGTCAACAAAGCCCAAATTTTTGCAAGAACTTTGAAAAAATGCAAATATAATTGTCTTATGGCAGATTTGTATTAAGCATTTAAATATTTTGAAATAAAAGAATGAAGTTGAAGACCTTCTTTTGTTTAAAAAAACCCTTTCTCAACTATGTTAGGGATTTTGGATAATCTAAAATTTGTTGTTGTTTATTCCAGAACAAATAATATGAAATTAGTAATTTACTTTTAAATCAAATATTTTGATGTAAATTCACTCTACCCAATAATAATTAATATTTGTCGAAATCTGTTCATTAATTTTTAGCATATTTAAACATCGTTATCCTAAACAAAAAATTTAAGCTTGTTATATATTTTTGTTTCTTGCCCTCAAGTGGTTGTCCCTACACTGAGAAAAAAAGTGTTACCAAAACGTGGCACATTCGTTACCAAACAGTAACACTTTGTGTTACGATTTGCTCATTTACACATTGTGTGACCACATGAAACTAATGTGTTACTATTGGTAACAAAAGTGTTACCAATTTGTCACCGTCACAAAAAGTTTTTGTCACCCTTCAATAAAAGTTTCAATATTTGTGCACCCCCGGGGGCATTTTTCCCAAAAAATTAATTCCTGCACCGACCGTGACACCATGACACCAGAGGTGGGATTTAATTACCATACCTTTTTATGGAATTACAGGTATTCCATGAAAAAAAGGAAAGGTAAAAATATTTTGGTTTCTTACCCAACCGGAGTCAGCCTTATGTTTAATGCATTATGTATAGAAGGGGAGGTGTGCTTTTCTTATTTTACAAACTAGAGAAAAAAAGACATGTTCTCTCTCTTTGCACAAATATTGTAACACCAAAATTACTAAAATGGTAACACCTTCGTGACAGCCGTAACAGATTTTGCTTCATTTTCGTAACAATTTTGTCGCAGTAACACAAAAATTCGTATCACATGGTAACATTTTTTTCTCAGTGTATACACCTCTTTTCCAAAACTTCAATCTATTAATTCAAAATTTTTTCGCCAATTTTTAACATTTAAAACAACAATCAAACACAAACTGAATCTTTAAACAATGACTCACTTCCATCAACTGAAAATTCCATCAAATTAGAGATCCTTTTAAACGAAGAACGAAACCGAAAAGGATGTTGCTAGATTGACTCCGCTTTGCTCAATTTTTTTTGGCAAAAAAAGGTGCACAAAAATATCAGAAGCTGTCACTGCAAAAACACCCGCCGGCTGCCTCTCTTGGATTCCTTAACGAAATTTGGTCATACATAATATACATATAACTTAAAACTGATAAACATTTTGAAAGGAAATTTTCTGATTGTACTTGGTAACAATAAATATCTGTCATCAAAAACAATTAATCTTTGTTGAAATCTGTAAGATGCTTAACACTTCATTTCAATTTTATATAACTTTCATATAAAAAACCAATGATATTTCCATAGGAAACAAATAACATTTTTTTTTCTAATTTTAAGATGAAATCACTCGTATTTTTCGGTTATTAAAAGAATTTAAAACTTTGTTAATAAAACAAAAACGTTTTAATGTTGTTTCATGCAAAATTTATAAGGGAGACTTTGGTACTTAGACAAACTAGAATATAGTTAGGGATCTCAACAATATTTATTTAAATATTGGGTGAAATCTATAATTACCAAAAATTATAAATATCAATGAGTATATTGTTGTTCATAATTAGCATTTATATTGTTATGGATAAATATCTCGTAGACGATGGACAACAACATAAAAAAGAGAAATGCATGTTTTTTATTATTATAAAAATTATTCAAATTTTTATATTTAACGTTTAAAATATTTAAAATATTCAAAAATTATTTGCATTAATTATTAAAAAAAACTCTTTCAAGATTAGCAAAGAAAATATTTGAGTTTGTTATTACACTGACGGGATGGCATAAAAGAATACGTGCAGTTTTTGATAAATAAAGAGGTTATTTCTTTGAGGGGATACTTTTTGATTTTCTTTCTGTCAAAATAAATATTTTATTAATTGTGGGTAAAATAGATTTTACTTTTTAGGGGACTCTCCAGATCTGACCTCAATGTCTTCTTTGCTGCTATAAAAATAAACATATGAAAAAATCATTCACATTGCATTTTTCCGATTATTAGTGGTGCCTTTTTTGAATATTTTATTTTCTTTTTTTTAATAATAACTCTTCCCCAAACCTGTTGGGGATATTATCGATAATCTAAAATTTGTTTATCTTTATTTCAGAACACATAATTTGAAGATGTGGAATAATCTGAAGAATTTGTGATTGAGAAAATCATAAATTTTTTACATCCAGTAATAATTAATTTTTGCCAAAATTTGTTCATTAATTTTAATAATATTTAAGCATTGTCATCCAAAAAACAGAAAGTTTAAGTTTGTTAAATTTTTCTTTTCTAAAGCTTTGATTTATAATTATTTTACCAATTTACAATTTTAACAACCACAATAATAGTCGAGGGAATCTCTCAATCAATCCAACGACGAATCTCTCAATCAATCCAACGACTGATTCCTTTGAAGGGATAATTTTTGATTTTTCTCTGTCAAATTTTTTTTATTTATTGTGGGTAAAATAGATTTTTTAGGGGACCATTCAGATCTGACCTTAATGTCATCTTTGCTTCTATAAAAATCAACCAAGAAAAAATCATTCAAACTCCGTTTTTATGGAAAACGTTGTGTTGCCAAAAAGTGATGATTCATCATCATACACTATTCCTTTCTCTCCTTTCCTTTCGCAAAATATTGATTTATTTCGCGGTTTTCATTCAATAAAGAGCAGACGCAAAAACCCTTCTCTCTCTCTACACCAAAGCAGAGAGAGAGAAGGTCACAATAATCATCTTTCGTGATAATTTTTTCACACTACTTTTTTTGTGGTGCTCTCATTTTTTGAATATTTTATTTTCATTTTTTAATAATAACCCAACTCTGTTGGGGATATTATCGATAATCTAAAATTTGTTCATTTAAGAACACATAATTTGAAGCTTTCAAATAATATAAAATCATGCAATTTGACATAAATTCGTTGTACCCAGTAATAATTATTTTTTTGTCAAAATCGGTTCATTAATTTTTAGAATATTAATAAGCATCGTTATCCTAAACGAAAAATTTAAGCTTGTTATGTTTTGGGAGAGCGATGTTCCTATGTTTCATATGGTTTTCTCTTTGTCCCATTTTCAAAGCTTTGATTTAATTATTTCCTCAATTCCCAATATTTACAACACAAATAATCGAGGGAATCACTAAACCAATTCAACAACTGATTCCCAAAAACTGACAAAGTTTTATCAAAGTTTGGCACCTTTTAAAGAACAAAAAAAAGGTTTTTGATTGTTCGGCTCCGCCTTGCCCAATTTTTCTTTTTCAAAAATATATGCCCAAAAGAAATTAGGAGCAGTCTGTGTGCAAAAACTCCCTCCATCTGCCTCTCCTGGCATTTAAGAAAAAAACCAGCAAAAAGAGAGAGAAAAACTAGCCAAAAAAAAAGAATGCGCAATCCAATCCAGATTGGGCACCAAATTTGAATAAAAATGACACAATCAAAAGAGCAACAAAAGATGAATCATGACATAAAATTTAAACAAAAGAAAAAAAATACGTAAGACACAAATAAGAAACTAATTTTATGGCATAATCAATTTTCGCGCAGATTATATAAAAAAAATTCAGTGCACTGCTCACGCCTTCGAAGAGGAGAAAACCACGGTATTATTGTTTACAGCCCTGAAAAATACTATTTTTATTTTTCATGATTTTAAAAAATCAAAAAAAGGGCTATCAATATGTGACATATCATTTTAGTTTAAAAACCAATTTATTTCATTTTCGACTAGTTTAGAAAAAAAATCACCCGGTTTTTTTCTGTAATTTTACAAAGAAGTTTTAAATTTGAAAAATTTTGCATAAATCGATACTTTTACTTTTTACAAAATTTTTTACTGTTTTAATTTACTTTTAATTTCTCTTAAAAATTGATTAAAATAATATTTTTTTGATAAACTTTAATTTTTAATGACTTTAAAAAATCACCAAAAAAGCAATTAATTTTTTTAGGTTTTTTTCAGTTTGAACACCCCATTTATTTCATTTTCGACCAGTTTAAAAAAAATCACCCGGTTTTTTTCTGTAATTTTACAAAAAACTTTAAACATTTGTTAATAAATCAAAAAAAGTTCATATTTCAATGACTTTTTTTTTCGATCACTGTTTCAACAATTTTTTTTTCTTTAACGTTTCAACAACAAAAAAGTTTAAGAAAAAGTTAATGTTTTTTTTGCTGTTGTCAAAAATTAAAAGAGAGAAATAATAACTGTTTTTTTTTCAACGACATTCTCGGTGGTGGCGGTGATGATAATTATGAAATGATATTTTTATATTTTTTTGATTGATTATTTTAATGACTATTTTTTTTCTCTTTCCGTTTCCCATTTTTGAAAGAAGAAGAAAGAAAAAGTTTATAAAAGGAAAGAAATTTTAAGAGAAAATTTTGATCATTTTGTGTTCTTGTGAGAAACAAAAGGGGAAAGGAAGAAGAGAAAGGCCAAATCAAAGAAACACAAAATGACCCAAAATATTGATATTAATATTGATATAGTTAAGGATGATCCGGATAACGAAAAATCAAAGTGGTATCATTTGGCAGCAAAAAAGAGATGGATTTTGGGTAAGTCTGGGGAACAATGGGAAGTGATTTTTGAGAATTAAATGGGCCTAATTTTTTATTTAAAACTTAATAAAAAAATAAAAAAATTCTTTCTTAACAGCATTTCTATAATAATCTACTTTAAAAAAATTTCTCGATAAAGGTTTTCGCAAAAAATTTGCATAAAATGCAATTTAGTGTTACCAGTGTTTCATAATTGTTTTATTCTTTTTGTTTTTAGCTCTAATTTATTTCGTGAAACAATTTTTCTTCTATAGTCTATAAAAGAAAAATTGTTTCGTGACATAACAATAGAAATTCTAAATATCAGTCTACGCTGATTTTGAAAAAAAGCAGCTAATAACATGCTTTTATTTTTTTATGTTTTTTATCGTTGCTTTCTAAAGCATGTTTATTCAAAATATTTGCATAAAATCTCTTATTACTTAAAACAAAAGTTAAAATGGCATAATATTTTCAGCAGCATCTGTTTCTCCGCTCTTTTTTAAAGCAAAAAATCATCAAATTTATATATATTTTTTAGGCTTTGTTCTTCTTTTTGGAAATTTTTGTGCCGTTTCAATGAGAACAAATCTTGGAGTTGCAATGGTGTGTTAATTTTGGTTTTTTTTGAATTTTAAAAACAATTATTAGGTATGTATGATAAATGCCACAGCTGTCCAGCAGCAACAACTTCATTCCAATCATCCTTTGATACACATTGAAGAAGAACCACTTTACCCATCTCAATGCCAAAGAATTACTGTAAATGAAACACATTCAGTTAAAAGCGGGTACAAAGTAAGTCAAATATTTGCATAAATGAAAGACATAACTATTAATTGTTTTTGATAACTTATGCAAATTTTTTAACGTTTATAACAAACTTGTCCGAAAAATTTGCACAACGCATTTGTGTTTTAAAAAAATTATTTACTGTAATAATTAAAATTATGCAAATTTTTTTCAGGGAACTTTCACTTGGTCAACAGAGGAACAATCCCTGCTATTTACTGCCAGTTTTTATGGAAATTTGTTGAGTTTGGCATTTGCTGGATTTTTAATTAATCGTTATGGATCAAAACGGGTAGCTTTGATATCAGCAATTGGGATGTCGTTGACAACGGCATTAATGCCAACTGCGGCTTATTTGGGAGTTTATTACTTTTTTGCAGTCAAAATTATTTTTGGCATTTTTGAGGTATGATTTTTTAATATTTAAATTAACATTTGGGGATACATTTTTATCCAGTATAATTTTAAATCATTCAAGTTATATATTTAAAAAAATGTGCATAATTTTTTTGGTAATTTGGCAATTTTTACCACCAGTTTTTGTGCCTTTTTTATCTCTACAAAATTGCATGAAAAGAAAAATTAGCATATCTGGTTTTGGTCATCATTAAATATAATAGTGGAAAAAATTTGCATGATTTTTGATATCATTGAAATTTTTATGTTTAAAGTTTTCGGGTCATTTACCAGTACAAAAATGCCAAAAAAGGCAAAATTTGCATATCAGTCTTACTACTCGCAAAACATGATAAAATGATAACAATTTGCATAATCTTCAACAAAATGTTGCTAAAAAATTTGAATAAACTTTCGGACGTTTTTTAAGCTTTCAAATTTTTTTTAATTTTTACGAAACTTAATAGTAAAATTTGCATATCAGTTATTAAAACCATTTTGGGTTAGAAATTTGCATAATGTAGATCTTTTCTTCAATTCTTTTCCCAAAAATATTTATTCTTTATGTTCAGTATACCGTACACCATAACCCTTTCAGAATCCGATTTATGCAGCTTTAGCAACCCCATTATCACTTTGGTTTCCACCAAATGAACGTTCAACTGCTGCTTCATTTTTTACTTCCGGATCTCCTTTAGCCTCTTCCCTCGGGACATTAATTTCAACACATCTTTGTTCCAGTAATTTCCTTGATGGATGGCCCTTGATCTTTTATTTTATGAGTAAGTGTCTTTTTTGTTTCCATCAAAAATTTTACTTCCGCGTTATTTTTTTGCAAGTCTACAGTTCAAGAGTTCAAAACCGTTATATATAAACAAGTTTTTTGATATTTTTAGGTATTGTTATAACTTTTTAACTGTTAATCAATAATTATGCAAATTTGTTTGTTTTGGCGATCTTTAATTATGCAAATTTCATTGTTTTGACGATCCTTAGTTATTCAAATCTTTAAATTTTGGCAATCATAATTATGCAAATTTGTATGTTTCAGGCACTGCCACAATTGCATGGATTTTAGTTTGGATTTTATTTTTTGCCAATAATCCAAAGCATTGCCGAATGTTATCCGTGAAAGAGAAGGCATATTTGAGTAAAGAGAATGAAGCTCATTCACATCCAGATGGAGAAGAAAAGGTAGAGGTTCAGCTTTCATAAATAATTATCGAGTTTTAAAAAAATCGATTTTGGTTAAAAATTTGCATATTGAAGTTATAACCTGAATCGATTAATTTGAATATACCTATTACAACAAAGCAACAAAAGTTGATGTAATAAAGAAAATTTCGAGCATCACAGAGTTTTGTACAAATTTTTTATGCAAATTTTTTTGAATGGAATTTCTATGCAAACTTTGCTAAGAAGTTTTTAAATTTTTATTAAAGAAAAATTTGCATAAATTTTAGAAGTCATATTTTTTAACGTTTTATCTTTCATCTTTTTCCAAAATGTAACATTGTTCTACTTTAAAAATTATTCAAATTTTATATTTTCAGCCACCTCTTCCCCTTCAAAAAATCATCTCTTCCCCTGCAACCTTAACGGTCATGTTTGCTACATTTGCACATTATTTTACAACTTCACTTATGCAAAATTTCCTTCCAACTTATGCTCGAGATGTGCTAGCTTTGGATTTTAAAAGTGTAAGTATATTTTTGGTATTACCGTAATCCTTACAGTTACTATGGATTAAAATTGTTCTCTAAAAATAAAAATTTGCATAAATTTCAGAATGGAGCTTTTACATCGATGACTTTCACCTTTAAACTAATGAGCAAATATATCCTCAGTTTTTCTGCGGATTGCCTCAAATCCAAAAATATCCTTACTCCAACGATCTCATGCAAAGTTTTTCAATCTGCAGGTATGCAAATTTTTTGCCTGGATTTCATATATCTCTTCCTTGGGATTTGATATATCCGTTTTTGTATTTTTGTTAAAATCCGTTATTTTATGGAATTGGGGAATAACATTTTTTTGAGTTTCCATATATCCCCTTTTGGATTTGATATATCCCTTTTTGGATTTCATATATCCATTTTTTAATCCCAAAAATTTTCAGCTTCATTCGGTGTTGCCACAGTATTCCTCTTCCTCACATTTTATATTGATTGTACAAAACAATCTGAAGCTTTATTCGTGTTAGCATTTTATGGCATTTTTGCGGTATGCAAATTTTTTCACGAATATTATAAATCTCTTTTTTCCAGGCTGCCGCAAATCCAGGGTATTTTACATCTTCTTGTTCCTTTGCACCAATGTACACAGGAATGGTGTTATCTTTGATGGAAGGGGCAGGTGCGATCGGGCATTTGGGAGCTCCATTTCTTGTTGGATTAATTGTTAAACATGTTAGTTTACAAAATTTGCATAAAGGGAAATAAGAGTTTAAAATTTAGGGAAAATCAAGTGAATGGTCAATAGTTTTTGGAATTATAGTTTTGGTAAATATTGTTGGAGGAATTATATTTTTGAGATATGGAACAGGTAAATATCAGTTTTTGGATTTTATTGAAGTTTATGCAAATTTTTGATTTTCTCAACATTTATACATGTTTTTTGGGATTCCTCTAAATTTATGCAAATTTTTGAGTTTCACAAAGTTCACGCAAATTTTTCGGATTCCTCTAAGTTTATTGAAACTTTTCAAATTCTCAACCCAAAAACTTGAGAGAAGAATATACTTTTTATGCAAATTTTTCATTTGAAGAATGTCGTTAATCTAAAATTTGCATATTCAAATTATTCTAAGTAATCTTGCATATTTTCAGCTGATATCCAGAAATGGGCTAATCCAAAATCTTCGTCATCCTTGAAAGAAATTGATCCCAAAAAACCGGAAAGAAAAACATCTCAATGTTTGTTGTTGAAGAGAAAGGCTTCTGAGTTGTTGCAATGTGTTTGTTAGATATAGTTTTTGTTATTACTGTGTAAAAATTTTAATAATGTAAATAATAAAATTTTTTTAAAAATGATCACAGGTTTTAAAAGCTATGCCGATGGGGAATAATACTTTTTATAATTTTATGAATTCGAGCAATTAAATTATTTAAATATACGATAATGAAGATAGACATTGACAATATTTACTTAAAATTTTAAGATGAAATACAGAATTTACTAAAGTGTTTAATTAACGTGAAGTAAATAAGTGTTACTTGGGATAAAAATTTACTATGAAAAAGCAAAACTTCTTTTTTTTTCAAAAATTTAATGCAGTTCATTATATTTAAAGAAGGTAAAAAATATTTTAAAAATTCAAAAATTAGTTTTTATCAAATATATTTTTTTAAGATTTTTTTTAACAAAAAACTCATGCATTAATAGCAAAAGAAAGCATTTGATTCATTACAACACGATAAAGACGATGGTACGTGCAGTTTTGGAATATGAAAGATTGCTTCTCTGGAGGCATACTTTTTATATATTTTTTCTGTCAACAACAATTTTTTAATCTTTTTTGGGGCAAATACAATATTCTCATACAATACATAAAAAAAGCATCAATCATTAAATTCATTACAAAAGTGCATTCCATTTCATTTTCATTTTTCATGCCATACTACATGCATAGACATGGCTTTAAATCCAATACAGCAAACCCTTAAAAAATTAATTTTTTAAAATTTTTTTAAGTTTTTCGTGAAATTTAAAAAAAACTTAATGTTTGGATTAAAACAGCTTTAAACCTATTTATATATGTTTTAAAGTTATTAAAACAATGAAAAAGTGAAAATATCAGGTAATTCGAAAAGTTCGTGCCGGTGTTTGACCCGCTGGCATATTTTTAGTTTTTGATGAAATTTCTTATTTTCTTTTTTAATAGGTGCTCATGGATGTTAGAAATGATGCCTGAAAAGGGTTTTTGACAGTTTTCGTTTTTGGCGGATTTCGGGTGGATTTACGAGGATCCTCCCGGATTTCCAGGTATTTCGAACAAAAATGTTATAAAAAAGTAAGCTAAACATGCAAATTTTTGAACAAAATTGAAGAATTGGATGTTGGAGACCTGACAGAAAACATTTTGCCAAGTTTTGATGTGCCGGGTTTGATTTATGCAAATTTTTCCTTCAGTACTCACTTTTTGCTGTTTTTTAATAAGTTTTGTATTATTTTTTTGATATAATGAGTCAAAAATGTTTAGAAATGATAAATAAAGATCTTAAGAGTCCATTTGTATGCATTGGGACCATCAAATAACATTCTTTTGATTTTTTAACAACCGATGAAATGGTGCGGTAGGTTAACACACTTACGATGCTTCTAAATGACTAAATTTGCGTTTTTACTACAAAAATCTTTTACAGAACACCCTAACAGACTCCCCAGTATCCATACTGACCTAAAAAATCAAAAAAAAATTTTTTGAAATTTTTCGAATTTTTCACGTGGTTCCCCCTGTGACGATTATTTGATCCAAAGGGGGGACCACGTGAAAAAGTCGAAAAATTTCAAAAAAATTTTTTTTAATTTTTTTGCTTAGAAAGGAAACTTAGTAGTCTCTTGAGGTGCCATTTAAAAGATTTTTGCAAAAAAAATTACTATTTTCACTTTTAAAGCCCGAGAATGTGAAACATCTACCGCACCATTTCATCGGTTGTTAAAAAATCAAAAGAATGTTATTTGATGGTCCCAATGCATACAAATGGACTCTTAAGATCTTTATTTATCATTTCTAAACGTTTTTGACTCATTATATCAAAAAAATAATACAAAACTTATTAAAAAACAGCAAAAAGTGAGTACTGAAGGAAAAATTTGCATAAATCAAATCCGGCACATCAAAACTTGGCAAAATGTTTTCTGTCAGGTCTCCAACATCCAATTCTTCAATTTTGTTCAAAAATTTGCATGTTTAGCTTACTTTTTTATAACATTTTTGTTCGAAATACCTGGAAATCCGGGAGGATCCTCGTAAATCCACCCGAAATCCGCCAAAAACGAAAACTGTCAAAAACCCTTTTCAGGCATCATTTCTAACATCCATGAGCACCTATTAAAAAAGAAAATAAGAAATTTCATCAAAAACTAAAAATATGCCAGCGGGTCAAACACCGGCACGAACTTTTCGAATTACCTGATACACAATTTTTTGGGCAAATAAAAACAAAAATTTTCAAACTGAAACATTGAATCGATTTTTATCAACTTTTAAGTGTCGTTTGCAACTTTTTTAATTTTGAAAAAGGTTAATAAGTTTGTTTATGTCTCTGAGAATCCTGTTGATTTATCCGGATTTCTTCATCTCAAAGGTAAGCATTAATTTTTATTGATTTTTTTGCATCCGAAGAAGCAAAATATAGTGCCTCAGGGCGACTCAAGCCGTGCCGGTTTTACTTTGTTCCTTGCCCTAACCCGGGACAGGGTCATCACTTTTTTCTAAAACTTAACTTGCACTTTTTTCACATTCTAAAATTTTTTTTCCGATTCGACTTTTTTTAAATTTTCCTATTTTTTTCATATTTTATCTTAAAACTGCTTAAAATTTTGTTCTGCTTTTTTTGCATTTTTTTCTCTCTCTTTTATAAAGTGCTCTTAAAATTTTATTATAAATTAAGAAATTCGTATTTCTGAATGCAGAAAGTTTAAATAAACCTTAAAAATTTCCAGCTTTTTTTTTGTTTTAAAATTTGATACAAAAATTTTGGTCTATTTTTTACTGTTTCGTCTCAGATAATTTTTCTTTGTATTTTTGTTGTGTTTTTTTGGTCATTTTTATGTCAGTCATTATTATTGCTTTTCTGAATTTTTTATGTTTACCGTAGTTTTTAATTTTTATTATGTTTTTTCATTATTTTTTGTTGAATAAAAAATATAAACAAAATAGTTAATTATCAGGAGCATAATGGTGTTATAGGAAATAAAAACGTTTCATAAAAAAGTTTACACAAATCCCTGCGACTGATGATTTATATATTGGGCATTAAGAGACAAGTTGGAAGTAGCTTCAACCGATTTTTTTTATATTAGAAATTTAAGATTTGCCTGGTCTTCAAAAATAATGAAACCCAGTTTTCATTTTTTTGAAGTTTGAGGATACTATAATATTCCTAAAGACGATATTTTCAGCTATATTTAAACACACTTTAATAATTCTTCAAAAGTCGCTTTTTTGCGATTAAAATGGTTTTTTTGTTGAAACAAAAATAGCCAAGCCACTAATTGTATTTTTTTTGTGATCAAACAAGTTATTTTAAATTTATAGTGGACTTATTTTAATTCTTTATTTTTTTGTTCGTAAAAATGCATTTTTTAATTTGTATTTATTTGCAAGAAAATATATTTTTTTGTTAAGTATTTATAATATCAGAGATGCAAAAAATATTAAAAAACAAAATACAAAGCAAACACTTAAAAAAAAAAAAGTCAAAAACATTTGGAAACAATCACTGCCATTTTTTAACGAGTTCTCGAAGTGGTACAACTGAGCATTTCCCGGTAGTAGGATCGAAAGTTCTATTCATATAATCAGGAAAAGATTTGCATCGTTCTTCCTAAAAAATTCAACATCGATTAATAATTTTTAATTAAACGGTTTTTTTTGTTATCTTAAAGGGAGCGGAACCTTTGGTACTTTTTTATTTCTCTTTCGTTTTTTTTTTCGTTTGAATTTTCCTGACGATCAGGCAGGAGAACAAAAGAAAAAGACCCTGATCGTCATGAAAATTCAACGAAAAAAAAACGAAAGAGAAATAAAAAAGTACCAAAGGTTCCGCCTCCTTTAATAAGGAAGTGAAATTTTATTTATTTATTTTTTGTCATTAAAGATACAAAGAGAAGGATTTCAAATTATCATAAAGCTACTTTTAAATTATAGAAATACTTACTCCTCCTTTATAGGTTCCTTCACAACGGCTATTGACTTCCTTCATTGGATAAGGGCAATTTGTTTGGGTTTCAGTGAAATAAATTCCAAAAATAAGCTTTGAAGCCAAAACTGTTGGAGCATTTTTTAGAACAGTGCCATTGCTGCGATCTAAGATATAATCATTTGACCAATCAGCTTGTCGTGTTGCATTGACTAATGGATACATCAAAACTCCAACTGAATTTTCCGATAATTCTCTTAAACCAACACAGCCTGGACTGTTTGTACACCATTCAACTGCTGTTTCAAAATTGAAACCCATTTGGACATCTGCTGATAATTTGTAACATTCAATTTTATAAAAATAAAATTCTTCGCATGTAACGAAGCCAACAACAAGTAAGAAACACAAGATTTCAAAAAAATACATTTTCTTTTTAAAAAATATCTTTTAACTTTCACGAACTTTCAAGGAACCGTTGACAGAATGATGAAAATAAAGCTAATGGAAAGGCTTTTTATCCCAGAGAAAGAGAAGCAAGGATCCACCCTTAAACCTTGTTGCACAGCAACACGCTTAAATATTTTTAATTGCTGGTAACCGTTACTGCGTGATTTTTTGACAAGACAATCTTCAAAGACCTCCCCCCGACATTTTCTGTCAAATAAAGGTTCTCGGATTTATTAAAGTTCACAAAAAACATTAATTTACTACATCACTGAAAAAAATATGCAAAAAATGCAAAAAAGCAAAAAAGGACAGTATTTATTTAATGGTCAATGGTGTAGCGGTTATGTAGTGCATGGTTCGGGTAAAGCGTGACACGGAAGGTTAGTGATCGGATATTTATTATTACAATTACATATATATCAGAGGAGAAAGAGCATGATGGTGAGAGCTGTTGGACTAGCTGCTGCTCGGGAATGCTGTTCACTGCTAACTGAAGGCGGACTGACACACAGAAGCTGGCGCTTGTGCCGTATTTATAATGATGCCCTCAGGGCGGAGTTTGTCGTTGGCAGTCGGATGGACGGCATTGGTATTAACATGCCTTCGAGCATGACATTTACTTCATTAAGGAGAAGTAAATATCATCTTTTTCTGAGTAAAAAAAAGTCCATGTTAAACTGGTGCAAAAAAGGTCACTCCGAAACAAAAAAAGACGATAGTTACTTTTAAAAGTCGTTATATTTTTAAGTATATTGGCAAACTTTTATTCAATGCAATGCTTCAAAAATCGGAATACTCTTGTCATTTTTCAACATTAAGGAAGTATGCATGTACATGAAAAAAATTTTTAAATTTAAGTTTAATAAACATTTTGAAAAGTTAATTTGCTAAACATTGAATTAAAAGTGTTTTGGATGATACAAGAATGCACTCGTTTCAAAGTTAAATACTTTGAGTGGTTCAAAAAAAATTTAAATGTATTCAGATGCTTAAATATTTTATAGTGCTTTACTATTGATCAAATGAAGAGCTAAGACGAATTTTCGATAAAAATAAATTTTTTATATTTGTAAAATGCAATAACTCCAGATTTTCTTTCCTTTGGTTACAAATGGAAAAAACTTTGCTTGATTTAAGGTTAAAGAACGATTTTTGCTTCAACATTATTACTTTAACAATTTGTTGATATTACCGTAATTTTTTAACCACAACCCCCTCCCCCTTTTATCCGGTTTTTTACACGCCCTAACTAATTTCTAATATAATTGCTATATCCTTAGATACAGTGCTGTTATAACAACATAAAAAATAAAAGAAATAGTTGCCATTAGCTATTTTTTAGCGTTTCACATAAAAAGCATTTGATTTTCCTTGAAAAACTTCAGTTTTCTCATTTTTCGACTTCAAAAATGAGACGGCTGCAGCTGCTTTTGCTATTTTTTGCATATGCATTTGCTCAAGTTGAAATTTCTTTTGAGCAATACTTGAATCTGGCATCAGAAAAAAATTGGCCGAAAAATGAAGGTAATGAATTTTTGATTCCAATAAATGAAATTAACAAAATTAAATTTTTAATTTTTTTAGAAATTTTCAATGCTTTTCGTGATTACTGTAACAATGCTTCCGCTTCTCAGACAACCGAATTTGAAGGCAATGTTTTCACAAGTAAGTTCATTTTAAAACATTTTTAAAAAAATTGATGCATCGTTAATGCAAAATGTTGCTGAAGTTGTAAATTTAATTTAAATTATTTAAGCGTTGAAACTCTTTTTTTAAAATGAATAGGAACTTTTAGACCTGTTCTAGCAACAAGCAAAAAAACTTTTTGGAAAATTTTTTAAGTTAAATAAAAATAATTGAATTTTTTTAAACTTTTGGATTTAAAAAACGATGCCTTTTTTCAAAACAAACAAATTAAAGGCAGCGTCCGACTTCACTGAAATTTTTTTCATCCTACTACCGCGAAAATAAATGCGTTGAACAGTGACCAAAAGAAGAAAAAGCAAAGAAAAATTACAAATTAACTTTTTATTAGTTTTTTTCAAATGTTAAACACATTTATTTTTGCTGTAGGAGGACTGACCCACGAAAAAAAAATTAAGTGTAGTCGGACACTCCCTTAAAAAATTTAAAACTAAAATACATTTCATTTTTACAACAGAAAAAACAGGGCTAGGTTTTTTGCCCCAAGGTCAAGGTCAAAAAAAAGAATCCTTGCCACGAGTTGGATTTTTCGATTTTGCTTCGACGTAACCCTTCGAACCTTCAAAAAGCTCATGTCTGTAAATCAACCGTGATCTTTTTATGTTAAATCTAAATAAGGGTTTAAAGATTGCACAAATTTGGTACAAAAACCCTATTATTTAAAATAATTTAGGAGTTGATTGCCTTACATTTGCGGCACAAACAACAGAATTAACCACATTAAGCACAACGATGAAAATGATTCGAAAATCGGTAAATGTTAAAAAGGGTATTTCTTATTTTGGTGTTATTGAAACTGATGGTTGCTTAAAAACGACTCCTTTCACAACTACAACAACGCCTCCACAAACAACAGAATTAACAACCATTCCAACAACAACCGAAGTTACTGCCGAAAAAATAAGTATAATCGAAGGAAATGTTCGTTATAATTTTGAAGAACCTGATTGCGATAACTGTATTAGTCAAATTTCTTCTTCAACTTCCTCTTCACTTTCAACGACTTTATCAACAGAAAGTTCTTCCATTCAAACTTCAACACCTGAAGAATCAACAACTTCACTTGAAATTTTGAGTTCTGAAAGTTCATCGACATCTGAAAATACTCAAACTTCCACTTCAAAAACGACTGAATCACAAAGTGTTGCATCTTTTAGTACTAGTCCTTCAACTGTAACACCTACAACAGAATCGCTTAAAGAAAGCACTGAAAATCTTGAAACCTCTACAACTACAAAAACTATAACTTCAACAAAGCCAACAACTACTTTTACAGGAATCCCGTCGACCACAACAGAAACTCAAACAGATATGCCTTCTTCAAGCCAGAAACCTACGACAACATTAAAATCGACAACAAAAACTAAAACTGCCACTTCCCCGCCTCAACAAGCTGCCACACAAACTGAAACTTCGGCAAAAATTTCACCAACTTCTGTCAAGTCCACAAAAGTTAAAACTACAACAAAAAGTGGCACATCAACCATGCCAAGCACAAAATTACAAACGGCATCTACAACTAGAAATTCTTCAACAGTGCCATCAACTTCTACAGCTCTAAAAACTACAATTAAACCAACAACGCCGAAAAACCCAGAAACAACAGTTCCGGAAAATGTTCCAACAACAGTTCAATCTAAGCCAACTTCAACATCAACAGAAAAAAGAATTTTGGACACAACTAAAACTTCTGTTACAAGCATTACAGAATCTTCGATAGCTCAAACAGATACTTCAACAAGCACAATGCCAGAAGCTGATACTACAACAAGCAAAGTTTCTGTTACGACAACATCTCGAAGCCATGAAAAATCACCAACTACCGTAACCCAAGATGCCTCAACAGTGTTAGTTGAAGATACTTCCTCGATTGCTTCAACAAAAAATGAATATAGTACCACAACAATAACCATTGCTGAAAAAACAAATACTCCAACATCAAATACAGTAACTGAAATAACGACACATATGCCAACAACAACATCAAAAAAAGAAACTTCAACAGTGTCTGATCATCTTTTAACTGATACCTCAACAGTATCTGCTGCAAGTGTTACCCCTTCTAAAAATTATTCTTCGACAACTCCAGATGTAACAGTTGTTTCAACAACTGAACAAGCATTACCTTCAACGACAAAAAGCAATGATGCCGAAAGCCTCGGAACAACATTACAAAATGATGAAGTTTTAACTACTTCAATAGCAATAAAAATGTCTTCGACAACTACCCCTGAAGCAACAATACCTCGAATAGATGAAATTTCCCCGACAAAAACCCAAACATTGCTTGAAACAAGCACTTCCACAGATAATTTGAATACAGAAATAAGTGCATCGACAACTACAGTACCTGAAAGTTCAACTCCAACTGATACTAGCACAACGCTGATTTCAACCGCAACTCCTGTTACAACAGTTGGTGAAAATGGAGTCGAAAGTTCATCGAGTTTAAGTCCAACTTCAAGTTCTACAACAACAAAAATGCCTACAACATCAGTACCTGAAATTAAAGCACCAGAAAATGTTGAATCAACAACTGGATCAAAAAGTACAAAATATTCAGATTCAACACCAACAAGCACATTTACTGAAAGTAAACCTTCCTCCATCACAACTACAGTACCAGTTCTTACCGAAAATCAAAATGATGTAACTTCAACACTGCCAAAAACCACTTCAACCTTAGAGGGAAGTACTTCTTCGACGATAGCATCATCACCTACAGTAACCCCAACTACAATTGAAGAAAATAGCAGTCCAGCAATTGTTGATCAAACTTCCAAAGAATCGATCAAATCCACAACAACAAAAATATCGTCCACAACAGAAGAAAATCAAGCAACTTCATCATCAAAAATGACAAGTGATAAGGTTACTGTAACTCCAGAAGCTTCAACTTCATCAACGACTTCTGCTTCCGAGAATCGACAAAGTACTAATACATCATCTGAAGAACCAATTGGACCCACAACAAAACCTGATCTAAGTTCAACAAAAACAACACCAACAACTACATATACATCAAAATCAACCAAAAAAGCTACAGAATCTGCAACACAATCAACTGTTCAACAAACTGAATCGATAACTTTTGCACCGACGGCACCATCAAATCCATCAACAACACCATCAAAAAGGACAACAACCAAACGACCAACTTCAACCACCACAAAATCCCCGATTTGCAATGTCACATGCCCTCCAGGCTTTTCTGAAGGTGATAATGCTTGCTTCAAATTTATTCTTCCAAATGCCACCGATGGAGCCTACTATGATGATTTCCTTAATGCTTGTATTTCAATGAAAGGTGTAATTGCATCCCTTGCAGATTTTGGAAATATAAAAAATGTTGATACTTTTCAAGCAATGACGTAAGTTTCATTTTTCTAGAATTTTAAATTATGCAAATTTTGTTAAAAATTTTAGAAATGCACGAAACCCCAAACCAGCAATGGTTTATACAAATGCCGTGCCAACAAAGTATCACCGTACAACCCAAATTGTTCCAGTTCTTGAGCTTGATGAATATTCATTAACAAAAATGCCTGTTATTGGACTATCGGCAACAGTGAAATATCCTAATGCAACAGTGATTTGTCGAGTTGGAAGTAAGATCTTTTTAAGAATTATGCAAATTTTGTAAAAAAATTCTTTTAGAATATTGTCAAGAATATACTTGTCCTGTTTTGGAATACTTTATTCCACCTACAGCAAAATACCTTGTTGCTACTGTACCACCGAACACAGTTTTGAAAGAAAATGAAAAATTAAGTGTTGAATGTTTTGGAACTCCACAACGAAGCTTTGAAGTTAAATGTGACGAAAGAGGCTTTCTACTTCCTGATAGCTCAATGGTAAAATGTGAAAGTAAGTTTCATCATTTTTATAAAAAACATTGACAACTAGACATGGTAAAAGATAGAACTAAACCCGAATATGCCATAGGCCCTGCGGGTTCTTTCACGTTAAACCATTCGGACCGGAATTTGAGTTTTTGGGGTTCTGAAAAGAATCGCTAAAAGGATTCAACGTGAGAATGAACAGAATTAGCATAAATTTTTTAAAAAAGACCAACCAAAACTGAACCAAAATTTTACAGTCTGGTTTTTTCTTGTGGTGGTGGGTTCGATTCCCGCCTCGATCAAATGACTGTAAAACTTTTGGAAATGTATACGGTGACTTTTAAATTAATTACTGTATGAAAAAAATTTAAAACTTATATTTTCGGTCGACTTGCAGTCTTAATTTAGTCGAATGAAAAACGCTTCAAAATTAAAGAGCCGAAGTTTATCATTTGGAAAAAATAGTTCAATGAGTACAATTATGTTTGCGCATTTACCAGTAAATCTGTGCTCCGGTAAATTTAACTAAAATGCCAAAAGTGGTAAATATGAGGTCAAATTATGTACACTATCAAATGCTTTTTTAAATTAAAAACAACATTTTTGGTGTTTTACAATTCATCGGTGGCAATACAGTAATAATTTGTAATAATGAAAAATAAGGTTTTGTTGACACAATAGACGAAATATTTTTGGGCAAAATGACGATTTCATCAACTTATGTGACACTTGAAAAAAAAAGAATAGGTTAAAATTTTTCGATGTTTTTTTGCATTTTTAAAATTTTTGTCATTTGTCATCCACATTGATTTTTCACTAGAGGTGCCCCGCCCCTCCGGGGCGGCCACCATAGATTCATGCACATGATTCTTGTGAGAAGCAAATGCTTTGTGCCGTAAAAAATCAAAAAGTTTTATTGCAAATAGAAATGTTATTAACACTCACGATTTTTTGCCATTTTCCGTGACGCAAAATCAAACAAAAGAAATAATATTTTTTTTATGAAAAAAGATACTTTGACTTGAAATAGCCTTTTTAAGATCTGGTTGTCAAACGGCTTTTTGCCCGTAGGGAAAAAATGGGATAAAGTCAATGAGCTTCCCCTTTATCGTCAACCTTTAATCTAACTGCACAAAGTTTTGTTACTCCATTTCTTTGTAACTGTTTTTTTAATTTTTTGTTTTCTCTTTCAGCTCTAATTTGTTAATCATCAAAATAAGATCTTTGATTTTGTGCGTGTCCCCTTTTGATGCTCTTTATTCGGCATAATTTTTGCTGCCCTATGAATGTTAATCGAACTTTTAACATAAAATTTAAATTTAATAGTTTTTATAGTGACAAAAAAAATTTGTCAACTTTAAATGTCTCCTTCGTTATAAATAACGGCAGTATGAATTTTTATACCTTGAATTAATGACAGTGGTTATCTTCAAGAAGAAGACGCCTACAGAGCGCATCAAAATTTATTAGCAAGAGCTAACAATTTAAGCAAAAAAATAATTAAATTAAAAAAGAATAACACAAATAAATTTGCTTTTATTTTTTAACCACAAAAAAAATCGCAGCATAAAATTTTTGTCATCAAAAATATATGATTGACGCTTGCGACCCTTTGCCAAGAAAAGCGCTTCTTTTAAAATAAAAATACACTGACAACCGCACATTGTCTCTTTTACGGGTAGAAATTTACCGATAAATGAGGCCTTGGTAAACTTACAACCCTAAGTACAAGCCTTTTAGTGCTTATTGAAACTGAAATTTTAGCAAGAAATGAAATAAAATCTGAACCTGATGGACCCGTAAAATCTTGTGACGAATGTGATAAATTCCAAACATCTTCCTGTGAACCCCTTCCATCTGGAGAATATTACTGTAACTGCAAAGAACTATACAATGGTCGTACATGTACTTATCCCTTCAATGCATGTGAAAATGTTACATGTCAAAATGGTGGCACATGTGAAAATCGTTTTACATACGGTTTCTGTAATTGTGAAACTGAATATTTTGGATCAGTGTGCCAATATGAATTTTATAATTCATATGAAGCATGGTTAATGCGTGCCATGGCATATACTGTAACGGCGGTAGTAGCTGCTGAAACTGCAGTTAGAACGAAAAAACGGATGACTCCATCAGCACCTGGACAATTTGCATCGGTATGCTAATTTTTAGAATCGGGGATGTCAGCAGGGTAGGATACAAAGGGCATCTACGCCCTTTGGATTTTGTTATAAACCCTTTGATCTTTTACCGCAATCGGCAAAAGATCAAAGGCATTACCCCTATAAAAAGGCATTTGCCACTTCCAAAACAGAATTTATGCTAAATTTATTGTTTACAATACTAAAATTTAATGGCATTTTTTTATAACACGTTTTTTTAGCTTCCAACAGAAATGTGCAAATTTTATTCAGCAATTTTCGGTTCACTTGCCCTTGCCTGCAGAATCATGTTTGAATTTCCTGATTCTGATGATTTGGCTGGTGCAGTTCAATGCGGTACCACATTTGTCATTACCATGACTTTGGCATTCTGTTCCCTTACTGCAATGGTTGCAGAATCAATCATTGCTTTGGGGGTAGTAATCAATGCAACTGCAAATTGTTACGATGGACATTATCAAGAAAGAAAGAAATGTGTGAATAATAAAGTATGCCATTTTTATTTTATGCAAATTTTTAACTTTTTTGGTTTTTCAGCGACTCATTACTTTTTATGCAATCTTCTGCATGATTCCGTTTATCATTTTCTGCATCTTCTCTTCCGATATGGTCACCTCAAGAAGTTGTATTGGGGTTTTGCCCTGGCAAGGTTTTCCAGATTCACAACAATATGCCGGACTTGGATTGATGGTCCTCATGAGTGCTTATGCCCTCACCGCATGTGGACTTGCTCTTGCTGCGCGACAAGTTCTGTAAGTTGAAGGCCGACCCCTCTGGCACTTGCGGTCTTTGAAATTATAAAACTAGCAAATCCTTTGATCTTTTGCCGCAATCGGCAAAAGATCAAAGGCAGTCCCGTCACACAGCGCATCGTCTGTTGCTTTTTTTGACAAAGAGAAAAAAAAGAAGTAAAAAAAGTGCGCATCTTCAAAAAAAGATTCTGACAAATTTAAGATGACAATATATTATTTTTTTGTTATTAATGGATAAAGGAGAGTCTGAAATTTAGTTTTTTCGCAAATTTGGAAGAAAAAAATAATTTTCTCGATTTTTCGCCCTATGTTGAAAATTCGCCATTTTTGGCATTTTCGATGGCATGCCAAATTGAAACTACTCCTACAAATTTTCCAAAACTTGCCATAAAGCATTGTTAGACCTCAGGGTACATGGTGGAATACCTTTCATCTCAAAGTCAATGTCAATTATTTTTTTATAAACGATTATTTAAATTTCCCCTATAAAAAACGGCTGCTTGAGGCATTTTTTGCCGTTTTTGGGGTGAAAAAATTAAATTAGGTCCAAAATCAAAAATCTAACCGCAACGAATTGTTAATAGAACCCTATAGAACATGTGTATTTTGATTTTATAGTTTTCGGAAATGTAATTCCAAAGTTCTATTCATTTGAACTACTGATTTCTTATACTATAACATGACTTTGACGTGTTTGAGCAACAATTTTTAATACCGTTGTGTAATTAATGAACAGGGTGATGTTAAATATACAAAGAACATTTAGTTTTTATCATCAAAAAAGTCTCACACGACATAAATGTGGCTTCAAAGTGTTTTTACTGATAATTTACAGTAACCATATAAAAATGTATGGGAAAAATGAAATTTGCTAAAATACGTCGAAAAATGAAAAACGTCATTGGAAATTATACCAGACATGATTTAACATCATTCCACGTCATTAGGGATCAAAATAATAGGATTTTAAGAAAAAAAATTTTTCGAAATTTTTTCATCCACGTGGTACCCCCTGTGGATTTTGGCATATTTTACTAAAATGAATAGAACTTTGGAATTACATTTCCGAAAACTATAAAATCAAAATACACATGTTCTATAGGGTTCTATTAACAATTCGTTGCGGTTAGATTTTTGATTTTGGACCTAATTTAATTTTTTCACCCCAAAAACGGCAAAAAATGCCTCAAGCAGCCGTTTTTTATAGGGGAAATTTAAATAATCGTTTATAAAAAAATAATTGACATTGACTTTGAGATGAAAGGTATTCCACCATGTACCCTGAGGTCTAACAATGCTTTATGGCAAGTTTTGGAAAATTTGTAGGAGTAGTTTCAATTTGGCATGCCATCGAAAATGCCAAAAATGGCGAATTTTCAACATAGGGCGAAAAATCGAGAAAATTATTTTTTTCTTCCAAATTTGCGAAAAAACTAAATTTCAGACTCTCCTTTATCCATTAATAACAAAAAAATAATATATTGTTATCTTAAATTTGTCAGAATCTTTTTTTGAAGATGCGCACTTTTTTTACTTCTTTTTTTTCTCTTTGTCAAAAAAAGCAACAGACGATGCGCTGTGCCGTCAAAATTGATTCTGCCCCTACCAAAATAAAAACGTTCTTACAATCATCTAAAAATAAAATTATGCAAATTTTTTCTAACATTCTTGAAAACCAATCAATCCCAAAGAAATTATGCAAATTTTTAGTGATCATAATATCTTTGAAACTCGTCGAAGATATGAAGCTGATTTAGCTGATCCAACTGCATATGGCCGTGAAGTTTTGCCAGTTGAACTTAATGTCCGATATTATTTATTGGCATTGAAGCCCTTCTTCTTCACTCTTGTTTGGTTTTCGGCAATTGCAGCAGCTGAACGCATGGAGTGGTGGGCTACGTATCTGGCTACAATCTGCAGTGGCATCTATGGCATCATCAGCTTTGTTCAAAATAAATTAACCGTTTATGATGCAAGTTTTTAAACGTTTTTTAAAAATATTATGCAAATTTTTTAGGAGCTTGATGGCCTAAAAATTACCGTATCCATACATTTTAGAAAGTTCTTGAACGTGGTGTTCGAATGCTTGATATTAAACCATCAATAAAGATTCCTGTTGCCAAAGTCAAAAATCCTGCAACTGATCGAAGGGTCGCTTTCTTCCGTGATGATCCCCTCATGAATTTTGATCAGCAACAGCAAAAATTTGATCTTTTGGAATCCCTTTGTAAAAGTTTCACTGCAGAAGATATGAGCAAAGGTACAACAATATAAGTATGCAAATTTCTTTCAAACAACAAATTTTTAGATGAAGCTGAAACTGCTGCCTATGTTCACAAGTATTTTTATTACTGTAACAAACGCAGAAGTCTTTTAACTAAAAGGGTTAATGATAATCGCCGACGAACTGTCCATGATTTTCTTTTGGATGAAAGAAGACCAAATTTCATTGGACCACGAACTTTTGAACGACAACTTCCTCCTGGCATCACATATCTTGATCATACTGCATATTATTGGGAGGTACGGTTGATTGTTGCTTAAGGGGTTGAATGCTGTAACGATAAGAATGCAAAGAAAATTTGCATAATGTCAAAAATAGTGCAATCGTTCGGTTTAAAATGGTGCCTAAAAAGCCAATGATCTTGGCTGGATACTTGCAGAGATTAGATTAGAATCTGCATATGCAAATTTGCAGCTAAAAAATTGCACACATAAAACAAAAAAATTTGCATATTTATCAAGATTACTATACTTTAATAAAATGATTTGAAATCCGTCATAAAAAATTTCCTCTTATTTTTATGCAGTTATGCCCAAAAAAATTTGCATATTTAACGCTTTTTGCTGAACTTAATTTGCATATCAAAGTTATAAAAAACATCACAAAATTCTATATTTTTTGATTAAAAGATTTGCATAATTCATTTTGTGAATGCACCAAAAACTAGACCACTTGAAATTTGATGCTAGAAAAATTTGCAGAAAATTTGCATATTTGTTTAAAACATTTTGAATAAACTTTTTAATTTTAGTGCCTCAATTATGAAACTTGGAAGCGTCTTCGAATTCGAGCAAAATATGTCGAATTAAATATTGAACTTCGATACGGTAAATTTTTTGTTACAAAAAATAAAGAGATTACTGTAATTCCATTAACTTTTTAGAATACAATCATTTTGGGGACTTTCTGCCATGGAATTGGTCACGGTATTCTTGGGATCCCAACATGGTGTTCGATTACACCAAATATAGCCGTAAGATTTTGTTTTTTTAAATATCCATTTTTATGCAAATTTTTCATTTTTAGCACTGGACCTCCCCAACATTGCAGAGGCCGATGAAAATGAAGAAGAGGATGAAGATGAAGACATGGAAGATGCAAATTAGAACCATCAGGGGAATATGGATGACAAATTTTTTTGAATGTTTCTATGCTTTTTTTGTTTTTTAATTTTATGTTATTCAAATTTAAAGATGGGCAGGGAACACTTTTTTCTTTCTTTTTTTTACAAGTTTTTAGTTACATTAACGAAAAATTAAATTAGCACACACTTTTTTGAAAATTAATTATCAGACTTCCAAGAAGGAACTTTTTATGCTGACTTAAATATGCCACTTCTGAAAAAGTTTCACCGCGCAAATACCCAAAGTTTGCATTTTTAGATGTTTTGATACGAAAATGTTTTCACTGCATCAAGCTGCATTCCAAAATTTAGTATCATTTGATAAGCCTTCAAAAAAGGCATCTTTGGTAAAAAGGAAAATCAAGCGAAAAAAGTTACAGCGATCGCAAAGCTAGAAGTCCTTCAAAAAAAGCAGAAAAACAAATACAAGAAAGGGAAATGAACTTTTTGAGCTTTAAAAAAATGCATTTTTTGTGCAAAAAGAAAGTGAAAAAGTGTTCCTTTTTCTTTTTTTTAATCAAAAAAGTTTATTACGTCGAACTTAAAAAATGTATTTTTGGCATTTAAGCTGTTTTACATAATTTTTTGAACTTCATTTTCGATTTATTCAGTCTTAAAGTACCTAGATGTTATATATATAATTTTTTCAACTTTTTTTTTCGACTTGCTTGTCTATATTTTAATTAATTGTTTTTTCAAAAAGATGTAAACAATAAAAGTTAAAATAAAACTTTCTGTCATATTATGCAAATTTGTGAAACAATCTTCAACAGTTTTTTTGCTGCAGTAAACGTAATTTTGTGTCCAACGAAAAATCAAGTAAATCAAATTACAGTAATCTAATGCATCAAATTTTTCATTTAAACGCATAACTTATAATTCAAAGATTTTGGATGAGATGAAAGGGATGAAAAATGAGAATGGAAAAAGTCAATCTTGAAATTTTTTGACAGTGAACGAAAAAAGGTGCCGAAAAATAGCTTCTCAAATCTTGCTAAAAAAAATGGATCGTTTCTTCAAATTTGTTTTTTAAGTTTTCACAAATTTGCATACAACTGAAGAAAGGTGAAAAAAAGAAGATTTATGCGAAAAGTTGTTTCTCCGTTTTTTTCATTTCTCTCTCACAATATTTGCAAAGAACATATTCTTATTGTAACAGTTTTACTTTTCTTTTTTTCGATGATTTTTAAGCTTCAAAATCTTCAGTTGAGTAATTTTTACAGTATCCGTTTACTTGCAAGACAATGACCAATTTTAGTTATAGTTTGTGCTTGTTCGTTTTTCATCCACTATTTTTTTCAAAAAACTAATAAAATCTTTTTTCTTTTGTTATTTTCGAGAAAGTTCTTGCTGATGTTTTTTAAAAAATAAATCCCATAAAAATGGTTTTCCATTGTTCCAAAAATTCTTTTCTTTCAAATTTTTGAAGACAAAAGAAAACTTCATACTGTATGTTTCATTACAGTATTTTAAAGCTTGCAAAAGTATACATTTTTTTAAATCATCAAAACAAAGATTTCTTTGTATTTTTTTAAAAGTATCCATCATTTTTTTAAAAACTCATAAAAATCTTGTTTCTTTTGTTCTTTTCAAGAAAATTCTTTTTGATATTTTTTAAAATAAGAATCCCATAAAAAATGCCATTCTTTTGTCATTTTTTGGAAAAACTTTCTATGATGTTTTTGAAACACAAAAGAAAAACATTTTCTTGATTACGGTATCGTCTAGCTTGCGAAAGAATGGCAAAAGACAAAAATCTTTTTGTAATGATTTTGTGCTTTTCCTAAAAAAACTAATAAAAACCATTTTTCTTTTGTTATTTTCCAGAAATTTCTATTTATTTTATAAAAGAATAAATTTCATAAAAATGACATTCTTTTGTTATTTTCCAGAAATTTCTTTTTAATAATTTTTTTAAAAAACAATAAATTTCATAAAAATGTCGTTCTTTTGTTATTCATTTTCTAAAATCCTTTTCTTTATTGTTCTTAAACACAAAATCTTTACATTTTTGTTGTAACTATGATGGTCATGATTTCATTTTTCAAAAACTTCCATGACAACAAAAAATCATCAAAAAAATGAGATTCAAAGGCGGAAACAATGTAGGGAAAAAATTTAAGGGATCAGTTTTCAAAATATCCAAAAATATTACTGTAAAAGGCATTATTATATTTAAAGATTTGAATTCCCAAATTAAAAGCTATCAAAATCAAAAGTTAAGGGTTATGTGAAGTCGAAAGAAAAATTTGCATATATCTGAAAGTGAAAGTAATTGTTCAAAGTGATTTGAAAATGATTCTTTCAATTTAAAACATTCAAATTTATTATGTTAACTTTTGGAAGTTTTGACATTAACGTTTTTTGTGCATAAAAGAAAACCTCATACTGTATTTTACATTACAGTATCGTAATATTTTCAAAGCCAACCAAATTCTCTTTCTTTTTTGCATCTATCATTTTTTTAAAAAACTAATAAAAACCATATTTATTTTGTTATTTTCAAGGATTTTCTATTTGGTGTTCTTTTTAAAACATATCCCATAAAAAATGCTATTCATTTGTCTTTTTTGGAAGAACAACACCAAAATCATCAAAAAATGAAAATCACTGTTAACAAACTATAAACCATTTTTAAAAAAAAATCCCATAAAAATGACATTCTTATGTCATTTTCTAGAAGCATTTTCTTTTGATGTTTCCGAACTCACAAAAGAAAATATCATCTTGTATAATACTACAGTATCATATGTTTAAGCTTGCCGAAAAATGACAAAAAACAAAACAGAAATCTTTTTTGTATTGTTTTTTTTTGCATCCATCATTTTTAAAAAACTCAAAAAAATCTTTTTTCTTTTGTTCTGCTCAAGAAACTTCTTTTTGATATTTTTTAAAATTAGAATCACATAAAAACGCTCTTCTTTGATGTTTTTAAACACAGAAGAAAATCTTGATTACGGTAGCTTTAAAAAAATGACAAAAAAGCTGAAATTTTTTTGTGATGGTTTTGTGTTTTTCATTTTCTTAAAAAAACTAAAACAATATTTCTTTTGTTATTTTCCAGAAATTTCTATTTATTTTAAAAAGCAATAAATCTCATAAAAAGGCCATTCTTTTGTGTTTTTTTGAATCTTTTTCTTTGATGTTTTTGAATACAAAAGAAAACATCTCATTTTTTGGTTACTTTAATTTTTACTATTTTATTGTTCAAACTTCCATGACAACAAAGAATCAACAAAAAAAAGAATGTTAGACGAAACTTATTTTAAAAATTAATAATTTTAGGGACCATATTGCTGAAAAAAGTCACCAGAATACTGTAGAAAGCATTGTTTTCTAAAAAGATATGACTTACAAAAACAAAAATAATCGTAACAATTTAACTGAGGTTAAGGAGTTTGTGAAACGTAAATAAAAATTTGCATAATAGTGAAAGTGAAAAAATTGTATAGAAAAGTCACAAAGTATCCGAAATTTTCTACGTCTAAAAATGTGATGCTCTGAAATACCGTATCTCCGACGTTGAACTTTAACTTTCAGATAAATGTGAATTATGACTTTTTTCTACTTTCTTGAGTTCCTTCGATTTTTCAAAGATCAAAGATCTGTCCGTTCTTCATTATTTTGTCGTCGCACTTAATGGTCACTACAACAAAAAACTGGCAAAGGTCACTTCAATTGATCTTGTTTTTGTCCTTCATCATTTTTCTTCGCTTTTGCAAGTTTTATGCAAATACGAGAAAGAGCTTTTTATAACAATAAAAATAATGGGCTCTATTCGAGAATAGCTGACTTTTGAAATTTTGCTGGTCCCAATTGATGGTCCCAGGGATTTATAATAGTCCAGGATGGGACCACTATAATTTAATGGTCCAGGGAACACTATATTTCGGACCATATAAATTTAATGGTCCCAAAATATGATTCTGCAATTGGGACCACTATTTTTCGGGCCATCAAAATGAACAAATGGATGAAAAAAAATAATGGTCCGGGACCATTAAAATGATTTCTAATTAATAGTGGCCCGGAATTTTTTTTCAAATTTTACAAATTAATTTTATTTACTATTCCAAAAGTTATATTTTTTTGCAAACATATATTTTATTAAATTGTTCTGTTTTTTTTTTGTCTGGTATTTCAATTTTTTACACTCACATGAGCTCTCCGCTCGAGTGGAAGGTTCCCGAAAGGGGGTGGTCCACCACCGGGTTGCGCCGGCAAGGATCTTAGATCCGGACACCTAAATGCTAAGTGCAGATGCTGGAAAGTCGCGCCAGCATCGGCCCCCCACGACCTCTGGTCTGATTATGGGGTTCTTTAACCTTTCATATTTCAATTTTCTCAAACATCAAAAACACTTGAAAAAACCTCTTCAAAAATGCCCACATTTATGGAAATTTTTTTTCTTAACAAAAATAACAGATTACATTAATTCACACTTGTTCATTTACATGATTGAATTCTATTTTTTCAGAATTTGTTTGTGTAATGAGCGGGGTTTCTTCTTTAAGGGTGTTAAAGCTTTTATTTAATCCAAAACAAAACTAAGACAAAACTGGATCAAACTGAATAAATATAAGAAAAGCAAAAGCGCTTTTATACAAGGCCAAAAAAAGGATCGAATAAGGAGGAGATGAGAAAAGTCTAGAAAGAAAGAAAAGAACAGGTGTAAAAGATAGAGAAGAAGGAATAACAAAAACAGGATACAAATTAGATCCAATTTATGCAGATTGGGAAATAGGAAAACACAATGCTAAAACAATAATATTAAATCTTACAGTAGGACACTACTACAGTTTGAATATTTTATTTCTTAATTTTTAAAGATTTTACGAGACAGAAGTACAGTAGCCTTGAAGGGTACTTATTGAGATTTCCCTCCCTCTTCTTCGAAAACTTTTCAAAGTCTTTTACTGTTGAAGAATTAGAAAGCTCTAAACTTTCTAATTCTTCAACAGTAAAAGACTTTGAAAAGTTTTCGAAGAAGAGACGGCAAAAATCAACCGATCAGCGAACGATTTGAATGACGAGAAAGAGCTCGAAAATGTGTTTTCGTCATCTGTTTATACGTTTTTGAAGGTTTTTCATGCAAATTCATGCATTGTGAATAAAAATGACAAAAATTTGAATGAGAATTGAATTCGTTAAAAGCAGGGGGGAAATTGTCAACATGTGCGAACTTATGGACAATTCCCCCCTTCAAAAGAAAGAAAAATTCGCCAAAATAGGGGGGGGGGGGAATTCTCAATAAGTGCCCCTTGAAGCTTATCAGGAGTTCAAACACGACAAAATCTGGCTTCTTTTTTACTTTCAGAAGAAGTGTTGTCAGGATTTGGTAACCGCAAATCTTTTTCACTATCAGATTCAAATATTTAGTTTGATGAAACATAATCTTAAAAGGATATAAAGATAAAATCATTAAATTATAGGTTCCATGTCTACAATATTAAACTATATTAAACATTGTTGCAATAGTTTTAATTAAAAATTTCCATGGCAGAACTTTGATATTATTAGTAATTTGACAATCATGAAGGGTTAACCACTTTAACAATATTTATTTAAACTTTATGATGGAAATATATAGGTACCAAAAAGTTATAATTAACGTATAAAGCAAAATCATTCTATGCAGTACCATAACAATGATAAATCAGAATTCAAAAAAAGAAAAAAAACAAAGTTAAAAAAACATGCAGATTTATATTTTTGTAGCTAAAAATATTTAAAAAATTCAAAAATCCTTTTTTTTAAATTTTTACAGTTTAATTAACAAAAATACTTGTGCAAGATTAGCAAAGAAAATATTTGAGTTCGCTACTATACGTGCATTGAATGATTGTTTCTTTGAGGGGATACTTTAAGATTTTTTTCTACCAACAGCAATTTTTTATGTTTTTTGGGGGAAAAATCAATATTTTTCTGGGACTTCAACAACAACTTCATTGCACTTTTCAGGGGACACTCCAAATCTGATCTCCTTCTAATATCACTTGTGTATAATGAAAGTTTTTCTTTGATGTTTGCCGCATTTGAAATAAGTGTCAGATTTTGGTAAATAAAACAGCTGACTTCAGATTTTTATTATCAGTGATTTATGTAAATTTCTGACCCAAAAATTTGAAAAAATTTGACATTTTTTAAAATTGAAAATTGAAAATTGACAGTTTTTGTTTTTGCCTAAAATTTGTCTAAACTTGCAGCTTGTCAGATTTTGTGTAATCCCTGAACAATGAAAAAAGTGTTAACGTCGGATATATGAAATCTTGTGTACTTCCTTGATTACTTTTTTTTAAAACTAATCTGGAACATATTATTTTGTTTTCAAAAATCCGAAAACAAAAACAATACTTTCAATTAAAAACGATCACAATTGCAAGTAGTTTTGTCATTAACTATATTCTACCTTATTTTTATAAAAAAAACCTGAAGAAACTTTCATTAGAAGAATATAGGATATTGTTGGAAAAAAATCTATTAAATATTCAAAATTAGACAGGTTCCTATAAAAGGTTATAACTGCACCGCTGTTCTTTGAACAACCAGATTATTCCAAATTCAGTAAGTAAATCCGATTACGTGAGTTTTTAAAAGATATCTGCATTTTTGAAAATATACCTTCAGAGAATTATTTTTTGGAAAGAATTGTTCTGTTTGTTTTTGTCATGCATCACAATCTTCTCAAAAATTCATGTTGTTATGAAAAACCAAAAACACTTGAAATCACCTCTCTGATACAATAAATTTTTTACAGTTTTGACGAGGTCGAAGACAGTAGCCTTGAAGCTTATCAAGAGTACAAACAGGAGCTTGTTAATGTTTAAAAGCTTCTGTTTGCTAAAAAGTTCATGCTGGCATGTCTACTTGAAACTGAATCTGCAAAAACCTCAAAATTGTTAAATTTTGTATAATCACTGTACAATGATAAAAGTGTTGACATCAGATATATGAAATCTTGTTAAATCCACTGAGTGTTACTCTTTGATTAATTTTTTTTAAGCAAACCTGGAACATTTACAGATATAACTTTCAATATTAGGAAACGCAACTACTTTTTTAATTAAAAATGTCCATATTAAAATTATTTGTTACTAGCTATATTCTACCTTATTTTTATAAACAAAAACATGAAGAAACTTACATTAGAACTTCTAATTTAGAAGGACATAAAATTATGTTGAAAAAAAAATCTATTATATATTCAAAATACAAAAAAATGTAAAACTTGTGCGTAAAAATTATAACTGCACAAATTTTCTTTAAACAACCTGATTATTCATTCAGTAAATAAAATCAAAAAGGTGATATTTTAAAAGATATGGGCATATCTTTAATCTTATCAGTGATTTATGTAAATTTCTGATCCCAAAATTTGAATAAATTGTACTAAATTTGACATCTTTTTAAATCGGAAATCGACAGGTTCTGCTAACACTGAATCTGCCAAATCCCTGAACAAATAATAAAAGTGTTGACATCGGATATATGAAATCCTGTTAATTCCATTAAGTGTAATTTTTTGAATTATTTTTTCAAGCAAATCTGAAACACTTAATTATATTACTTTTAAAATTGGAAAAACGCAAATCACAGTTTTAACTTTTAATTAAAAATGAGTTTTTCATAACCAAAATTCATGTATTCTTAACTGTATTCTAGAAAAAAACCTAAAAAAACAAAAACATGAAGAATCTTTCTTTTAAAGGATATTGTAGGGTGAAAAATCTTTAAAATATTCAAATTAAATTTGTCTGTAAAAAAGGTATGACATTACAACTTGTTTTTAAACAGATGGATTATTTTGCTTTAAATAAATAAATCACAAGAGGTGATATTTTAAAAGATATAAGCATTTTTTAAAAATATGCCTCCAGAGAATTTTTTTCTTTGAGAGAATTATTCTGTTTTTTGGTCTACAATTTGCAGTTTTCTTAAACATTTTTGTTGTTACCAAAAACACTTGAAACAACCTCTCAGAGGGTGCCCACAATTATGATAATATTTTAAAAAAAAAAAATAAATTTTTTTGAAGACCTCCCAATCAACAGTGGGGACCAAGTTGACATTTTTCCTAATTTTGTTGAAGACCCCCAATCAACAGTGGGGACCAAGTTGACATTTTTCCTAATTTTGTTAAAGACCCCCAATCAACAGTGGGGACCAAGTTGACATTTTTCCAAATTTTGTTGAAGACCCCCAATCAACAGTGGGGACCAAGTTGACATTTTTCCTAATTTTGTTGAAGACCCCCAATCAACAGTGGGGACCAAGTTGACATTTTTCCTAATTTTGTTGAAGACCCCCAATCAACAGTGGGGACCAAGTTGACATTTTTCCTAATTTTGTTGAAGACCCCCAATCAACAGTGGGGACCAAGTTGACATTTTTCCTAATTTTGTTGAAGACCCCCAATCAACAGTGGGGACCAAGTTGACATTTTTCCTAATTTTGTTGAAGACCCCCAATCAACAGTGGGGACCAAGTTGACTTTTTTTCCAAATTTTGTTGAAGACCCCCAATCAACAGTGGGGACCAAGTTGACTTTTTTTTAAATTTTATTGAAGACCCCCAATCAACAGTGGGGACCAAGTTGACTTTTTTTTATATGCCCCAGAGGTGTCCGTTTTGTCAGCCAACGATTGGTCAATCATTAACAAAACATTCAATTTCGTTTTTGGTTAAAAGTTGACTTGAGATCGTTTAACAAATGAAAATTGGTCAGTTAATGACTAAACCAGAAAAATTTGGTCAATGATTTATTATAAATTTAGCATACTTATGGAAGTAACAAAAATGAATTTCACCTAATTCCGTGAAAAATAAGAAGAAAATATGCAAAAATTTGCATTTAAAGCAAAAAAATTCAATTTTAGTCAAATTACTCAAGTTTTTTGAATGACTCAGTCATTGATTGACTGAATTTTTTTGGTAAAACCTTGGCTACAACACGTTACAACCTTATTTTTTTGTCAACGTTGACCATGGCTGACAAAACTCACACCCCTGGTATGCCCAAGATCCATCTGCATCGTTTAAGAACATTTTTTGATTTTTTAGTCAGTGCATTAATTTTTTATTGCAAGGTGAGACGGATCGGTGCGATGAATAAAATTTGTTAAAAAATATATCCGACCCATCTCACCGAGCAATAAAAAATTAATGCGCAGCATACCGGAATTGGGGGGTCAGAAAAAATGAGCTCGCCCACAGTTGGTCGCGTCATGCCGGCGGGTTTTCATGAGGCATGAAAGTTCAAAAAAATTTTTTTTGTTTAAACGAGTCGAAACAAAAAAAATAGAGAAAACCCTTTGATCTTTTGCCGCTTGCAACAAAAGATCAAAGGCGTGCCCTTCCAAAACGAAAAGGCTTCCCACAAATTTTTTTCTCTCTACGGCCTTGTAAAAGTACTATCCAAAATATTCAAATATTTCCTGCCAACCAGAAAAAGATTTTTTTCTTTGATCCTTTAATGTTTGCAACGCCCAAATTTTTGAATTTCAAAACTACTGGGTATGCATTGACTTTTAAGTATATATTTTTTGAAGATTTATACAGGATTCGGATATTTAAACATACGATGACTAAATTTGAAACTCTAATAAAATTTATTTAAATTTTAGGATGAAATAAATAATTATAAAAACGATATAATTAATGAGTTGTTTTTAAAAACATGAGCAATAAAAGATAAAAAAGATAAAAAACAGTTTAAAATGACAATGCAAATTTCTGTATTTAAAAAGAAAAAATATTTAAAATATTCAGAAAGTTTTTTTATTAATTGTTTCAATTTGCTTAACAAAAAACCTAATGCATGATTGGCAAAGAAAAAATCACCATTTTGGTGCTTAATAATGAATGGAATAAGAAAAATACGTGCAGATCTTGAAAATTAGGATTATTTCTTTAAAGGGATACTTTTAGATTTTTGTTTCAGCAACAATATTTCCTGTTTTTTGGGAAAAATCAATATCATTTCTTTGTGGACTTTAACCTCAAATTCATTGCACTTTTTTTAGGTAACGCTCCAAATGTGACCTCGACAAAAATTGTAAGCTCCATTATAAAAGTTTGTCTTTGATCTTTGCCGCTTTTTATATGAACGTCTGATTTTGGTTTATTCTCTTCCCATTTATAGTACTGTTGTCAGACTTTGACAGTCGTATCAGTGATTTATGTAAATTCTGACCACAAAATTTGAATAAATTTGACATTTTTTAAAATCGAATATCTGCACATTCGGCTGACACCTAATTTGCCAAAACCTCAAAATTGTTAGATTTTGTGTGATCCCTATACAATAATAAAAGTATTGACATCGGATACGACCTATTAAATCCCAAAAATCCCATTTATTGTAATTATTGGTTGAGTTTTTTATGCAAAATTGAAAAATTGAATAATATTGCTTTCAAATATGGAAAACAAAAACACTACTTATTATTAAAAATGAAGGTTTGATGAATATTTTGAAGTACATTGTTTTAAACTGTGTTACATCATGCTGAATAAAATGTTGCCGATGATCACCGATGCTTTGAAACCGATATAAAACAAAAATTTAAACTAGCTTTGCACTCATAAAAATTATGCAAATATGGGGTGACCTTTAAAATGGTTTTTCTGTCCTCTCAAAATACAAGGTGGTCCATTTATAATCGGCACTTGTTTTTTGATGGCAAATCGGTTGCAGAAGTGCCCAGAAGCTCATGTTTTGTAGAAAGGTCACAAACAATGTTGTGCATCTTTTGTGCCAAAAATTTTGGCATTCCGGGACATTTTGCCAAATCGCGCCAAATTCAAATTTTTTTGATTTTGAGTGTAAAATATGGCATCGGCAACATTAAATGAGTCATTGTCAACATTTAAAGACGTTGAGGACCTTTATTGAATCACTACTTATCGTTTAATCACAAAAATTCGAAAAAACGTTTTTCTCATTTAAACGCCTATTTTTTGGTTTGCATAGGTTTTCGATGACGGAGAATTCGATTCTGATATTTATTTTTATTGGTTTTAACGTATTTTTAGTTTAAAAGTGGTTTTAGTTTTCGGATTTTATCAACTTTATGCAAATTTTTTGATCTTTTCAAAATGTATGTAAATTTTGGGCTTTTCTTCGGGTTGTTAAATAGAGATTTGCGGAGATTTCACGGACTATTATTAATATTTTGGCAATCGTGAAAAGATTTAACGACTTTAACAATATATTTATTTAAATTTTATGATGAAAATCTATAAATACCAAAAAGTTTTATTTAATGTATTGCAACATGTGGAAGCTTTCCATGGGTAAAAATTTTAAAAAGAGCAAAAACCAAGTTTTTCTTTTTATTTAAAAACAAATATGCAAATTTATGTTTTGGAAGCAAAAAAATATTTTAAAAATTCAAAAATCTTCTTTTTTTCAAACTTTTACAGTTTTATTTGCAAAAAAAACTTATGCAAGATTAACAAAGGAAATATTTGAGTTTCAACTGCCCAATTAATAGTATAAAAGAATACGTGCAGTTTTTTAATAATAATGGATTGTTTCTTTAAAGGGATACTTTTAGATTTTTCTTCTGTCAACAACAATTTTTTTGAAGGGCAAAATCAATATCACTTTTTGAAAACTCCATCACAACCTTCATTGCATTTTTTAGAGAACGCTTCAAATCTGTTATCCTTCTTCTATCACATTTCCATATTGAATTTTTGTCTTTGATCTTTGCCGCATTTAAGCAAAGTGTCAGATTTTGGTAAATAAAACAGCTGATTTCAGATGTAGACTATCTTTAATCTTATCAGTGATTTATGTAAATTTATGGTCCCAAAATTTGAATAAATTGTACTAAATTTGACATTTTTTTAAATCGAAAATTGACAGGTTCTGCTGACACTGAATCTGCCGAATCCCTGAACAATAATAAAAGTGTTGACATCGGATATATGAAATCCTGTTAATTCCATTGAATGTAATTCTTTGTTTAAGTTTTTTTCAAGCAAATCTGAAATACTTAATTATATTACTTTCAAAATTGGAAAAACGCAAATCACAGTTTAAACTTTTAATTAAAAATGAATTTTCATAACCAAATTAAATTTATTCTAGAAAAAAACCAAAAAAAACAAAAACATGAAGAATCTTTCATTAAAAGGATATTGTAGGGGGAAAAATCTATTAAATATTCAAATTTAATTTGTCCGTAAAAAAGGTATGACATTACAACTTGTTTTTAAACAGATGGATTATTTTGCTTTGAATAAATAAATCCAAATACGCGATATTTTAAAAGATTTGTGTATTTTTATATTATTATTCCTTTAGAGAATCATTTTCTTTGAGAGAATTGTTTTGTTTTTTGGTCTACAATTTGCAGTTTTCTTAAACAATTTTGTTTAAACATGAAACCAAAAACACTTGAAACAACCTCTCCGAGTACGCTCATATTTATGAAAATATTTTTAACGGATATAAATGAATAGAATGAACAATCTCATTTTAACTTTTTTTTAGATTAAATCAATTTTAGAAATTTTTATTTGAATATTTTAGTAACAGTCGAACCTCGATATAACGTTTTTCATGGGGGCATGAAAAAAAGACGTTATATCGAGGGACTTTATAACGAGGTTCGACTGTATTTTAGTTTCAACAGTGTACAAAAGTTATTTAATAAAGAATGTTACTCTACAAATAACGTTTATTTTGGGCTGATAATGAATTTATCAAACATTGAGTGTTCATTCATTAATAATTACATTATCGAGAAGTTTTTGTTGCGATCTTTAAACGTAACATTCACGATATTTTCTACCAACTAGAAATATTTTGTCCTTTGGTTCATTACCGCTTCCAATGATAAAAATTTATATTTAGAAAACTGCGCAATTGTATTGATTAAATTTCAAAAAAGATTTCACAAGGCCTTTTTTATAACTTGAAAAATTTTGTTATATTATTTTTAAAATCAAACACAAAAAAAATGTGTTGATGAAGTTCGAGATATATACCGTCAACTTTGTTTTTGGCATAGCTTCATCGGCTTTATCGGCATCTAAAAATATAAAAAGATTTGCATAATTTTCTTGTGCTATGGTATTTTAAATATTTGTTTTTGATTTGTTTCAAAGCGTCATGGACTATTGAAACTATTTTATTCAGAATCTATAATTTAAAATATGGACCTTTTTAACCAAAAATGGGATATCAGAAGTTTTGTGACAAAGCCTTCTCGTAAACAATCCGTACAGAATATGTCAATTAGATTTTTCTATGACATTTGTTCACCTGAAATGATATCATCTTTCAGCACGCAGACACAACATCCCCTCACCTTCCAATGATTCTTTTAACTTTAAAGCTTTTCGTTACCATAAGTGTAGATGATAACCTAACCTCTATAATTTATGGTTATTGATAAGAACACAAAACTTTGTTTCATTCACAAAAAACAGACAAAATTGAACAATTTTTATCTTTTTTTTACCCTCCAATATTGATTCATAGGTTTTAAACATTCGAAAAGAAAACAATTAAAGCATTTCTATCACCAAAAATTTAGTATAAATAGGGACATCAAATAAATGGATTCAAACATTAAATTAAGGTTCAAAGATGATTTTGAAATATTTGATTCAACTTTTTGCTATTCTACTGTTGGTTACTGTAGATGCCGTTCCAAAAATTCCATGTGCAGCCATGTATAAATGCCAAACTTGTACAAATAATGGAGGATGTTTGTAAGTACTTTTAAGATTAATTAAAAGGTCGGTTACAAACTTTTTATAACCAACCCTGAAAATCAGGATGTCATTATTGGAGTTTCATTTTAGAAGGTTTTTTGGTTAACTAAAGCTCCTCGTACGAATCTCTGATTTTCAAGTTTTGTAATAAGAAAATGAATTATCGATCATTTTGTGCAGAAAATTATTTAAGTCTGGACAATATTTTTACCTAACATAAACAAAAATTTGAATTTGGCGCGATTTTGGCAAAATATCTCGAACAAAAAAAATTTAGGTACTAAAGATGCTTCCTTTTTTTACCAGTAAAACCAATAATCACTGAAAATTCAGGTTCAAAAAATTTCTAAGTAAATTTTTGCCGCCAAAAATCGAGCGGAGAAATTACTTGGATTATTAATATTTTTTTGACATTTACATGTTTTTTAGTTACAACAATGATAAAGCAGAATGTAAACGGAAAGAAGAAATGTCAACCACAAATGTCAGCTTTGTAATCAATCATCCATATGATTGCCCTGTGGTACCTTCCCCGAAATTCCCGTACATCGATGATTTTGCCCGAAATCGAGCATGGCTTTTTTCAGCTGCTTCAAGTTCAAATGACTCAAAAATTATCCAAAAATGCTTGAATAATGCTGATGCAAATTTTCATTCCCAATTTTTGATTCCATGTGATGAAAAAAATGTAGTTTATTCAAATTGCTGACAAAAAATTTGCACAATTTACACTTTTTCAGGCCACATGTTTTGCATATATTGCTCTAGTGCCAAAAGAAAATGCCATGGCATTGACCTTTCGAGGAAGCAAAGGTCAAGATCAAATGAAACTTGAATATTTAAATTTTTTAAATCATAAAACCCGAACCTCAAAATATGTGGATGGAAATGTCTTGACATATTTTATTGATGCCTTTGAAGCAGTTTGGGAAGGTGGAGTTGAGAAAGCTCTTCGGGACCTAAAAAGACAATATCCAAGTTTTGAACTTTGGAGTTTTGGACATTCCCTCGGGGCATCTCTTGCTTCAATTTCGGCATTTGCGGCAGTTAAATCTGAAATCTTTAAATCGAATGAAGTTAAATGTGTTACGATGGGACAAGTTCGAACTGGAACAATTGAATTTGCCATGGCACATGACAAATATGTTCCAAATTCATATTGAATTGTACATGGCCGAGATGCAATGGTTCAAATTCCTTTGAAGGACCCCCTCACAACTGATGACCTGTATCATCATCGATTTGAGGTTTGTTTATATTTTTGTTATTGAATATCCAAAATCTTTTTTGAAAAGTAACATTTCGGCACTTTTCTGTTGAAGATCAAAACGGCATTTTTGTATCTCTTGTGCCATTGATGATGCAATTCTTATTTTCTTAGGTTTAAGAGTAATCAAGGTCGCTGAATTCAGATTTTGCGTTTTTGAGATTCTAAAACCTTGTTGGGACCTTGGGCAATCTAAACTTCAGCATTGTGCCGTACCCTTACTTTTGATTGGCATTTTGCTGTCGGACTGAAAGAAAATTGCCATCAAATTACACACATTTTTTACCTTATAAATACAAGCTAATTAAAATTCTATTGTACAAAATGCCAAAGTAAGAGAACGGCACAATCCAAAAATTTTGATATTCTGAGATCCCAAAAAGATTTCTATTATTTTGCAAACCCCTTAATAATTACTTTTAGGTATGGTACAATAATACCATGAAAATTGGAGAACCTTTTAAAATCAACGAGAGAGGCGATGACTTTTCTGGTGCCAATACTGTAAATGTCCTGGGGATATCTCCAGAAGATACATCACATTTCACTTATTTTAATTCAAATATTGAAACTTATATCGATGATCATTGCTAAAAATTTGTTTATAAGGTCATTTAAATAAATAATAAATGTATTTATGTCATACAAGGATCTTTGCACGTTAAAAGTGTGCAAAAAAAATCACTCCTCAACAAAAAAGGCGATAGTTACTTTTAAAAGTCGTCCTATTTTTAGGAGTATTGGCATACTTTTTTCAGTGCAGTGCTTCAAAAATCGGGAAACTCTTGTCATTTTTCAACATTAAGGTATGTATCCATGTACATGTAAAAAATTGTTAAAAGTAAAAAGTTAAATAAATTAAATGTAAGTCTAATTAATATTTTTAAAAAGTTAATTTGACAAACATTGAATTAAAAGTGTTTTAAATGATACAAGAATACACTCGTTTCAAAGGTAAATACTTTGAGTGGTTCAAAAAAAATTTAAATGTATTCAAATGCTTAAATATTTTATAGTGTTTTACTACTGACCAAATGAAAAGCTAAGACAAATTTTCAAAAAAAATTAATTTTTTATATTTGTAAAATGCAATAACTCCAGATTTTCTTTTCTTTGGTTACAAATGGAAAAAACTTTGCTTGATTTAAGGTTAAAGAACGATTTTTGCTTCATCATTAATACTTTAACAATTTGTTGATATTACAGTAATTTTTCAATCATAACCCCCTCCCCCTTAATCCGGTTTTTTACCCGCCCTTATCTAATTTCAAATATAATTGCTATTTCCTTAGATACAGTGCTGTTATAACAACATAAAAAATAAAAGAAATAGTTGCCATTAGCTATTTTTTAGCGTTTCACATAAAAAGCATTTGATTTTCCTTGAAAAACTTCAGTTTTCTCATTTTTCGTCTTCAAAAATGAGACTGCTGCTGCTGCTTTTACTATTTTTTGCTTATGCATTTGCTCAACTTGAAATTTCTTTTGAGCAATACTTGGATCTAGCATCAGAAAAAAATTGGCCAAAAAATACAGGTAAAAAAATTTTAATTCGAACAAATGAAATAAACGAAATTAAAAATTTAATTTTTTTTAGAAATTTTCAATGCTTTTCTCGATTACTGTAACAATGCTTCCGCTTCTCAGACAACCGAATTACAAGGTCATGTTTTCACAAGTAAGTTCATTTTAAAAAATTACCTCAGTGCAAAAAACACATATACTTGAAGCATTATTAATGCAAAAAATTGCTGAAAATGTAAATTTAATTTAAATTATTTAAGCGTTAAAACACTTTTTTTTAAATGAATAGGAAATTTTAGACCTGTTTTGGCAACAGTGGGGACCAAGTTGACTTTTTTTCAAATTTTGTTGAAGACCCCCAATCAACAGTGGGGACCAAGTTGACATTTTTCCAAATTTTGTTGAAGACCCCCAATCAACAGTGGGGACCAAGTTGACTTTTTTTCAAATTTTGTTGAAGACCCCCAATAAACAGTGGGGACCAAGTTAACTTTTTTTTAAATTTTGTTGAAGACCCCCAATCAACAGTGGGGACCAAGTTGACTTTTTTTCAAATTTTGTTGAAGACCCCCAATAAACAGTGGGGACCAAGTTGACATTTTTCCTAATTTTGTTGAAGACCCCCAATCAACAGTGGGGACCAAGTTGACTTTTTTTCAAATTTTGTTGAAGACCCCCAATCAACAGTGGGGACCAAGTTGACTTTTTTTCAAATTTTGTTGAAGACCCCCAATAAACAGTGGGGACCAAGTTGACTTTTTTTTAAATTTTGTTAAAGACCCCCAATCAACAGTGGGGACCAAGTTGGCTTTTTTTCAAATTTTGTTGAAGACACCCAATAAACAGGGGGAATTTTTAGAACTTTAAATTCTCAAGTTTGCATAAAAGTTTCAGATTGATACTAAAGCAAAAAGCAAATTTCAGAATTATAAAAACTAAAATGCTGAAGCTTCGGCATTGGGTTTAACCTTCCAGAGAATATTCACATTTTTAAAACATTTTAATTGACATAAAAAACAGAAGATTAATTCTTTTCCTAACATAAAATTGGATAAGATATTTTTTGACATTTTGTTTGAATATTTTAGATTTTTTAATTTTTTTAAACAGCGGCCACAGGGCCACTTTTTTTGACGAACGTAACCATCAGAGTGATCCGTAAAATTTTAAAATATGCAATAGAAATATGGTGTCTTTTTAAAATTTATTACACCCCAATATTAATTTAAAAAAGTTTTCTTATCCATCGTATACAAGTAAAAATTATATATTTAAAGTATACCGTTATACGTTTTTTAAAAATAATAAAATGCTGTCAAAAATTCGAAATTAAGAAAGGCAAGGTCAAACGTGGTGTTGTTGTAAAACCTATTTTATCAGAAGATCAAAATTCGAGATGTCAAGTGGATTTAATAGATTATCAAGCAAAACCAGATGACGAAAAGATGCCACAATAGTTTGACATGCACCAATAAATAACTTTTCATCATTTTGTATTGTTTTTTTTTATCAAATTTTGAATTTTTGTATTATTAAATTTTTATTCACGAGATCGGCGGCACCTTCACAAGATGAGCTAGTCGTTCACAAAATAGACTAGTCTTTCACAAGATTGCCGGCCTCACAAGAAACCTATGTAAAAAACATAATTAAAAATTTATTATGTTTTTTACATAGGTTTGCAAAAGCACATTTTATTTAATCATATTATGAATCATAATTTATGATTAAATAAAATGTGCTTTTGTAAACTTATGTAAAAAACATTTTATTTTTATTTTATCTTTTTTGATGAAAAGCAATAATAGAATTTTTTTTCAGAATATAAAGGAGCATCGCCTGTAGTTTTTTTGATGCGAAGTCGATTGCATTTCTCGACGCGAAAACACCTTTCATTGGAGCTTGTTTTTTTCTTTACTGCAGCTGCAAAAAAGAATAAAAAAAGCAGCTCTAATGAGTCCCTGATTTTTGTATAAAAAAGTTTATTCACGCTGCTTCTCCTCCTTTAATTGGGTAGTGTAATTCTTTGAGTGATTAAATCTAGCTAATCCGAAGCATTTAATAATATTGCTGTCATAGAAATGTTATTCCGCTCCCGCTATAAAATTAAAACTACCAAATTTCAGATATTTTGCGTTGATTTGCGAGTTTCAAGTTGTCAAAATTTAAGAACCTTTATTTGAATATTAATTAATTTTAATTTTTTTGTAATGTGGAGGCGGCTAACAAGGGAACCGTCAGAAGTGATAATTGAGTTTTTAAACAAAATATGTTTTTTTGGGATGGTTTTAGGTCCCTAATGATCATACAAAAATATTACGTGCCCCTTTTTAGGTTTATGTACTTTTTCGGCACTTTGAAATTCTGCGATTTGCCTTACTCCTGATAACACTATGTCATAGAAAAAACAAATATTAATATAAAATGTTAAAAAAATCAAAAGGAAAATTTGTAATGTGGGGGACAGAAATCTGTAAATTTGCAATATGCTTTATTATTACAAGAATTTTGTTGTGGAAAAATCTATCAAATATTCAAAATTTAAACTGATCCTTGAAATAATTATAATTTAACAACCTTTCTTTAAACAAGTAAATTATTTTTTACTTTCACAAAATAAATCCAAATAAGTGATATTTTAAAAGATCTGTGCTGTTTTTAAAATGTTCCTGGAGAGAATCGTTTTCTTTGAGAGAATTGGATCAAAAAGGGTTTCCTCACCGTAGACATCTCCAACAAATGATGGAGTTGAGGGCCCATATTTTGCCCATAAACTCGTCTAGTATAGGGAATAATTGGGGCAAAAAATCAGCTGCTAAATCCTCATACTGTAGATTTAACATGGACTCAAAGTTACTGTAATACAGTAATCAACATCATGAATCCGATGTCAAAATTTGCATATTCTGCAAATTTTAGAAACGGAAATGCTACAAATGTTTCAGATTCGGATTCAGAATGTCTGAGAACCTGTAAAACCAGGAAACAGGGCCAAGAAATTAGAACTTTCTAGAAATTTAAACAAAGATACGAAAAATCTTTGCTGCAAAATCTTTGTCACACCTTCAAAAAAATTTGAATATGATATTTTAGAGAAGGTATTGTTTAGAGGTTGTTAAATATACTTAATTATGTTTAGGGGACTTAATAATTATAGCAAGAACACAAAACGGATGAGTGGATTCCTTAAAACCAATTCACTAAAGCTGCACCGACATGTGAAAAATGTTAATTAACACTAATATCGTAATTTTATCTTGATGGAAAATCGGTGTCATTGCATATTTTTGCATGTATTTCACTCGAATATAATTTATTAAGTATATTAAACAACCTCTAAACAATACCTTCTCTAAAATATCATATTCAAATTTTTTTGAAGGTGTGACAAAGATTTTGCAGCAAAGATTTTTCGTATCTTTGTTTAAATTTTTAGAAAGTTCTAATTTCTTGGCCCTGTTTCCTGGTTTTACAGGTTCTCAGACATTCTGAATCCGAATCTGAAACATTTGTAGCATTTCCGTTTCTAAAATTTGCAGAATATGCAAATTTTGACATCGGATTCATGATGTTGATTACTGTATTACAGTAACTTTGAGTCCATGTTAAATCTACAGTATGAGGATTTAGCAGCTGATTTTTTGCCCCAATTATTCCCTATACTAGACGAGTTTATGGGCAAAATATGGGCCCTCAACTCCATCATTTGTTGGAGATGTCTACGGTCAGTGCAAAAAACACATATACTTGAAGCATTATTAATGCAAAAAATTGCTGAAAATGTAAATTTAATTTAAATTATTTAAGCGTTAAAACACTTTTTTTTAAATGAATAGGAAATTTTAGACCTGTTTTGGCAACAGTGGGGACCAAGTTGACTTTTTTTCAAATTTTGTTGAAGACCCCCAATCAACAGTGGGGACCAAGTTGACATTTTTCCAAATTTTGTTGAAGACCCCCAATCAACAGTGGGGACCAAGTTGACTTTTTTTCAAATTTTGTTGAAGACCCCCAATCAACAGTGGGGACCAAGTTGACATTTTTCCTAATTTTGTTGAAGACCCCCAATCAACAGTGGGGACCAAGTTGACATTTTTCCTAATTTTGTTGAAGACCCCCAATCAACAGTGGGGACCAAGTTGACATTTTTCCTAATTTTGTTAAAGACCCCCAATCAACAGTGGGGACCAAGTTGACATTTTTCCAAATTTTGTTGAAGACCCCCAATCAACAGTGGGGACCAAGTTGACATTTTTCCTAATTTTGTTGAAGACCCCCAATCAACAGTGGGGACCAAGTTGACATTTTTCCAAATTTTGTTGAAGACCCCCAATCAACAGTGGGGACCAAGTTGACATTTTTCCTAATTTTGTTGAAGACCCCCAATCAACAGTGGGGACCAAATTGACATTTTTCCTAATTTTGTTGAAGACCCCCAATCAACAGTGGGGACCAAGTTGACATTTTTCCTAATTTTGTTGAAGACCCCCAATCAACAGTGGGGACCAAGTTGACATTTTTCCTAATTTTGTTGAAGACCCCCAATCAACAGTGGGGACCAAGTTGACATTTTTCCTAATTTTGTTGAAGACCCCCAATCAACAGTGGGGACCAAGTTGACATTTTTCCTAATTTTGTTGAAGACCCCCAATCAACAGTGGGGACCAAGTTGACTTTTTTTCCAAATTTTGTTGAAGACCCCCAATCAACAGTGGGGACCAAGTTGACTTTTTTTTAAATTTTATTGAAGACCCCCAATCAACAGTGGGGACCAAGTTGACTTTTTTTTATATGCCCCAGAGGTGTCCGTTTTGTCAGCCAACGATTGGTCAATCATTAACAAAACATTCAATTTCGTTTTTGGTTAAAAGTTGACTTGAGATCGTTTAACAAATGAAAATTGGTCAGTTAATGACTAAACCAGAAAAATTTGGTCAATGATTTATTATAAATTTAGCATACTTATGGAAGTAACAAAAATGAATTTCACCTAATTCCGTGAAAAATAAGAAGAAAATATGCAAAAATTTGCATTTAAAGCAAAAAAATTCAATTTTAGTCAAATTACTCAAGTTTTTTGAATGACTCAGTCATTGATTGACTGAATTTTTTTGGTAAAACCTTGGCTACAACACGTTACAACCTTATTTTTTTGTCAACGTTGACCATGGCTGACAAAACTCACACCCCTGGTATGCCCAAGATCCATCTGCATCGTTTAAGAACATTTTTTGATTTTTTAGTCAGTGCATTAATTTTTTATTGCAAGGTGAGACGGATCGGTGCGATGAATAAAATTTGTTAAAAAATATATCCGACCCATCTCACCGAGCAATAAAAAATTAATGCGCAGCATACCGGAATTGGGGGGTCAGAAAAAATGAGCTCGCCCACAGTTGGTCGCGTCATGCCGGCGGGTTTTCATGAGGCATGAAAGTTCAAAAAAATTTTTTTTGTTTAAACGAGTCGAAACAAAAAAAATAGAGAAAACCCTTTGATCTTTTGCCGCTTGCAACAAAAGATCAAAGGCGTGCCCTTCCAAAACGAAAAGGCTTCCCACAAATTTTTTTCTCTCTACGGCCTTGTAAAAGTACTATCCAAAATATTCAAATATTTCCTGCCAACCAGAAAAAGATTTTTTTCTTTGATCCTTTAATGTTTGCAACGCCCAAATTTTTGAATTTCAAAACTACTGGGTATGCATTGACTTTTAAGTATATATTTTTTGAAGATTTATACAGGATTCGGATATTTAAACATACGATGACTAAATTTGAAACTCTAATAAAATTTATTTAAATTTTAGGATGAAATAAATAATTTTAAAAACGATATAATTAATGAGTTGTTTTTAAAAACATGAGCAATAAAAGATAAAAAAGATAAAAAACAGTTTAAAATGACAATGCAAATTTCTGTATTTAAAAAGAAAAAATATTTAAAATATTCAGAAAGTTTTTTTATTAATTGTTTCAATTTGCTTAACAAAAAACCTAATGCATGATTGGCAAAGAAAAAATCACCATTTTGGTGCTTAATAATGAATGGAATAAGAAAAATACGTGCAGATCTTGAAAATTAGGATTATTTCTTTAAAGGGATACTTTTAGATTTTTGTTTCAGCAACAATATTTCCTGTTTTTTGGGAAAAATCAATATCATTTCTTTGTGGACTTTAACCTCAAATTCATTGCACTTTTTTTAGGTAACGCTCCAAATGTGACCTCGACAAAAATTGTAAGCTCCATTATAAAAGTTTGTCTTTGATCTTTGCCGCTTTTTATATGAACGTCTGATTTTGGTTTATTCTCTTCCCATTTATAGTACTGTTGTCAGACTTTGACAGTCGTATCAGTGATTTATGTAAATTCTGACCACAAAATTTGAATAAATTTGACATTTTTTAAAATCGAATATCTGCACATTCGGCTGACACCTAATTTGCCAAAACCTCAAAATTGTTAGATTTTGTGTGATCCCTATACAATAATAAAAGTATTGACATCGGATACGACCTATTAAATCCCAAAAATCCCATTTATTGTAATTATTGGTTGAGTTTTTTATGCAAAATTGAAAAATTGAATAATATTGCTTTCAAATATGGAAAACAAAAACACTACTTATTATTAAAAATGAAGGTTTGATGAATATTTTGAAGTACATTGTTTTAAACTGTGTTACATCATGCTGAATAAAATGTTGCCGATGATCACCGATGCTTTGAAACCGATATAAAACAAAAATTTAAACTAGCTTTGCACTCATAAAAATTATGCAAATATGGGGTGACCTTTAAAATGGTTTTTCTGTCCTCTCAAAATACAAGGTGGTCCATTTATAATCGGCACTTGTTTTTTGATGGCAAATCGGTTGCAGAAGTGCCCAGAAGCTCATGTTTTGTAGAAAGGTCACAAACAATGTTGTGCATCTTTTGTGCCAAAAATTTTGGCATTCCGGGACATTTTGCCAAATCGCGCCAAATTCAAATTTTTTTGATTTTGAGTGTAAAATATGGCATCGGCAACATTAAATGAGTCATTGTCAACATTTAAAGACGTTGAGGACCTTTATTGAATCACTACTTATCGTTTAATCACAAAAATTCGAAAAAACGTTTTTCTCATTTAAACGCCTATTTTTTGGTTTGCATAGGTTTTCGATGACGGAGAATTCGATTCTGATATTTATTTTTATTGGTTTTAACGTATTTTTAGTTTAAAAGTGGTTTTAGTTTTCGGATTTTATCAACTTTATGCAAATTTTTTGATCTTTTCAAAATGTATGTAAATTTTGGGCTTTTCTTCGGGTTGTTAAATAGAGATTTGCGGAGATTTCACGGACTATTATTAATATTTTGGCAATCGTGAAAAGATTTAACGACTTTAACAATATATTTATTTAAATTTTATGATGAAAATCTATAAATACCAAAAAGTTTTATTTAATGTATTGCAACATGTGGAAGCTTTCCATGGGTAAAAATTTTAAAAAGAGCAAAAACCAAGTTTTTCTTTTTATTTAAAAACAAATATGCAAATTTATGTTTTGGAAGCAAAAAAATATTTTAAAAATTCAAAAATCTTCTTTTTTTCAAACTTTTACAGTTTTATTTGCAAAAAAAACTTATGCAAGATTAACAAAGGAAATATTTGAGTTTCAACTGCCCAATTAATAGTATAAAAGAATACGTGCAGTTTTTTAATAATAATGGATTGTTTCTTTAAAGGGATACTTTTAGATTTTTCTTCTGTCAACAACAATTTTTTTGAAGGGCAAAATCAATATCACTTTTTGAAAACTCCATCACAACCTTCATTGCATTTTTTAGAGAACGCTTCAAATCTGTTATCCTTCTTCTATCACATTTCCATATTGAATTTTTGTCTTTGATCTTTGCCGCATTTAAGCAAAGTGTCAGATTTTGGTAAATAAAACAGCTGATTTCAGATGTAGACTATCTTTAATCTTATCAGTGATTTATGTAAATTTATGGTCCCAAAATTTGAATAAATTGTACTAAATTTGACATTTTTTTAAATCGAAAATTGACAGGTTCTGCTGACACTGAATCTGCCGAATCCCTGAACAATAATAAAAGTGTTGACATCGGATATATGAAATCCTGTTAATTCCATTGAATGTAATTCTTTGTTTAAGTTTTTTTCAAGCAAATCTGAAATACTTAATTATATTACTTTCAAAATTGGAAAAACGCAAATCACAGTTTAAACTTTTAATTAAAAATGAATTTTCATAACCAAATTAAATTTATTCTAGAAAAAAACCAAAAAAAACAAAAACATGAAGAATCTTTCATTAAAAGGATATTGTAGGGGGAAAAATCTATTAAATATTCAAATTTAATTTGTCCGTAAAAAAGGTATGACATTACAACTTGTTTTTAAACAGATGGATTATTTTGCTTTGAATAAATAAATCCAAATACGCGATATTTTAAAAGATTTGTGTATTTTTATATTATTATTCCTTTAGAGAATCATTTTCTTTGAGAGAATTGTTTTGTTTTTTGGTCTACAATTTGCAGTTTTCTTAAACAATTTTGTTTAAACATGAAACCAAAAACACTTGAAACAACCTCTCCGAGTACGCTCATATTTATGAAAATATTTTTAACGGATATAAATGAATAGAATGAACAATCTCATTTTAACTTTTTTTTAGATTAAATCAATTTTAGAAATTTTTATTTGAATATTTTAGTAACAGTCGAACCTCGATATAACGTTTTTCATGGGGGCATGAAAAAAAGACGTTATAACGAGGTTCGACTGTATTTTAGTTTCAACAGTGTACAAAAGTTATTTAATAAAGAATGTTCCTCTACAAATAACGTTTATTTTGGGCTGATAATGAATTCTTCAAAAATTGAGTGTTCATTCATTAATAATTACATTATCGAGAAGTTTTTGTTGCGATATTTAAACGTAACATTCAAAATATTTTCTACCAACTAGAAATTTTTTTTCCTTCGATCCATTACCGCTTCCAATGATAAAAATTTATATTTAGAAAACTGCGCAATTGCATTGATTAAATTTCAAAAAAGATTTCACAAGACCTTTTTTATAACTGGAAAAAATTTTGTTATATTATTTTTAAAATCAAACACAAAAAAAATGTGTTGATGAACTTCGAGAAATATACCGTCAACTTTGTTTTTGGCATAGCTTCTTCGGCTTTATCGGCATCTATAAATATAAAAAGATTTGCATAATTTTTTTGAGCTATGGTATTTTAAATATTTGTTTTTGATCTGTTTCAAAGCGTCATGGACAGGAAACTCTAAGTGGTCATTTATGACCACCAAATTATAACTACCATTTTTTGGTAGTTAGCTTAACTTCAAGTTAAACTAACTTCTATATTTTGGAAGTTAGCTTAACTTTTTTAGTTATAACTAGGTACATCCGCCTCATTCTTTTTTTTCTTTTTTTGAAAAAGAGACGCCAGGCCAAAAAAAATCCAGCCGGTTTGCCTACCCTCCGTTGCGTAGTGGTGTAACGCGCTGCAGCCACGCAACAACAACCGGGGTTCGAATCCTCTCGCGTCAAAAAAAATTTTTGACCATAAAAAAATAAGAAACATTTAGTAAATAAATGGATGGTATTAAAATCAGTAGAAAAAATATATTTAATGGAAAATTTAGGGATTTTTGATACAAAAATATAAAGTTATTATATTACTTTGTTTACTGTCATGAATATTATAAGAATAATTTTTGGTGTTTAAAATAAAAAACAAAAGTAAAAAGATGAGGTGGAACATTCATGAATTATGTTCAATAAAATATGAGTTATTTACGAAGAACTATAAATTCACAGTAAGAGTTGAGACCTGAATATTATTAACTTATCAAAGAGTTTATTTTGTTTGAACTTAGAAAACATGTCAACATCGACCAAGTTGGTAGTGGTTCTCTCTTTCTCTTTGGTTAAACTTTGGTGGTTCAAATTCAAGAAATGAATATCTGCAACTTTATTCTACTTCTTTTAACTGCTCTATTCTTTGTTGCTGGAACCTTCGGACATCAATTTGATCGTCATATAACAACAAAAAAGAATGACATCATTGAAAATGAAAAAAAATGGAAAAGGTGTTCATCTTTTGTCTGCTGATAAGGAAGCTCCTACTGTATCTGATGGTGAAAATGTAACCTTGAATGGACCAGGAAATGCTCAACTCCAATTGAAACATGGTAAACTATAATTTGAATTTTGTAATCGAAATTGCCTGTTATTTTAAAGTTGTAAGTTTTTGAAAAAGATGTGTCAATGATTTTAACAATTTATTTTTAGTTGAATGTAAAGAAAATGATTCCAACAACAACTCCAGCACCATTTAATTCAACTTCTGAATCACAAAGTGCTCTAACAGAAGAAAAATAATATTCATCATCAGCATTATTGCCTTTGTGGATTGTTCTTGGCATTTTTCTCTTTATTCTTGTTCTTACTATTATTAGAATTGGGTAAGTTATTAATAATTTTTCATTATTAAACTATCCTTTTTTTATAGAATTTGGTGTTGGCGAAAACAAAAGAAAGCTTCTGCTGCTCCTCTTGCAAATGATGGAAAGCAAATCAAGCTTTAACTGAAAATAAGACAAAAACTGATTGCGGAAATGCCATTGAAGAAACTGCAAACGAAAAGAAGAAAATTGTTGAACAACCAAAACCAGTAAAGAAACCAAAAGTTAAAGAAAAACAACCAAAAGAAAATGCCCAAGTTGTTCCAGCTGCCGCTGTTGTTATAATAAAAAAACAGAAATTTCGTTTAGCTGATTTTTAAGATTTTTTAAACCATAATTTTAGTGAAATAGTTGTTATATATTTTTTGTATCAAAAATCCCTAAATTTTCCATTAAATTTATTTTTTTTATTGATTTTAATACGATCCATTTATTTACTAAATGTTTCTTTTTTTTTATGGTCAAAAATTTTTTTTGACGCGAGAGGATTCGAACCCCGGTTGTTGTTGCGTGGCTGCAGCGCGTTACACCACTACGCAACGGAGGGTAGGCAAACCGGCTGGATTTTTTTTGGCCTGGCGTGGAAATCTGAAGTGCGCGTCGTAGAATCGTCATTAAATTTCGAGTTTTAAAGATAAAAAAAATCTGAATATGCCATTAGATTTCTCAGATTCTGAACTACCAGAAACATACTATTTTTTTAAAAAAACGTAAAAAAAAATTTTGACGCTGATGTACCTAGTTATAACTTGCAACGGTTTTATTTCCTAAAAACAACCGCATGAAAAATAAAGAAAGAGAGAACGCGAAGTCTGCAAGAAAACAGAGACGCAAAGAAATGCCCTTTTTTCAACAAAGAGCGTTTTTTTCTTTTCTTTCTTTTTTTGCAACCAAAAAGTTAGCCTAACTTGCGTTTTCAAAAAAGAAAAAAAATGCAAGTTAGCTTAACTTTTTCATTGATGAGCATAACACCAAAAATACAAATTATAACTTTTATGACCACTTGGAGTTTCCTGGTCATGGACAACTGACACTATTTTATTCAGAATCTATAATTTAAAATATGGACCTTTTACTATCAAAAATAGGATATCAGAAGTTTTGTGACAAAGCCTTCTCGTAAACAATCCGCACAGAATATGAGAGATAGATTTTTCTATGATCTTTGTTCACCTGAAATGATATCATCTTCCCCCACGCAGACGCCTTCCAATGATTCTTTTGAACTTTAAAGCTTTTTGTTACCATAATTGTCGATGATAAGCAGACCTTCATAATTTATGGTTGTTGATAAGAACACAAAACTTTGTTTCATACACAAAAAACAGACAAAATTGAACAATTTTTATCGTTTTTTGCGCTTCCATATTGAATCAAAGATTTTAAACTTCAAAAATGAGAAAAAATTAAAGCACTTTTATCAACAAAAATTTGGTATAAATAGAGACACCACGAAAATGGATTCAAACATAACATTAAGGTATTGTTCAAAGATGGTTTCTAGATATTTGATAATGGCTTCTGCAGCTCTGTTGTTGGTTACTGTAGGTGCCGTTTCGAAAATTCCATGTGCAGCCATGTATAAATGCCAAACTTGTACAAATAATGGAAGATGTTTGTAAGTACTTTTAAGATTTATTTAAAAAAACGGTTACAAAACTCTTATAACCAACCCTGAAAATCAGGATGTCATTATTGGAGTTTCATTTTAGAAGGTTTTTTGGTTAACTAAAGCTCCTCGTACGAATCTCTGATTTTCAAGTTTTGTAATAAGAAAATGAATTATCGATCATTTTGTGCAGAAAATTATTTAAGTCTGGACAATATTTTTACCTAACATAAACAAAAATTTGAATTTGGCGAGATATTGGCAAAATATCTCAAATAAAATAAATTTAGGTATTAAAGATGCTTCCTTCTTTTACCAGTAAAACCAATAATCACTGAAAATTGAGGTTTAAAAACTTTCTATGTAAAAAAAAAATAATCGAGCGGAGAAAATACTTGGATTATTAAAATTTTTTGACATTTACATGTTTTTTTAGTTACAACATTGATGAAGCTGAATGTAAACGGAAAGAAGAAATGTCAACTACAAATCTCAGCTTTGTAATCAATCATCCATATGATTGCCCTGTGGCACCTTCCCCAAAATTCCCATACATCGATGACTTTGCCCGAAATCGAGCATGGCTTTTTTCAGCTGCCTCAGGTTCAAACGACTCAAAAATCATTCAAAAATGCTTGAATAATGCTGATGCAAATTTTCATTCCCAATTTTTGATTCCATGTGATGAAAAAAATGTAGTTTATTCAAATTGCTGACAAAAAATTTGCATAATTTACACTTTTTCAGGCCACATGTTTTGCATATATTGCTCTTGTGCCAAAAGAAAATGCCATGGCATTGACTTTTCGAGGAAGCAAAGGCCAAGATCAAATGAAACTTGAATATTTAAATTTTTTAAATCATAAAACTCGAACCTCAAAATATGTGGATGGAAATGTCTTGACATATTTTATTGATGCCTTTGAAGCAGTTTGGGAAGGTGGAGTTGAAAAAGCTCTTTGGGACCTAAAAAAGCAATACCCAAGCTATGAACTTTGGACCTTCGGACATTCCCTCGGGGCATCACTTGCTTCAATTTCGGCATTTGCGGCAGTTAAAAGCGAAATCTTTAAATCAAATGAAGTAAAATGTGTTACAATGGGACAAATCCGAACTGGAACAATTGAATTTGCCATGGCACATGACAAGTATGTTCCAAATTCATATCGAGTTGTACATGGCCGAGATGCAATGGTTCAAATTCCTTTGAAGGACCCCCTCACTACTGATGACCTTTATCATCATCGATTTGAGGTTTGCTTATATTTTTGTTTTTGAATATCCAATGTCTCTTTTGGTCAAAAGTTCCATTTTAACCAAAGACATTTTTTATGTCAATGACGACCATAACGGCATTTTTTTTTATCTCTTGTGCCATTGATTATGCCGTTCTTATATTTTTTTTCTGTAAATAACCTCTCCCCTGAGGGCATAAAAATATATTAAAAACTAAAGTAACATAAAAAGGGTGACACTTTTGTCTCATTTTGTGACACTATGTACATGTTTTGTGACAATTTGTTCAAGTCAGTAAGTGCCGCTTTTGGATTACGAAAGTGTTAAGGTCGCTGAATTCCGATTTTACATTTTGAGATCTAAAAATCTTGTTAGTACCTTGGAAAATCAAAATTTCGGTATTTTGCCGTTCTCCTACTTTGCCATTGGCATTGCGCTAAAAGATAAATGCCATCAAATTCACACATTTTTTAAACACTAGTGTTCTTAGCCCAAAGGCAAAATGCCGAAGTATGAGAACTGCACAATGTCAAAATTTTGATACTATCATTTAAAACCTCTTAAATGAAATTTTTTACTTTTAGGTATGGTACAATAATACCATGAAAATTGGAGATCCTTATAAAATCAACGAAAGAGGCGATGACTTTTCTGGTGCCAATACTGTAAATGTCTTGGGGATATCTCCAGAAGATACATCACATTTCACTTATTTTAATTCAAATATTGAAACTTATATCGATGATCATTGCTAAAAAATTTGATTTAAAGGTCATTTAAATAAATGATAAATGTATTTATATCATGCATGAATTTTGTAAAATTTGCATAAATCAGTGTTTTTTAAAAAATAGTCTTGTAAAAGTGAGAAAGTTACAAAAATATAAATATTCTTGTATGTTCTCAAAAAACCAAATATTAATTTAAAATGTACAATTAATAAACGAAGTATGATAAATAATGTAAATCTTCGAAAATTGTTAAAAAGTAACATTCATTTTATTAATTAGGATATTGCTGGGAAAAAGATTTATTAAATATTCAAAATTAAACTGGTTCTTAAAAAATATAGATTAACATCCTATCTTTAAACACCTTACATTCAATAATAAAAATCCAAGTACGTGATATTTTAAAAGATGTGTGTATTTTTAACAATATGCCTCCAGAGAATTAGTTATCTTTAAGAAAATTTCTTTTTTTTCTGTCTAAATCACAGTTTTTTCAAACACTTTTGTTTCAACAAAAAAGCTAAAAACCTTGAAACAATCTCTCTGGGAATTTCCACATTTGGATTTTTAAAAGACACGAAAGTTTGTTCTAATACAAGATTGGATACAATGAATATTATTAATTTTGTTTAAATAATTTAAAGTTTTGACGAGGTCGAAGTACGATAGCCTTAAAGCTTATCAGGTTTTAAAATAAGAGCTTATTAGTGTTAACAATTTTCTGGCTAGCCTTAGCAAAAGATATGTGCATTTTTAATAATATGCCTTTATTTAAAAATGTCAAATATGAAAAAAAAAATATTATTATTGAAATGGCATTAGATGCATTGCATTGTAACATTGAAAATTCAAGAACTAATCAAAATGCAATGTGGATTATTCAAAATCTTTAAAATTGCATCATGCTTTTATTGCAAGAATTTCGTTGTGGAAATAATCTATAAAATATTCAAAAATTTTGTTTTATGAACTTTACAATCTTTCTTTTAACAGCAGGATTATTCTATAATACCTTCAACAAAATATCATAAATACGTGATATTTTAAAAGATACGTGCAGTTATAAAATTATGCCTTAAGAGAATTATTTTCTTTGAGAGAATTTTTTCTGTTTAATAATAATAACTTCTCAAGGCATGTCCCCATTTAGACACAAATGATAGAGTGTTTTTATTCAGTAATGTTTTAATACAAAATTGAAACAACGATTTTTGACATTTTGTTTGAATATTTCAGTTTTCCAATTTATTAAACTTTTCTTAAAAACAGCCGGCTACTTTGTTACTTTTTCGAACATTGATTGGAGATTGTTGTGATCTCTGAAATTTCAAATTTAAAAGAAATAGAACAAATATTTTTTCATTTCAAAATTTTCAGGATCACAGCGAACGCACATTAATGTTTAAAAATAACAAGGTTGCTGCCACTTTTTTTATATATCATTTTATAATATAAAATTCAGTAGGGAAACCTCAGAGATAAATATGATTGCAATGAAATCTTAAATTTCAATTTGTTCTCAATATTAATTTAAAATATCATTTTTAATTAGATACAGATTTGAGGAATATTTAAAATTTACTTTGAACATTTTTCTGAATAATAAACTATATCAACAAACCTTGGTATAAAATTAAAAATTGTTTTATTAAATAGACAATAAGCATAATATCATGATTATGGATATCACAAAAGGCTTTCCACAGAAAATAAAGAAAGAAAAAATAAATGTCATGAATTTTAAAAAGTATGGAAGCTAAAAATATTATAAACAGTATTGGAGCCATGTAAACTATGAAGTTGACTCATTGAGAGGCAAATAGATGTGCCGCGTTTGATTCGTTAAATATTTGTGCAGATTTTCGCATTTTCTTTTAATTCAATTTCAAGATGCTGCGAAATCGATTACAATTGACTTCGCAATATCCAGTATTTAATTATATTTTTGTTGTTTATTGGACCTTTTTGCCCTTGAGGGATAACCTTTTTTTCGCATTGATTAGGCTTTTTGTAAAGAGTATACAAAAAAACGTCAGCACCCATTTTTCATAAACGGAATACATTAATTTATTCTTTTTTCTTATAAGAGTTGATTTAATAGTTTTTTGAGATTTTGTTTGAATATTTTAGTTTATTTTAATTTTTAAACGTTGTAAAACAGTCACTCACTATGGTATCTTTTTTTTGAACAGCGATGATCGACCATCGAGATCCCCGAAATTAGAAAAAAAAACTGTTATTATTTATTTTAAATTTCAGAAATCTCGACAATAGCTTATCGTTGTTCAAAAATAAGTATCAAAGTGGCTGCTGAGTTTCTAATTTACATATTAATATATGTTAAGATTCAGTAAAGAAAATCTTAGAAGTCATAACAAACATAATTTTTTTGTAGCATTTTTCCCGTGTTGAAACAATAATGAAAATATCATTTTAAGCATCGCTCACAATAAAAAAAATATTTAAAAAATTTTTGAATGTTTTTCTAGTTTTACGAAAATGGTTAAATTTTATCTATAAACATTTGTTTAACATAAAAAATGGTAGTTTTATTACTTTCAAGTTACAAGAAATGAACAATGAACCTGTTATGATTATGGGTAACACAATGGCTTTTCTGTGAGAAGAAGAAAAAAGGGCTGTCGCAGGCAGTGTAGAAATTCTTGAAACGAGGGTTTTATGGAAAATCGTCGATCCCCGGCCGTGGATTTTACAAATTTTTTTTTATTTTTTTATTCACAACTTTAACAACAAATAAACAACAACAATAACCGACTGAATCACTAACAAAAAGCCGCAACTGAAAGCTCGAATGACTGATTCAATTGAATGAAGTTTCTTTTTTTAAAAAAAGCCAAAAAAATATTTTTTTATCTGACACAAAATTGTTAGAATATTTTATGAAATTTACTATGTCTAAAAAACAAAAAAAATCGTTTAAAAACTTGAATGATTTTCGCGTTTCATTTAAATTTTATTATTTATTTGTTAGTTATTTTGTCACCTGCTTGTAAACGAGATATAATTCATTAATAATTTTAAAAAAGGAAGTATTATTTAAAATAAACATTTTTATTAATGAAAAATTTATAGCTACAATTTACAAGTGTTACGGAGGAAGGTAATTTTTTTAAATAACTTTTATAATACCCTATATTAGAAAAGTACTAATTTATAACAGATGTCTTTTAAAATACACATTTTAAGAAAACAAAATTTAAATACCATTTTGGATGATAATAAAAGGCTTTACGAGCTTATAACTTATATATATAAATTATAAGCATATATATTGGAAAAAGCTTCTTTTTTTAAATTGTTGTGTATTTTTTACTGCTTAGAATTTGAGTTAAACAAAATATAAAATTTGTAAAATGTCTAACATAATATATAAAAATTGTTCATTTTTTAATAAAACAATATCCAGCATACATATGGATGAATTTGGATGTAATTTAATGACATTTGCCGCAAATTTATATTTCTATGATTTTGGATATTTTTGTATGACTCTACTTTTCTTGATTCTTTTAATCTCAATTTTTGGAAAATTTAAAGGAAATTATCGTTGGTTTATTGTTAATCAATGTCTTTGGGATTTTATTATTACAGAAGAATATTCATGTCAAAATAAAATCAAAGATGGCGTAAAATCCAGTCTATCATGTTTTTATATGGCTAGTACATATTTTGATAAACAAATTTTTAAAATTGTTCCTTTATTGGACGATTTTGTTTATCAATTAATTGCTAATACTCCATTTTCGGCACTTTTTCTTTTAGCAATTTCACGATTTTTGGCAATATATTTTCCATTCTTTTATGACCGGCTAACACAAGGTCGAAGAATTCTTTGGGTTATTGTTGCATTCAATTTTGGCATGTTGTTCTTTGATTTATATCCAATATTTATGTATCTATGGACACAGAGAGATATTTATCTCGATGACGCTTGTGCTAATGATAAAAATTCAACAATATGTCTCACCAGAGACCATGATTCATTATTTATATTCTATAATAAAATGTGGCAAGCATTTTTTGTTATCCAACATATTAAACCTGTTCTTTTTCTTATTCTTTCAATAATTGCAACTGCTATGATTGTTTGGAAAATAATAAAACAAGCAAAATTTCAATCTAAACATAATAAAAAAGATTTTTCAACTTCTGCTCGAATTGCTGCAGTTATTGGTCTTCAAATTATCATAAATTGTATTGTCTTTGTTCTTGATGCATATGTTCGATTACTTCCACAACTAAATTTAAAGTTAAATACAAGAATTATCACTGGAAAAACTTTTATTCCTACCTTTGAGCGAGTGTATAAATTAATGAATTATTGGGATTTAAGATTGCCAACATGGTTTGATGGATATTATGGATTTACCGCACTTGCCCCATATCAAATGATTAAACAATTTCGAATTTTAATTGAATCTTTAATTATTTTGTTTATTATGACCGGATATCGTGAAGCTGTAACACACTTTTTTAAAAATATTTATATGGTCGTTCGAAAAATTTTTAATTATAAGAATAGAGTTTCTAATATTTCTGCTTAATTTTAATTGTTTTTAATATAAATAGATTATGTAAAATGTCAAATAACCATTTTTTTGAAAATTTGCATATTTATTTGCAGAGGGGATATCGAGGTAACAAATCGGGAGACTCATTTCATCGAAATCCCCATGAAAAACTGCATATAGATCATGTAAAATGTCAAAAAATGAAAATTATGCAAATTTTGCACATTGTTGCATGACAAAATTTGCATGTTTTTTGAGAAAAGATCCCAAAAACCAAGTGGTGACCCCGCTGAGGTGGACAACCCCTGTGTAATATACTAATCATGACAAAAAAACAATTTTTTTGAGAAAGTTTAAGTTCAAAAAGTTCATTTTTGAGGATGTAAAATTCATAGCTATAATTTATGAGTGTTACAGTAAATGGAAATTTTTTTCAACAACATTTAGAATGCTTGGAATTAAAAAAGTACTAATTTGTAACAGATGTCTTTTAAAATATACATTTTAAGAAAGAATTTTAAATACCATTTTGGATAAAGGAACAAGGTGCACGTGCATAAGATATTTCATACTATTGACAAAATAATATTAGTTTACATGTTTGTTATTTTTACATGTTATAATTTAAGAAGGTATAATTGATGACCCTCATTTGTTATATATAATAATTTATAGAGAATTAAAGTCACAAGAAAGTTTTTATATTTTTAAATTTATTTTTTTAAAGACATCTGTTACACATTTGTACTTTTCTAATTTCACGCATTGTAAAAGTAACACTAAAAGAATCATGAATGTGTCTAAAAATATTTCATTTCATCAAAAATAAATAAATATACTTCTATTTAACATATTTTTGTTATGGAAATATTTTCAGAGGTGATTGATCACAAATATAGCTTGCATCACAAGCTCTCATTTGACAAATATATGGTAATGCAATATTTTTTCCAGTTTGGAGCTTCCAATTAAATCCATGATAATTCCACATATATCCATAATTATCAGATGGATCAGGAGTTTGAGACATATTTGGATAACTATAATCATATGGGTATTCTGATTTATCATAATTCCACCATTTCCATGTTGAATCGTCTACAGATTTATGAAGTCCAATTGTAAATTTCTTTGATCCATGTAAAGCATTTGGAATTATGTTATCAGTGATAAAATCGAGCTTTGTCAAAGAAGAAATTGCTGCTAATACTCCTGGATCACACATACTGTTTGCAACTATGGGATTTGTGTTTGCATTAAACCCGTAATAACAATCGGCAAAAGAAGTGTAATTTTTCCATATTGCATTATAATTTCGAAGTTGATAAGTGTTAATGGGACAAAAGCAGTTGACTAAAAAATATTAGTTTAATTCCATGAAACGTAATGTGAATTCTAAAAAAGGGTTAAAAAATTGTATATAAGCGAATAATTCGAATTGCTAGCCATAAAGAATGCTGATGATAGAGTTTTAAATATCCTATGACTTTTACCCTAAAATGCCAAAAACCGATATGGCAGTAACTTTAAGTGCCAATATGATGAATAAATAATTTTAAACAATTTTTCGTTTCATAATATGACTCAACAGGTTGAGAGAAATTGATGCATATATGCTATGTATACCAAGTTTTATGGATTTCAAGTTCGTGATCTAAGACCAAGATATATAGGCAAAAAATTAGCAGTTTTGTTTTAAAAGAAATCGCCTCTAAAATTTAGCAAGTTGACTAAATTTCTGCTTATTCATTAAAACCAAAGATTTTTAATTTGGAATTTAAAGTAAATAGCGGGCCTAACCTTGTGTAAATGCATAGGGCAAAGTATTGTAGAGATCTGATTGATCTGACATATAATTATATCCAGGTGATCCAATACTTTCAAGTTCAGCTTTTAAACTGTCAAACATTCCAAAATTGATTGTAATAATGCTAATTCCATTATCTTTAATCTTTTTAGCTGTTTGATATGCATTCTGAAAACCATTTTCATCATATCCCGCGGCAATAAGCACAATTAAAGAAATTCTTTGACTTTTTTGAGACACGAGATTATCAAATGCTTTTTGTAGGGCGCTGAAAAGAGAGCACAAAAAATTTAAATATTAAAACTGAATAAAACTAACTCATTGGCATTGACCCCATTATCACCAGAATTTACATATGAAGATAATTTAAAGAAAGCTTGCTCTACGTCGTTAAAACTTGTGACATCTTTAAGTTGATATCTAACAGTTACAGATGTTGCATAAGTAATAATACCAACTCTAGTCGTATGATCTCCAGTTTGTGCAATGTTAAATGTTTGAATGATTGTTACTAATCCTCCAGTAACGTCTTTTAGATTATATTTTCCCATTGTACTGCTTGTATCAATTACAAAAATTATGTCCAACCATGTACGGGATATGTCATTTGAACACGGAGTTCCAATTCCTATAGTTGAAGGTTGAAGAGATGGTAAAGGGGATGTAATTGTATTAACAGGGGGTTGAGAGGAAGACAAACGTGATGTAGCTGTAGTAGGAATCGGTTGGGTTGTTTGTAAGGGCGAAGTTACACTTGCTTCTGTTGGCAATAAACTTGGAACTTCCGTATGGATATCATCACTAGGACCAAATTTTGTACAGCAAAATGAAGATTCATAATGTTCATTATCAGCAAAGGGTATACTTCCATTATAAGTCCAACATGGATCAGCAGATGTATAAGCAATATTGTTATGTCTAAAATACATTCCATTCCTTCTAATAACTTCTCCAACTTGATTTTGTTTGTGTAAGATATATAAATTCGCAAAAAATCCATATTGGAAATCGCTTAAAGGAAATGGTTGCGAACAAAAAGAAGTATGGTGGCCATCACTGGAATAACACGTAGTCTGCTGAAATTTTTTGCAATTACGAATTCAAGAATATATACAATAGCATACGTAGGATAATAAAGGTCCAAAGTAATCCGATATATTCGAAACAATATAAGTATTTTGACCATATGGAGTTATAAAAGAATGAGCATAAAAATACCCATTTCTGGAATAAGGGTCGTCATAAATTTTTGCATTTGTTACAAATTCAAGGCAAATCTCTTAAAATGTTAGCATGTATACTTTATTATGAGTAAATATTTATACAAATTCTTATTTGGGATTGTCCAAATCTGACGTCGGGTATTTGAAGGGTGGGAGGGGGTTAGCCAAAATCTGACGCTCACATTAAAAGCGGTAAAGCTCAAAGGAAAAAATCTGACGGAGGAGGAGGGGGCTTGAAAATTTTGACGAAAAACCCGACGTCAGATCTGGACAATCCCTTTGCTCTCAAATTTTTCAAACATTATGTGTAGAGAAATGCACAAATGTACTACGGCGTGTTTAGCACACTTTTGATGTGCACATGCTCTGTGACGCTTATGTTCCCCGCATTTTTTTCGGACTTTTTTAAAAAACTTAAAAAACTAAACTTTTTTGGTTCTCGCTATTTTTGAATTAGTTTTTTCTAATACATATAAATATTTTTTTTAGAATCCAAAAATGCAACTTTTGACAGCTATTTTCATAATAAAAAACCATAAAAAAACAATTTTTTTGTTTTTTCGTTATTTTCACATTACTACCGAACAGGGTTGAACTCCTGATGGCATTTTTGCAAAGTAGAATTTTATGGCGCGTCTGATAGTAAAAATATAAACCACTAAAAAACACCCGAAAAAAATTTGGAGCCAGAAAAGCGAATCAAAAGACAGGTGAAATGAATTGCCGCATTATTCGCCAAAGCAAAGCAAATTGCCTTTCACTAATTTGTGCATATATTCCAAAGCCATCGCTTTTTATAAAAAAACAAACGATGGAAAGAGTAGGATAAACAGAAATAATAAAACAACGTTTTGCCTAGAATAAGAGGATGAGTTGCGCTCATTCACACCCAAAATAAAGAAACTTTTTTTGAAGCTTACCGTTAGAAAAATTAGGAATGTTTACATAATTGTAATTGCTGCAACAAAGGATAGAATTCCCATTAATATGAAAAAATGATTCATAGGCATTAGCTACACAAGAATTATCTTCCATGTTCAAATAATATCCATGATTTGTATATGATAATGTTCCGTCATCGTAATACCCAATACCACTTTTTAATTCATTTTTTTCAAAAAATATCGTATACTTTGAAAAATATAATTTAAATGAGAGCATATCATTTGCGATATGGAAAGTACATGTGCTATTTAAAAAACAAGAAGTATAAGTGAAATTCATGTCATATAAATACGGTTTATAAAAAGAAATTGTATCATTAAATTCAAATGTATCATTAATATGCCATCCACTGTAATTAGAAAATGTTACGATGTTTGGATATGTAGCATTATTTTCATCAATATCAATATTTAAATTAAATGAAAAATTTGCATAAGTTTCATTTGTATTTGAATCATTTAAAAAATACATTAGCTTGACACCCGTACATACTGGAACTAGTGTAAAAGACGGAGAATTCGTAGATGACAATGAAGATGTGGTTGATGGAGCCGTTGGCCCTAGTTTATTTGATTGAAATTTTACGCAACAAAATGAAGTTTCATAAGTATTGTTTTTGCCGTAATATGCTTCATAATAAGGTATACTACCATTATGAGTCCAACAGGGATCAGTTGAAGTATATGGAACATTTTTATTTTTAAAATACATTCCATTTCGATATATCAATTCTCCAACAATAATATCAAAATATTCATATTGGCCCTGAAGTATAAATTCAAATTGCATGTCATTAAAAATAAATGATTGAGAACATGTTGTATTGGGATCACAGCGAGGTCCGTTATTCTGCAATACATTAAATTATATATCTTTTGAAATTTAGTCATGAAAAAATTACTATATATGTTCCAATATAAGAGGCATTTGAAGTGAAATATGAATTGATGCCATATTTCGTTGCAAAAGTCTGACCATAGAAATAATAATCTCCTGGATTACCGTGTCCCTGGGTAATAAACAATTTTGCACTTGTTTCAAACACTTCACAAGTTTCTGTAATTTTTAAAATAACATAATTGAGATAGTTGTTATTTATTGGAATCCGCATCAAAAATCTAAAACTAACCATTATTTTGATCTGGCATACTTATAAATTCAAAAACGTTGCAACAAATAGAATAAAATTCTGTCAATTGCGACGACCATGAGACGTCATCTATAATGATTACAGGGTTATTGTGATTAATAGAAATTTCACATACATATGCAGGGATTTGTTTCATTCAAAATAGCTCCGGTTTTTGCATCAAAAATTGTTCCGTCATTAAAAAAAATATTTCTGTCATCGAAACCAGGGAACTCATTGAATTCAAGATAAGAATCCATAACGGTGAACATGTTGGCCAAATTAAAAAAGCAAGAAGAGTTGGTCATTAAGCATGCTCCGGCGCTGTAGGAGCCAGAATAAATATATATTGTACCATTAAATTCAAATGTACTATTAACACTCCATTGATTATAATTAGAGAATGTTACGATATTTGGATATGTAACATTGTTTTTATCATTCTCCACATTCCAGTTAAATGAATACGAGTAATAAGTTTCGTTCGTAGTCCGGTCGTTGCCAAAAGATGAAATATGAACACCTTTACATCTTGAAACTATCGAGGCATTCATAGTTTGCAAACCAATAACAAACACTAATAAAAAAATCAGAAACATGTCGAAGCACTACCAGAAATTAACCACTCGAAATTAGAAGAAAAAAAATTTTTTGATTTTAGTTCGGTGGTATTATTTATATGCATTCTGATAAGGATAACAAAAAAATATCGATTTTCGATTTTATTGCAGTCTCACGAGTTTTAAGCATCAAAAAAATAAATGATAAGCAGAAAAAAGAAAGAAAAAAATTAATTTCAATAATTGAATTTTTTTAAGTATTTATCTTTTAAGCAGTTTGTAATAATATCAATGCATAATGAGTGGATTTTGCTGTGAGCTCAATAGTGATAGGCAATCCGCTCCGCCGGACGAAAATGCGGATTACGGAATGATCCGCCAATCCGCGGCGCGGATCGGCGGATTGATGGCGGATCAGAAAAGTTGTTGGAGCGAATTCGCGGATTATCCGCCGGAGCGGATTGCCTTTCACTAGAGCTCAATAACCATTTAGAGCTATTCTTTCTTTTTTAATGAAGCAACATTGCAAAAAAACACAAAAGTCCGTAAAAACATCATACACTGCTCCACAAAAATATAGGGCCACCTAAAATATGCTGATTCTGTAACTCCCAGAGGCTGAATCGTTTCAATTGTTACAGATTCGGATTCACAAAGTTCAAAAACCTATACTTTTCAATGCCAAAAAGCTGTTAGAAAATGTTCACAAAAAAAAAAACGCGGAAGTTTAATTGAATGTTTATAAATACTGGCACATATGTACATACACAAGTTCTATGACGTTAAAAAACATATATAAACAAGGAATAATTCTGTTCATTAAATATTGACACATTAAAATTTCGAAAATGCTTTTACAAGTGTTGTTGCGACTCCGACTCCGGAGTCGACTCCGGAGTCGAAGTCGGAGATGATGAAAAGTAAAACGCACAACACTGCCTATTACTGTACCAGTGTAAGCCATTCAGCTAAAATAAAAATTTCTTTGAAAATTTCATCAAAAAAAGTTTTGTATAAAAATTCTTACGATTAAATGCAAAACCAAAAAATAGCTGCATTAATGAATACCCGCTTTCATGAGGGCGATGTTCTGCTTTTCCATTTAAGATTTGTCGAGTTTTAAGTTTTATATATGAAAACTTGACAAATTGTTGAAGGAGACCAACAATAGTTTGTGCAATATAAACAATAATGAGTAACGTAGAATGTCGAATATTTGATTCACCTTCTGGACATACTGGTTTTCCAACGATGATAATTCCAATTGCAAGCCCAATTGCAATAATTGCAATTTGAATGCACTGAAAAGAATCAGAATAGGAATTTTTTTTATAATTTAGAGAATTTAAACGAAAGCAAGACTCATTTAGCTTGTAAGGGTAGTTAGAACCCGGGGATAATATAATGACCATCTGTTACATAGACATCTCCAACTGACGATCGAGTTAGGAGGTCCTACAAAGCCGATGTACTTGCCAATTATAGAGAAATATACAGTCAAAAATTTTGCTGCCGAATCCTCTTCCTTTGGGTTTAGCATTTATTCCAAACAGAACTACAGTAGCCTATGTGTTTTAAATTTACTTCAAAATCACTTTATACTTTTTAAAGATCATTTTTATCCATTGAAGGAACTGACCAAGGCAGAACAAAACTGTTTTATTCTTTTAGATGACGTATCTTAACACGAAAGCAATATGCTCAGGAAAAACAATGGATACGCGAGTGACACATCTGTTTTTTTAAGCTCTCTCTTATCTTTTCTTTTGTTGCTGCCTGAGCATTTTGCTTTTGTGTTAAGATACGTCATCTAAAAGAATAAAAAAGTTTTGTTCTACCTTGGACAATTCCATTAATAATAAGATCAAACTAACCCAATAAATAAATGTAAGAAAATAAGCAGCAAGTAGTTTGCTTCGTTCTGATGTATTCCATAGCACTTTTGCAACATGAATACTTTTAACAAAACAATATATATCCGTTAGCAACCAAATAAATCCATTTAATCCAAATATTATGATAGTTATAACTGGTATAGCTTTAGTACATTTTGTAATCTGCCAAATAAATATCCAAAATGTTGAAAGTATAATTATTGATATTGCAATAGTAAAATTTCGAGTCCATCTTAGTTTTTTTAGTTCTTTTTCGTCAAACATTTTTTATACAAAAATTTATAAAAATTAAAAACCTAGATAATAATTTTTTTAGGAAGCTTGAAAAAAAAACAGAAAGCTTTAAAATTTAAAGTTCTTTTTATTCAATTCTTTTTTTTGTGTAAATATTGTTGTCATGTTGACATTGTGAGTTGCTAGGCTTTTATAATTTTTTGTTTGTGTAAAAGCTGCATTCGTCATATGTTTGTCTATGACAAGTGCAGTTTTTTCTTGCACATTTATTAAACAAAAACACAAAATTGGCAAATTTTTGACACAAAAAACATTTTTTTGTTTCCATGACTAGGGTGACAGGCAGCAAACACTTTTTCCTTCTCTTTTTTTTCCATTTTTTCAATACTTTAACCGAAATACGAATTTTGCGGTACTTTATTTTAGAAACTTTTAATCAGACCTACTAGACCCAATTTTTTCAGCTGATTTCAAATATGTCATTTTTAAAAAGTTTTCTCCGTGGCAAAGCACCGAAAACGGCATTTTTAAAATGCCGTTTTTTGGAAAAGATTTCTTTTCCATTTTTTCGACGAAGAATTTTTACTTTATACCATTTTAAGTCGCCGTTTTTGGACTTTTTAATATTTTTAATAATTGTTTTGATTTTATTTTCGGCTTATTCGGGTTGAAAAGTACCTAAATCATACAAAACAAAATGCCTTTTTCGATTTTTTTTGATTGGCCTGCCGATCCCTATCTATGACAGGAAAAATGGCCCTTAAAAAGTCATATATTTGCATTTTTTAAATAAGTGAATTATTTTTTAGATTCAATAAATAAAAAAGTGATTTTTTAAAATATGTATATCATTTATATATACAGTATATGCGCATTTTTAAAACAAGCCTTGAGAGAATTTTTTTCTTTAAAACAATTTTTCTATTTTTTATCGTACATCTCAAACATTATTCTTTAAACAAAAAAGCAAAAACACAAAAAAAACACATTTCATGATTTTGCAATCTGTGGCAAAAAATATCTCCGATGTAGAAAGGTAAGAAGGAAAATTTGCATATCGCCAGCCACAACTGCACAATCCGTGCTAATTCTATCCTGTGTAATATTTAGATTGATTCTCTCAAACTAATCTGAAACATTTTAGGATATTTCTAAAAAAACTTAACTTAAAAATGCAAAAATCATTTCTTTATTATCGGCAAATTAAAATGAAATTGGATACTGTAAAATTGCATCATTTTTTATCACAATGATATTTTTGGCGAAAAATTATGTTAAATATTCAAAATTAAACTGGCCCTTCAAAAAGTCACATATTTAAAAGCGAATTATTTTTAAGTTTCTCAATAAATAAATCGAAATACATGCATTTTTAAAAATATGCCTGGAGAGAATAATTTTTTTGAGAGAAATGTTCTATTTTTTATTGAGCATCACAATCTTCTCAAACCATTTTTGTTGTTATGAAAAATCAAAAACACTTAAAACAACCTCTGCAAAAAGGGCCCACATTTTGATTTTTTAAATAGACAAAAATAACAGAGTGTATTTATTCATTCTTCTTCTAATACAAGATTGAATTTAACTAGTTTTTAAGATCTTGTTTGAATATTTTAATTCTCAATTTTTTAACCTTTTTAAAACTGCCGGCGACGTTGTAACCTTTTTTTGAGCACTGATATGCGATTGTTGTGGCCCTAAATCTTTAAGATAAATAATGAAAACATAAAATTTTATTGTTTGTTTTAAAGTTTCGAGGATCACGGTCACTCTTGCTCTCTTCATAAAAAAGTAAAAGCGTCGCTGTCTCCTTTTATTAAACGTCGCATTATAATTTTAAAAAAAAATATGGAAATCTAAGAAAATATTCATATGTTGTATTTCAAAGATAACAATATTAATATAAAATATACTTGTGAACTACGGATACAAGTGTGAAATTAAATTATTTTTTTGAAATTTCAGGAAATTTTAATTTTTTTTAAAAAAATGAATTTTGTCTGTAAATATTTTTATAATGTTTTCATATGGCTCCAGTGTCAAAACTTAAAAAATGTAAAATCATAGGTATATCAGAGCCGTTTTGTTCAAATTTTAGCAAACTAAGTTAGTAACAGTAGAATTTCCAGATCTTGCTAAATCAACTACAATCGACCTTGCAATAAGTAGTTCAGTTTAAGAGCAGTTTGGCAAGGTTGCAGCTCCGATTCCTGTTCTAACTGACTGAACCAACATTTTTTGGAGAATTTCAAATTTATTATATTTTTGTTGTTGTTTATTTGACCTTTTTGCCTTCAAGGAATAACCTTTTTTTCTCATTGATTTGCAATATTGGAAAAACGTTTGCATTCATTTTTCAGGGTCACAAATAACAGATGACATTAATTCACTCTTGCTATAAAAGGTATAAAAAAAGGAATACGTTTTTAATAATTTTGTTTGAATATTCTAGTTTTTCAGTTTTTTAACCATGTTTAAGCAGCCGGCCACAGTGTTATTTTTTGAAAAAGATCGTCGAGATTTCTGAAATTTAAAAATAAATCAATGAAATGAAAACAAACATTTTTCTGATTTATTCAGAAATTTCAGGGATTTTCAACGCTTTTTTCATAAAAAAAAATACAATGTGGCTGCTGCTTCCTTCCCTAGTAGGGGAATCCTTAAGTCATATTACAATTAAAAATTTTTAGTTAGGAATGTTTATTCACGCTTCCAATTTAATAAGCCACAATCGTTTTTAATAAAAAATAAGAATTTAAACATCGGGTTCGAGAAAAACATAGACTTATGAAATCTGTTGCTATACATTTTGTAAAAAATAAATTTTATCAATCAACATTTCTGTAGAACTAAACAAAATCGTTTTTTTACTTCAAAATTAGATTAAAAATAGACAATCGACATATAATGATTATGGGTATCACAAAAGGCTTTACACTGGGAAAAAGTAAACCAATGAAAGTCATGTAGTTTAAAAATATGAAAGGTAAGCAAAATTATAAATAGTTGAGGAACCAAAACACACCTCCGGAGTCGACTCCAACTTTTGGGCTGTCCAGATATGACGTCAAATGGATAGGAGGAGCATGCCACCTGTGATCTTTGAGAGATTTTTGGGATAAATGTTAGTGACGCCTTTGATCTTTCATATGCCGCAAAAAAGAGTGTTTGATTTGCGAGTGAAAGATTGAATTTTTATTTGTTGTTATATCAGGACTTAACTTTTTTTGGAGTCGACCCCAATAATTAATTCATTTAAAATTATCGTTGGGCAAAGTTGAGATTCTATTTATTATGCAAATTCTCACATAATATTTTGGTTAATGTTCCATTTGAAGATGCTGCTAAATCGAATACAATGAACCTCGCAATATCCTACATTTTATTATATTTTTTTATTGTTTATTTGCCTTTAGGGGATAACTTTTTTCTCTCATTGATTAGTCTTTAATATGGCATAATTATAAATAAGAAACTCCTCACGAATTACAACATTTTATTTACAGCATCAATATTAATAAAGAATGTCATTTTAAACATTGCAATACAAATAAAAAATTTAAATTTAAAATACGTCTGTTTAATTTTTTCTAAATAATAAATTATGTCAGTACTAAATTAAATATAGTTTTATTAATTAGACAATAAGCATAATATCATGATTATGGGTATCACAAAAGGCTATCCACTGGGAAAAAAGAAAGAAAAAAGAAAGTGATAAATTTTAACAGAATGAAAGGTAAACAAAATTTTTAAACAATGATGAAGCCTTTCGGAGTCGACACCAACTTTGGGGGTGCCCAAATACGACATCACAGGGGAAATAGAAAGTAAATAATCGTGCCGCCTTTGATCTTTGGAATATTGAGAGACTTGTCAATATGCCGCCTTTGATCTTTTATTCCACGGTGAAAAGTTTTTAATGACTCGTATCTGGACGTTGTGGCTTCGGCCCCAAAAATGAAGTTATCTAAAATAATTGTTCGGCAAAGTTGAGCTTCTATTTATTATGCAAATTTTTTACATTCTACTTTGGTGAATGTTCAATTTCAAGATGCTGCTCAATGACAATCGGTCTTGAAATATCTGGTTCAGTATTAATTGAAGGAGGTTTTAGGCTATTATTGTCATCTTCATGAATTGGTGGAAGGGGTTGAGATCTTTGAATGATTAATGACGGAGAATTATCCGCTGCTGTAACAAATCCGCCATTTATTACTGGCATAACTTTTGCACTTCTTGGTCGAGAATGTCTGTTTCCACATAACCAATTGCACGGAGCAGTAATTATTGACCTGAAAGTTTTGATAGTTGGTTTACGAAAAAAACTTAAAATTATGCAAATTTTCATTTTCTCAAAAGTTTAAATAACGTAATTTGCATAATGGAAAAAAACTCGATTTGAAGAAATTTGCATAATTTAACAGGAGGACAAAAAAGTAATAAAATTTCTATAAAATCTGAATTGCAGGAAAATATATCAATTATGCAAATTTCTTCGAAAATGTTTCTAGGACAAATTTGCTAATAGAGCAAGATATAAAGCTATAAAATTTTGCATTGAAACTGTTATAGTTTATTCTTGTCAACACTTCCAAAATAAATTTGCATAACCTTATTTTCCTGAAAATCAACGTATTACCTTACCAAATAATATGCCCTATGGCAAACCACAAAGCTGCATTATATCCGATATAACTTAGCAAGTAATAAAAGTTCGGATCTCTTTCTTCTGAAATATTTGTGATTTCTAAGCTGCTGTAAACTACAGTAATTCGTGATACATAATCCTAAAAAAGTTAGTTCTTAAAATTGATTAAATATGCAAATTTAAAAAGCTTACAGAACTTGTTTGAAATTCTCGAGGCATTGAACTTCGCTCAATTTCTGCAGGGTATTCCATGGTTTGGCAGGGGGTATGACTTTGACTAAAATTTTGTAAATTTTAAGTAAATTGTTTAAATTCAATAATGTCGTGAAAGTAAAATATGCATAAAAGTCAAATCTTTATTTCGTTTTGAAGAAATTTGCATAAATGATGAACAAATGCTTATGGGAAACAAATCTTGGTATTGTATATAATGCAAACTTGGATTAAACAGCAGATTATGCAAATTTTAGGTTTCAAAAAAAACTAACCTTCGGCAATTTTTCACAGCATTTAGAAAGACGGCATTCCCTGCAGGTCGAGGAGGTTCTACCCATCGAGACGGCTGCGAATATTCCATGTATTTTCTGGCACAACTATCATAAATTGATACACTGCATGCCGAAGTTTGATTAATCTGTTGTGACAAGGTTCTAAAAATAAGATCCTTTTTAATTTAATTAATAACTGTTAAAATTAATTACGAATATTTTGAAGGATTCAGAGAAATGAAAGAAGCCCAAAGCGGAATGCAACCACATTCTGAAGCTGCTGCCATCAGAAGGCAAAGTGATAAAGATGTGGAAGACTGAGATTTTTGTCGATCAATATCGGCGGCATTCGAAGATGAACTGCCACAATGGCTGAGATGTAGATGGGAGGTATACTGTAATAAGTATGGTAATAAGTTTCATGATAATATGGAAATTATGCAAATTTTTAGGGTTGGGAGCAAAAAATTAGCATAATTAATCATTGACCTAATTTTGATTTTGCTTTTCTGTTTTTTTAAGACGCTGTTGTAAAAAAGCAGTACTGTACAATTTTGGGCGAAAATAAAAAATTTGCATAAAAGTTCATTTATGAAATGTAAAAATTTTTAAAAATTTTTTTTTGACTATTCGAAATCTAATTACCTGTTTTCTAATTTTTGCGCGAACATTTTCTTTATCTTTAATTGTTATTGGAGTTGTAAGCTCTGAAGCAAATCTGGTATCTTCCATGGAATTATTCATAAAATAAATATCAATCCCAGGATGTACGGTAAGATTGTCACTGTTGTAGAAGGAATTTCTAGTGACCTAAAATTTGGTATTTTTATGCAAATTTTTTACAAGAATCTTTTTATCCGTGAACAAGGGTTGTTAAAAAATTTGCATAAAAGTCTTTTTATGCAATTTTGTCTTTTGTTAAAATAAACTCCAATGAAAATTTCTTACTTGAAAAGTAATTTGAAATCCCTTGGATAAATCATAATCTTGTTGAGACATGGATGGATTATCAAAGATCCAGCAAATCCCTTTCAACGTGCCGCTATAAAGTTGAACAAATTGACAGCATTCATATGAGCTTATTGTTTGACCCTATAATTACTCACATACTAATTACAAAATTTTGCATAAATAAATTTGTTACCGCAAATGTACAACTATTGATAACATCTTGGCATTGATTCATTATTTGCTGAAGCCTTTGAACTCTTGAACCTGTAACAAAAGTGGATTGTAAAGCTTGATCAGCTTGTTGCTGTTGGGCAATTGAAAGTGGAAGGAAGTCACCAGATTGAGAAAAAGAAGGATCAAGCCATTGTCTGAGATATCTGAAATTTGCATATTTTAGGAGAATTAGATAAATCTTTATTAAAAGTGAAAATATACTATATGCAAATTTTTTTTATAAGCATGATATAAAACTTTAATACAGAAAGTTTGAATTTATGCAAATTTCACTTTCGACTAACGTTTTCAAAATTTTAAGGAAAAGATAAAACTTTTATAAAAAATTTGCATATTATGCAGGCCAGAAAATTTGAATAAATCAGAAATTTTTGTTAGGGCAACTAAAACGATTAGTGCAAATATTTAGATAAGCTTTCTATTAAAGTCTTTGTTTACTAAAATTTATGCAAATTTTTTCTCCAGTGCAACTTTTGTATTTTTGAGTTTAAATAAATTTATGTAAAAAATTTTCATAAAAAAGGTTTTAGATTTCAACTTACTGCAAAATGTATGCCTGATTTAGATTACTGTTGACTGAACTAATCCCACCTTGATTATATGGGATTCGATTACAGATGACTATGGCAGGAATTGGTAGTTGATTCATTGAACTCCTTAAAATTTGCATAAAAAATTGATCAGATGTTCTTTGATTAAAAAATCATATTTGTAGAAAAATATCACCTTCAAAAAATTATTCCCGAAAAAATTGTTAAAATTTTTTTTCTAAAGTTCAAGTTATTGGACATGAAAGTTTTCTAATGGAAAAAACTTTTTTTTAATAACTAATTTAATTTATTAAAATTTTATTGCTTATTAATCAACAATTTATAGCTCAAAAATGAGAAAAATTAACAAAAAATGTAACAAAAAAATTTTTTCCAAAAAAGGTTGAAAGCTAAAAAATTGTTATCAGCGTGTTCAACACGACTCTCAATGTAATCCTCGGTAGTATAGTGGTGAGTATCCGCGTCTGTCACATGCGAGACCCGGGTTCAATTCCCGGCCGGGGAGATTACCTTTTTCTAGTGTTCAACACGATATTCAAATTTTTTGTAAAACATTAATTTTATGGATTTTTTTCTTTAAGGGCATTTTTAAACAAAAATAAACGATTAATAAACGTATAATTTTGTATATAAATAAACAATTTTTTAATTTAAGCCCACAAAAAAATTCTACAGTAATTTTTTTACTTACCTGGATATTTGAGTTTTCAGCGAATTCTCTGAATATAACCATATAAAATAAATTGAATGTAAAATAAATAAAATTATGCATATTACTGTTAAAGGAATAAAGAATAAAGTTTTAGAAATTGTTAAACACTTTGCCATTTTTATTTTACATTTGAATATTTAAAACATTTTTTAGGAACATAAAAGTGTACTGTAGAAATTGCACAAATAAAAAATTAGATAAATTTACATTAAATTTGTCACATGAAAAAAGCTAGAAAAATGTGACCTGAAACAATTAAAATAATAATAATTAACAAAAATACTGTATCACGTGATAAAAATTGAGTGTTTTTTTCATTAAAAAATGAAAGATTTTTAATGAGAAAAACACTACGTCAATTAATTAAAATGTAAAAAAACAAAAATTAATGTGTTGCAAGTTTGAAGATGAATTTGAGGTACAAATTCGTTATGAAAATTGTAAAAAAATAGTAAAATACTGTAAATGTTAATATGCAAATTTTCAAAATTTTGGATTTTTGGCCTCGAGTATTTTTGAGAAGGGTTTACTTAAAGAATAACAATTAAATCAGCAACATTTAATTTCAGAGTGGGTAAAACTCATTTCGAGAATGACACGTCTTTGTAGTTATGCCGATGGCGGTAAAAGATCAAAGGATTTTTATAATTATGAAAGGGAACATAATAATATTCAAAAAATGCTTGCTGACGATGGTCCAAGTTTTGCTTATTTACATATGCTCAAAGAAATATTGCCGCAGATAAAAGGAACACAGTGAGAAAAAATACGTAAACATTTTATGCAAATTTTTTTAAATTTGTTTCTTTTGCTTTGTGAACAACTCAAAAAATGAAACCAAAATTTTGTCAATCAAAAACAAATTATGCCGGAATTTATGATTCTGGGATACTATAGACGGTGAAGGTTACGGTAAAAGAAAATAATAACACTTCTTTTCGAGAGTCACCTTTTTAAAGTAAATATAAGATTTTATGACCTTCCTAAAATCTTGTTAATAGTTTTTTTTCTAGTCAATTTGAGGTCAAAAAACTTTTTTCCTCCCTTTATTTTTCTACAAAGCTTATTTTTTGCTGCTTTCCAGAAAAAAGGAGGGCAAACTCTTTTGTTATTTATTCGGTCCTGGTACGTACCAAATAATGAAATAGCATGTTTGTAAAAAACAAATCTTTTTTTAAACATGTTTAAAAAAGTGACAGCTAAAACTGGCTATTCAGCATATTTTGAAAGACTTAAACATTTTTTTTTCATTCATGGACCCTTTTAAAGACCCATGGAATGACTAATAATAGTAAAAAATTCAAGGTGTATAAGTTTGAAAAATGTTTCAAAAAAAAGTAATATATTTCATTTTTTGAAAAAGCTTAAAACAACTAACAACCATAAAATTTAAATTACAGGAAAGGTAAAATTTGCATAAAAAAGTATGAAAAAGAAGAAGGATTTAAAATGTATATAGTTAAAAGACTTTTTGAGGTTGGAAAAGGTAATTAAGGTTGTACCTTTTAATTACCATATTTTTTGCCGTTGCCGTTCTCTCTTGTTTTCTTTCCAGAAAAGAAATACGTTGAATGAGAAACCATATTTTGCAACAGATTTGCAACATATAAATTTAGTATTTAATATCCCCTCAGGGCACGTTGAAATGTGTATATTCCTTGGAGCGAAAAAGCAATTAAAATTTACATATCTCCTCAGGGAAAGTAACAAAATATGTTTCTGTATCTTTTCAGGTAAAATTAGCATATATTAATATACCCTTAGGGCATAAAAAAGTTCCTGAGTTCCCACAAGACAAATAAGTAATTCAAATTCATATTCCCTTGGGGCATATAGTTAGTGAAAAGGTAAGTATATCTCAAAAAAAGTAATATGGTTTCAATAAAAAAGTAGTTGAAGGATAAGATTATAATAAAAAATATTGCCGCAGGCAATCTCGCAGCAGCAATCCTGAGAAAAAAATGGAAATCCCAAAACAAGCAAGGCCCTCCGGGAAAAACAAGGAAAAGTAAAAATATTGTTTCCGCGGCAACCTTTTTCTTCTTTTTTGGCATATTTAAACTGACCAGTTAAAACCTGCGTCCTTTTCCACCTTTTTTCATCCTTCTTTCTTTTTTTCCATTGTCCATCCAAGCTTTTCTTCAAAAGGCCAAGCTTATCCATGTTCTTCTTCCATTTTTTGCTTTTTCCAGCTTTCTCCTTTTTTCTTGCACATTTTTTCTTTCAAAAAGCTTATGTTTTTGGGGTCTTTAAAAAACGGCAACACTTTTCAAAAAAAGAAAAGAGAGAGTCCATTTTTTTGAATGGACACAATCGAAAGAAGAAGAAGGAAAAAACCAAAAGGTGGGCAATGACCCCAAAAATAATTATTAAAAAATTTATAAACAAAAAATTTTGTTTATGTTTAACTTTTTATTATTTTAAACATATATCAGTTCAAGTTTGTCAAGTTTTTTTTCATTATAATTAATCATCAAAAAATTTAATAAACTACTTTTTGCTAAAGTAAATTCTTATGATTGTATCAAATATTTTAAATGTCCAGAAATTAAAAAATGGCAGTGTTTAAATATTTTTAAAGCTTTATTTTTTATTTATTTTTCCTTGCCCTTTTTTCATTCAAAAACGTCTATATTTTTAGGTCTTTAAAAAAACGGCAACACTTATAAAAAAAGAAAGGAAAGAGAGAGTCCATTTTTGAATGGACACAATTGAAAGAAGAAAGAAAAAGAAGAAAAAAAACCAAAAGGTGGGCAAAGGGCAAGCAACGATCCAAAAATGACTATATGCAAAAAATAAAAAAGCGGGAAAAAGTTGGAAGTATTGTTAGAAAAAAAATTGTGTTTATTTTTTGTTAAAGAAAAACTTTGCAATTTTTCTGTTGTAAAAATGGCCAAAATGTTGTGAAATAAAATTCACTACTTTCACGGAAAAATTATGCCAAAAAAGTTGACAAATTGTTAAATAAAAAAATGTTGAAACACAGAAACAAAATTTGCATATGAAAATAAACTATTTGGTGTTGCTTGAAGAAGAAAGGACATCAATTCTAGCTAAATGAAGATTATAAAAAATAAGGAAACAGTGCCCAAAAATGGAATATTTTGGAAGCCATTTTTGTTTAAAAAATATATAATTAACGTCATCAAATATATTTCTTTAAAAAAAGATAGCATCATTAAGAAGCCCTTCAAAATCATTATGCTTCATGGCTCTCGTTTTTCTTCTACTTATTTTTAGGTCTTTGCGATTTTTGTATTTCTTTATTTGAGATTAATAGGATTTTTAAAGTGATGTGAATATCAACAAAAATCAAAATAAAGTAGTCCAGGCAGTTTCTAGGTTATCACAATTACATGTTTGAAAACATTTATTGCAATATAATATCCCGAAGTGTTGTATTATGCAAATTTTGCGAAATACAACACTTCGGGATAACAAAAATGGACTTCGAATGCGATGATTTTAGACCAATATTAGCCTATCCTGAAAGTTTCATCTGTCGATCTTCAAATCGACTTTTTTTTATTACTTCTTTTCCGATTTTTCTCGAAAATAGAAAAAAAGTTGGTTATAAAACATATACAATACAAAATGGAAAAGAAACAAAAAAATTCTTTGCCATCATCCGATACATCATTCATTGGTTTGTCTGTGCTTATGATATTATGTTTTTCAAAAGAGAAAGAAAAATCAATGAAATTGATGATGATGCTATCTTTATTATTCTTGCTTAAGCATTTTCCCATTATTTTTATTACAAAAAAGAACACTTTTTTCTTTTTATGGATGCTATCGTTTGCAATTTTGTTGGACAAAATTTTTGATATTGCAAAAAAACAAAACTCGATGATTAATTTTTTGTTACAAACAATTATCGAATATATAAATTATATTTCATATTTTTTAATATTTCTTATTTCATTTTCGGTACTTTTTGAACCACCACTTTCTGTTTCTTTAGCAAATGTAATTGCATGGGATGCGCAAAATTTTAAAGAAATGTTTATAATTTTTCGAATTGTTCATTCAAGATATTTTTTGCATTTATGGATTCAACAACAAAATTTGCTTTATGGTTTTATTCGATCTAAAAAAGCACAATGGATTTTGGAAACATTTTTGTCACCTAAAAAAATTGTTGATGAATGGAAACAGCAAAAATGGAATATTCTGCTTTTTCGAGGAGGCATTTATCTTTTGGGTAGGTATTTATAGTATGGCATTTATAAATTTAGAAATGCCACGGCATCTTTAAATTTCAAGAGCTACATTTGCAAGTTGAAGTCGCAACAAACAGGAGCGTTATTTGCATCCAAGACTTTGGCATTCTGGAACACTTTGCCAAACAGCGCCAAATACAAATTTGACTTCAAGAATGGCTCAAAATTTGCATATATATTATTAAAGTAAGAATTTTTCACACAATTGTTAAATAAATCAGCCCTCCAACATTCGTGTGAAAAAATCCATCTTTTAATATTATATGCAAATTTTGTGTCATTCGTAGAACCACATTTGAATTTGGCGCCATTTTGGTGAAGTGTTCCGATATGCAAATTTTTTTGGTGGCAACAGATGCTTATTTTTGTTGTGACACTACCCAGAGGGCTCGATAGTTAAAAGGATTATTTAACATCCAAAAACCTGGATTTATTTGAACCATCTTGTTCATTTTAGGGCTTTATTTTTGCTATATTACTTTGGCTCTATTTTTATTGTTTATCTTATCAATATTTCTTCGACTTCTTATTACTGAATATCGTAAAGAAAAGTATTTAAGCCAAAACAGCTTTGATTTTAATTCTCTTCCATTTCCAATTCAACGCCGATTTTATGAACTTCAAACTCCAGTAATGAAAAATCGGATGATTTATGCAAATTTTAATAAAGCAATGATTTCATCTTACAATGATTTATGTGTTGATCGATTATATTTAAGATCATCAGAAACTTGTCACAAGTTATTTCAAAATTTTGCATATCTAAAGTCTTCCAGTTCAATTTTACCGTATAAACAAATTTTAACACTTTGTTCCAGCATTGATAAAAATCAAAAATGTAAATGCAAAAATTCTTTGTTCGAAAATGTTAAAATTATTCATGGAATTTATACAAAATTTTTGTCGAAGCAAAATTTATCAACCTTTGTTTCACTTTTTGATTTCTCAAATGTTAAGCTACTTGTGATAATTGAAAGCCATTTAAGTGCCAACGATTTTTTATTGATTTCAAAAATGAATTTAAATTCAATTATGTTGGATTTAAATTATGATGACATGAGTTTTGATGAAAAAATGATGGATGTCTTGGATGCGATGATTCGAATTCCAAATTTGAGGTATGCAAATTTTCATTTTAACTTCAATAAAAATTTGCATTTGAGGTATGCAAACTTTCATTTTAACGTAATTGTTTCTTTTTGGGGTCTCAAAACGAAAGCAGATTTTTATGTATTTGCCCCTCCACAAACCCTGATTGTCAGGGATGTAATTATAAATCTGAAAATCTGTTTTTTTTTAAATTTGCAAAAATTTAAATTATCTGTAGAAAAAATCTGTAACAAGTTTGTGAAAAATTTGCATACAACATATTTTCACTTTTAATAAAGCTCTATCTAATTCTCCTAAAATATGCAAATTTTTACATATTCTAAAGCTAAAAATCTTGCAAGGGCGCTAATTTTGGCACTTATCCATATTTTTGCAACCCTCGGGGTTGTCCAGTTTTTAAAAATAGTTTCTAAAATTTGCATAATACTTTTGTCATTTTTGCTTTGTTGTTAGAGAGAACAACTCTCAAAAAAGTAATTTATTGTAATTTTAATTAATTTTAGAATTCATTACGTTGGACCATGCATAAATCCAGATGAATTTGAAATCTATCTTGTTGAATGGGTTCTCAAAAATGGATATATCAAATCTTTAATGTGCATTGGACAAATTTCTGAAAAATTAATTGCATTTAAAAGCTCATTGGATGTTGAATTTCATGAAACTCCTGATAATTGAAAATTTAAATAAATTATAAAAAAAAGTTTCATTTTGCTTTGTTTCGATTACCGTAATTCTTAAATTAAACTAAACACAGGAAGTTGATAAACACTTTATTTCCTCCCACTTTTTCACATTCTTGGCACACTTTTAAATTACATATTACTCAATAAATATTACTGTTTAAAAATTTTTAAAAAACAGATTCATAGAACTTTAAAAAAGTAAAATGTTGCATTTTTGTGTTAATTTAATTTTCAACAGACATACATACACTTCCTACCAAAGACTTATTTCGTCGAAATTGCACCTGATTTTGGATTTTAACGTTTTTAAAATTGGGTAGTTACGTTTTTAAAAAGAATAATTACTTTCACTTTTTGATTAACTTTTATAAAATTTCATGTTTTTACAAGTATATCTTGTGTCAGAAATTGAATGAGTTGTTTCGAAAATTAATTGGATACAGTAATCAGATTTACAAATGTCGCAACTTTCTAAAATACATGACTAACAACTTCATATTTATGCAAATTTTATCAAATCTGGTAAATTTTTTTACCTCATTCTATAATCTCATTTAAAAAAGTAGTGGCAAAATATTCTATGTTGGCAAATTATTATCTTAAATTTTATTTTCTGATTTACAAATTATCGTATACAATTGTTGAAAAAAATTTGAATAAAAATTCCAAGAAATAAACAAATCTGTTAATCATTTTTTGTAGGCTGTAGCCAATCTGTACCTGTCACTAAATTTATTTAAAAATTAAAATTACAGGTGTGTTTTTTGACAACTTTTTTAACATTTTGTTAAAAGTATCAATTAATTACTTTTTTTACGATAATGGCATTTTGCCATCTTAATCTTACAGGTGTTTCGAGAAATTTATGCCCATTTTTTTCTTAATGGTATATTATTAATTTTACGATACCTTTAATTAATTTCTATTACAACCTTTTTTAAAAATTTGTATGTTTTAAATTTTGGCCTGAAAAATTTTTATTTTCTAAATTTAATTTTTTCAAAAAATGGAAAGCAACAAATTTTTTTATACAATTTTTTATACAGAAATTACTGTAAATGTGATATTTTTCATTTTACAAATTCCATTAATTATTTTTCTTGTGTGCCAATTTAAGATTAAAGAATCACCATTTCGGTCTTCATATTTTGCTCTGTTAATTTTAATTTATATAATTAATGAAATATTTACGATATTTTGGATTTATGGTAATATGGTGGCATATGATAATGATGCCCCATTCATGGTTTTGACGTTGATTGTTTCGTTGTATATGGAATCCATACTTGGAATTTGGGAATTTTTTGCTGCTTTAAATCGATGCACTGCTATGGCATTTCCATTTTTTCATCGAGCTGTAAGTTTTTTATAAATTTAATACTGGGACACTTCCCCAAGCATGAAAGTGTGAATCAGTACACAAAAATTTGCATAAAAGTTACAAAATCTTTAAAAAATGTGTTTTCCGAAATCACAAAAGTCCTTTGATCTATTACCGCCATCGGCACAATAAGGGTGGACAAGGGCCCAAATTTTCGGGCCCGGGCCCGGCCCTGGCCCTTTCAAATTACTAAAGCCCGGGCCCGGCCCGGCCCCAGGGCCGGGCTCGGGGGCCCTAGGGCTTTGGAAAAGCCCTAACAAATTTTTTGAACGAATTATTTTTTAAGTGAGAAAAAATTAAAGAAACTTAGAAAAAAAAATCAGTTTTAACTCATCAATTCATCAATGTTTCTTTAAGTTTTATCGTTATAAAAGTGTTTAATTCAAAATTAATACGAACCTTTTTCGTGGAGTCTAAAAAATCGCGTCCTTAAAAAAATCAGTGATAGTTAATGTGCCGAAAAAACGACTCCCTGCACAAAAATTTGAGCCCTCTTGGGCCTAAGGGCCTTGGTAGGGCCCCAAAAAGGCCCTGGCCCGGCCTTGGTCACAAATGTTTCGGCCCTGGCCCGGGCCTTACCAGGGCCTTGAAAAGCCCTGGGCCCTCGTCCACCCTTAGGCACAAGGTCAAAGGCAAGCTATTTTCGAAATATATTTCCACCATCTGAAACTAGAGTGCTGCTGAGGTCCTGGTTAATTAAAAGTATTATGCAAGTTTTTTCGAAAAAACGTGATTTTATCCAAAATATTTAAAAACTTTAATTAATTTGCATACTAATGCGGCATCAATTAAAATTTAGCAATCTTAGAAACCGTCTACCTTTTTTCCCAAAAACATTCAAAACTCCAGAAAATTTGCATAAAAGTTTAGCCCCTTTAAAAACTTACAAATTTTGAAACACACCCCCTTTGATGTTTGCCGCTATTGAGGAGAACAAAACGAAAGCATTAAATTGTTTAGGACAACTAATCTAACATCCTACTAAAACCAATTATTTAATATGCAAATTCTTTGAACAAAACAAGCATTTATTATAAAAGTAAAACGCATAAAAATTTGCATAAAAGTTTGGTATCAATAAAAATTTAGCAATCTCGAAACAAATCCCCTTTGATGTCTGCCGCTGCTGAGGAGAGCATTAAATTCTGCTAGATCGGCGTTATCTTTTCAAGAGATTCAGGCAAATCAGGATATGCTGTTAGGGCAAATTCGAAAACAAAGTCTTAATTTGTTTAGTGCAATTGATAAAAATCCAACTAAAACCACTAATTTTAGTTATGGCAGAGAAACTATGTCATCATTTACATCCTCATTATTCTAATTTCTCCATTCCTTTTTCATCCAACTGTAATCCCAAACTTTGAATGTATGTTTTTAACTCCAAAAGCTCCAAATTGCAGTGCATTTGTTTTTCGAATTATTCAAAACTTTTCCATCATTAATATTGTCTTCTGCTTAATTGCTTTAACCCTAACTTTTATTGGAATAATTCTTTCCCCAAAACTTGTTCAACTTTCTTCAAAAGCAAAAATGGAACGAAGGCTAATTTTTCAAACTTTATTATCTTCAACGATGCTTGTTTTAATGTATACTTTGTGCTATTTTTCAAATTTAATTACTGGAAATAATTTTACAATGATAATTTATTTCTTTTATTTGGCACAATTTTATCCTCCTGTAATTATGCTATTCTTTTTAAGTTCAATTTTACGAAAAGAATTTATCAAATTTTATAAACTTCAAAAATGGCTGGGATTTTTTAGAAAAAGTAATGTTCGACATATTACTGTATTAAATACTATTTAACATTTTATTTGTTTTATCTTTTGAAAATTTGCATGATTTTTTTGTGTAAGTAATATTAAAATGTTTTTAACACTATAATTTTTTTTAAATTTAATTGTAATTTTTTGTTCAAAATAATAAATTTAAAATAAAAAAATATTTGTACAAAAACTGTAAAAAGCATTGTGACAGATATCATTTAACAATTTAAAGAGACAAATAAAACTGCTTGACCGTAGCCCCAAAAAATGGGTCCCCTATTTTTTGTAGGTTCAGCGAAATTTATGTTTTGGTTTATAGCTCGAATTTTGAGAAACTTAAACATTCCTTGGCACAGAGAACTCGAAATGATGTCAGAAGGGTATAAAATGGTTTTTCTAAGTAAATAAGGTCCCAAAACGTCATTTTCGTTGTCATTTTTGTCCTAAGTGCCCTAGTTTTCGATATGCAAATTTGTCAGATCAAAAATGAAAAATCACCATCTTTGAAGATAAAAGTACAAATGTGGTACCATTCGAAAGCCATGACGTTTTTGGACCTTATTTACCTAGAAAATACACTTTATACCCTTCTGACATCATTTCGAGTTCCCTGTGCCAAAATCAATTCAAAATGCTGTAGTTTCTCAAAAATCGGGCTATAAATTTTTAACAAATCACATAAGTATGACACTTTGAAACAAGTGTTCCCAAAAAAATCTTTGAACAATCCATTTCTCTAAAGCAATCAAGAGAATACCTCCGGCAAACGTTGTTTTTTTGATGATTACTTTTATATTCCCATCAAAACAAAGCATTCTTGAACACTTTTTTTTGTATTTTCTAGATACCTTAGCGAAACAATTAATGAAAAACACGAAAAACGACTCATTCCAAAAAAAAAGTAAAAACAAAACAGTTTTTTGTACTTTATTTTATAAAAAAATTTTATTGTATCGATAACAATGGCAGTTAGCAAAAAACTCCTTGAATTTCAACAAATTCAATTTGATTTGTTTAAATCTCAAGATCCTCAAAATGGTAAATTTGATATTGTTTTTGAAGTTGAAGGAAAGGTTTATCTAATTAATGCATTATCTTTCATTCATTTCAAAAGTTAAGTATTTTAGAAACTTTATGGTTACAAAAGTATGTTACCGCTGATCTCTTCAACGTTTGATTCATTGCTTTCGGATCGATGGAATAAAAACAAAGATGAACCAATTCCAGTTACTCATTACAGCTACAATGAGTTTTATCTATTACTGACTTTTATTTATTCTGGTCAATGCGAATTAACTGATAAAAATATTTTTATCATGGTTGATATCGCTGAATTTTATCAAGTTGAACCTTTTAAAAATTATTGTGATGAATATTTGTCAAAAATGGAATTAAAAATTGAAACCGTTTTTCGGTTTATGGATTTAGTGATTGAGTATTCTTTGATTCAGCTAAGAAATTCGGTTAAAACTTTTATTGTTAAAAATTTTGTTGATCTTATAAATTTTAACAATTTCTTCAATGTTAAAAAAGCGATTGTTACAGAAATGGTTCTGCTTGTCAAGGAAGAAATTAAACCAGAAGATTTGTTTCAATTTGTATGTTTGTCATTTTAAATTATACTATTAGCATAGGTACATCCATTTCAGATTTATAAATGGGCCGAAAAACAAGCTCTAAATAAACAAAAAATTTATCCCAATTGTAATATCCAGGATTTAATCAAAAATGAATTCTCTGATTTTTCGCCCCATATCAGTTTTGACAAAATGGAACTAAAATTTTTGATTCAATTTATTGGTAAAAAAAAGTTTCATAAAAAATTTTTGTAACTTTTAATTGCATTTTTTTAGTTCCACGTGGCTTCCTTTTTTCTTCATATGATGAATTGAGCAAAATTTTATACTTTGGTTATTCAAAACTGGAATTAAAAGAAAAGAAAGGTAAAAATTTATGATTTTATTACCTAAAATTAATATTGATTAAATTTCAGTTACTGTAACAAATATATTTATTATAATCTTGGACAAAAATTACATGGTAATGTTATACGTGATGAAAGTGTGATTCAAAATATAAAATATCTGAAAGAATGCACATCTGATGGTAGTAATCGTATGTGTGTCTTTTGGGATACAAACTGTCAAATTCCTTCAACCCCAAGTCCATTAAAGAAAAGGGATGGCGTTGAATGGTATTTAATTTATTTTGCTGATGGAGATATTGGCATAAGACATTATACTGCAATTAGTGAAAGCAATTATTTGCTTGCTGAAATGGTTGCAGATAAAAGTGGCTTTTCTTTTACAAACGGCAGCAAAATTGATGTTGAATAAATTGTTTTTTTCTATCGTTTTTTTCTTTTTTTTGGCAAATAAAATTGGTTTATTTAAATCAGCCTTAAAGATCTTCGAGTTTTGTTGGTAAAAAATTGCATGCATAAAACAAATTTTTAAATTACTTTTGATGATCTCATATATCTGTGCCAGGTTTTGTGGTGGCACATACTTGAAAATCAGGGTTTAAAACATGGCAGTGCGTTACCAATGTCTCATCTCAGAGTCTCGAGTCTCGGTCTCGGGTAAATTTTTTAAGGGATCGGGTCTCTGTATCGTCCGTCTGTGTTTTAAATTTTCAGTTCCCCGAAGCTTCATTTTTTTTCCCCCTGATGTATTGAATGAAATTTTGAATCTTGCCCACCTTTCTAACGTTTACAAAAAAAAGTACGACAACAAGAGATTTGAATATTTAAAAAAGATTTTCACCAAAATATGACATTCAAATTTTCTCAAACATTATTTTTACGATTTTTTTAAACAAATAGTAGAGAGTATGCCTCAAAAAAAACAATCAGTTGTCTCCTCATATTTTTTGCTTTCTATATTCCCATCAAAACAAGGCACTCTTGTCTATTTTTTGGATTATTTGGCATTTTATTAAAAACATTAATCAAAACAACAAAAACAAAAAAATTTATAAAAAAACGAGTCATTCTCAAAAAAATAGTATAGTCGAAATACTTTCGTTGTTCATTGTCTTATTTATAATTTTTTATTTTATAAAATATAATAGTTTGATCATTTTTACAAACTATGGCAGTTAGTATACAGTTTCTTGAATTTCAACAAATTCAATTTGATTTATTTAAATCTCAAGATCCTGAAATCGGTAAATTTGATATCGTTTTTGAAGTTGAAGGAAAGGTAAATTATTAATGTTTCATTTTTGGGTTTTAAAATCCATATTTTAGAAACTTTATGGCTACAGAAGCATGCTACCATTAATCTCTTCAACTTTAAATTCAATGCTTTCCGAGCGTTGGAATAAGAAAAAAGATGAACCAGTTCCAATTTTTGGATACAGCTACGATGACTTTTATCAATTTTTAACTTTTATCTATTCTGGACAATGTGAATTAACTGATAAAAATATTAATGCCTTAGTTGATATCGCTGAATATTATCAAGTCGGGCTATTCAAAACTTATTGTGATGAATTTTTGTCAAAGATGGATCTAACTTTTGAAAATGTTTTTCAATTATTGGATTTAGCAATCAAATATTCTTTGATTAAACTTAAAACTTGTATGAAAACCTTTATGGTTGAACATTTTGTTGATCTTGAAAATTCTGACAATTTCATTAAAGCTAAAAAAGCCATTGTTACTGAAATTATCCTTCTTGTCAAGGAAAAAGTTCGACCAGAAGATTTATTTCAAGTTGTATGTTTTTGTGCCATATTTTTCAGTTTTAACTAAAACAATATTTAGATTTATAAATGGGCAGAAAACCAAGCATTGAATAAACAAACACTTGATCAAAATGGCAATTTAAATGATGCAATCAGGAATGAGATGTCCTGTTATCTTCATTATATTGATTTTGATATGATGGACCTTAAATTCTTGAATGAATTTGTTGGTAAAAAAAGATTTACAATTTTGAAAAAAAGTTTTACATGTGTATTTTTAGTTCCACGAAGTTTCATTTTTTCTTCATCTGATGAATTCATTCAAATTCTAGATATTGTGAAATCAAAGCCGAAGCATAAAGGTAAGATAATTTTTAAAAATTTGTTTTACAATTTGTTAACCAAATATATAAAATTTTAGTTATAATAACTAATAACCGTGGACAAAAAATTCATGGAAATCTTATTCATCATGATGAAACTGTAATTGAATCGATTAAATCTGCAAACAAAATTCCTAGTATTGGGAGTGATGCCATGGGCTTTGTTTCTTGGGATACAAAAAGTAAAATTCCAACAATTCCTAGTCCAGTGAAAAAAAGATCTTGCATTGAATGGTATTTAGTTCATGGAATAAAGGGTGAAATTTGTTTATCAAAAAACTCTGAGCTTAGAGAAGATGATTATTTATTGGCTGAAATGTACACTGAAACCGAATTTGAAATTACTTATGCGTGTGAGATTGAAGTTTTGTCATAAATTTTTGTTTTTGTTGCTTTGTTTTTCAATCAAATAAATTTATGTTATTGTTCATTGTGGTACTTTGAAGGCATATAAAAATACAATTTGGGTCGCTTTTATTTAACAAACAAAATCAAGGGATCGTTGAATCCGACATCAGTAAAAAACTTAAGTTCCATAACCCTTTACTCTTTCCGTCTGATATTTTCCTTTGATCTTTGCCCATTTTAAGGCAAGCGTAGATTTTTCAATCCTTCCTTTAAAACTGCAAATCTGCAAACACAGCTGACATTTAATAATGAATGATTAATCACTGAAAAAGTTTACTGAATTCTAACTGAAATCGGATTTTTTTTTCGTAGAAAATCAAGTTTGTAAAATTGAATAAAAATTTTTCAAAAAATTAAAGAAACAAAAAAGAGAAAAATCATTGGAGGATAAAATTGACAAAGATATGCAAAATAAGCAATTAAAGTAAATTCTTGAACTGGAAAAAATTCGCTTTGAATTAAATAAATAAGTAAAGTCGAAACCAGTGTAGATTTGAAAAAAAAAATTTTTATCAATTTCATTATAAAATAATAATCTTGTTTTTTTAATAATAAATTTGTGTGGAATTTTTGTCCGCGGACAAAAATTCCACACCAATTTTTTTTGTATTTTAGGACCCTCTCTGTCTGTCTATGAGAGTATGCCCTTCAGCAACCTCTTATTTTTTAATGACTGTTATAATATGATATTATGTCCCCATCAAAACAAGGAAATCTTGTTCATTTTTGTATTTATTGGTTAATATTTTGTATTTCATCGATTTTCCCATGACCCCTGCAACAAAAATTTATCAAAAATATGGAAAAACAAAAGATTTTGTACAAGAACGGGCCATTCAAAAAAAATAGTAAAGTCGAAAAAGGTTCTTTTTATCATATTTTTTTAATTATTCTATAAATAATTATTAGAAGTTATGACAGTCAACATTAAATTCTTAGAATTTCAACAAATTCTATTTAATTTATTCAAATCTCAAGACCCTGAAAATGGTAAATTTGATATTGTTTTTGAAGTTGAAGGAAAGGTAAACTAAATTATTATATCTTCATATTAGATTTCTTAGATCCACGTTTTAGAAGATTTATGCTTACAAAGTTCCTTTACTTGTTTTATCTTCAACTTTTGATTCAATGCTTTCGGATCGATGGAACAAGAAAAAAGATGAACCAATTTCAATTTTTGGCTACAGCTTCGATGACTTTTATCAATTTTTGACTTTTTTGTATTCTGGCCAATGTGAATTAACTGATAAAAATATTAATGCCTTAGTTGATATCGCTGAATATTATCAAGTCGGGCTATTGAAAACTTACTGTGATGAATATTTGTCAAAAATAACTTTAAATTTTGACAATGTTTTTCAATTATTGAAGTTGGGAAACAAATATTCTCTGATAAAACTCAAATCTGTTGTCAAGACTTTTTTCATCGAAAATTATGTGGATCTTCGAGATTCCGGTCATTTCTTAAATGTTAAAAAAGAAATTTTTGCTGAAATTATCCACAGTTTCAACTGCAAAATTAGCCCAGAAAATTTGTTTCAAGATGTATGTTTTTATCATTTTATCAGCTTGAAAAATAGTAAATTTTAGGTTTACCAATGGGCAGAAAAAGAAGCTTTGGATAAGCAAACAAGTGACCCAAATTGTAATCAGAATGATGCAATCAAAAATGAAATCTCCGACTTTCTTCCTTATATTGCCTTTAAAATGATGGACCTCAAATTTTTCAATGAGTTTGTTGGTCAGGATTTTATATGGAGTTAAAGAAGGAGACCAACTGCAAATAAATTTTTGTCCCTTTCATTCAATGAAGGTCCCGACTCGAAAATTTTAAAAACTCTAAATCGAAGAATTCTGATGACATTTCCTTTCATAATTATTTTTTCTGATTTCACAATGATATGAACTTTGGTAAATGGTTGGATATAACCTGAGTTTCAACATTTATGTTCAAATTCTTCAATATTTAACATCATTCAACATTTTGGTCCAATTTTTATTTTAGTGAACCAAAATGTTAAAACTCTGCTTATATTTAGCCATTTTTTAAAACTTCATATCATTTTGGAATCAGAAAAAAGTAGTTATGACAGAGAAAGTCATCAGAATTCTTCGATTTGAAGTTTTCGGAGTTTTCGTGTCGGGACTTCAAATAGATAAAAGGGACAAAAATTTATTTGTAGTGAGTGTCCTCCTTTAAGTATTTTTTAATTATGTTTTTTCAGTTCCACGTGGTTTCATTTTCTCTACCCATGACGAATTAGGCAAAATTTTGAATATTGTTACATTAAAGCCGGATTGCAAAGGTTTCAAAATTTTTTAGAATTTTGTTTTTTATAAGTCAAAATTATATTTTTTCAGTTACGATAACAAATAATCGTGGACAAATATTGCGTGGAAATCTTATCTCCGACTCCGACAAAATTTTAATTGAAACTATCATATCTTTGAGAAATGAAAAAACTTATGGCTGTTGCCCTGATTTTTTTTATTGGAGAACGAGATGTAAAATTCTTTCATCTCGAAGTTCATTAAAGAAAAGAGATGGCGTTGAATGGTATTTATTTTGTTTTTCTGATGGCGATATTGCTGTAGGACATCATACTGTAATAAACGAAAATCGTTATCTCCTTGCTGAATTGGTTGTTGATGAACTTACAGGGTTTCGTCCTTCCGGGTACTGTGAGATTGAAATTGAATAAAATATTTTTTTATGATTTTTATGTGTCTTTTTGTTGCTTTTCTTTTTCTGTTTTTGACAAATAAAATATGGTTCAATCCGTCATATTGTTTTATTTATTTTATTTATAATACACGTCAAGTCTTTTTTCTAGCAATTTCTAGAGGCGGGAGTACGAAAAAGATTTGACGTGAATATTTACAACGGACAGTCCCAACATGTGACGCCGCATTTTGAACAAGACCTCTCTCATGCTATAGCCTTAGACCAGTTATGCATAACCCCAAAATATTTCCGGTGAACGGGCTCTCTATATGCAAATTTATTGAAATTAAGTTCAAAAAATCCATGGCCACAAAAATTAGCATAATAAAAGGCCACTCACTGTAAATATTTTGGGGTTATGCATAACTGGTCTAAGGCTATCTAATGGCACAGGGCTCGTTCAAAAAGCGGGTCACATCTTGGAATCTTCCCTTGTTGTTAGAAAATTGGGGAATTAGTTATACTTGTACATTGTTGTATTCCTTCTCTCGCTTTTCTATTATAAAGGTGTTGGCATTATGTCAGTAATGACCTCGCAAAAATTTATTTTTGATTACGGTATTTCTAAGCAGTTGAAATTACTGAGAATGAATTACTGTATTCTAACTGAAATCCGATCTTTTCTCAAAAATATAAAATCAAGTTTGTAAAATTGAATAAACTTTTTTCTAAAAATTGATGAAACAAAAAAGAGAAGAATCATTGGAGGATAAAATTGACAAAGATATGCAAAATACGCAATTAAAGTAAATTCTTGAACTGGAAATTCAGCATATGCGGATATCAAATTAAAAGTATAAAGAAGAAATAACGAAATTGAAGAAACCAAAGTTTGAGCCATTAATCTTCGCTCCAGGGAAGTTTTAGAATTTGTTGACGATAAAGATTTTGGAGATTTTAAAATTCCAGTTAAAATTAGCATAATTGAAATAATGCTAAAACAACCATTAATAAATGCACTGGTTTTATTTGTTTCAATTCGAAAATCTTTGCATTCTTGAAGATAATAAAAATAAAATTTGCAGTTCAAATTTGTGAAAGAATAACTGTCTTTTATGAATGGAAAAATTAGAATGACAAAAATAAAAATCTTGGTAGAAAGGGGTGTCCAAATCTGAAAAAGTTGAATAGATTTCAAAAGGTCTAATTCAGTAAAACGGACATTAAAAGAATCGGCCTTCTCAAATTAGGCATTTAAAAAATGGGGATTTAATTAACGGTTAAACACGTGCAAAAATTGAACCTTAAACATGTGCCAAAGTCACGATGCCATAATGTTTATTAACTAAACTTGATAATCAGGGTTTCTCATTATTGCTACATTTTTGTGTTTCACAAAGTTCCTGAATTTGATGTTAGGTATATATGCTCAGTTTGGCAACCTCAAAATTATTGTTTTAAGCTACCTCCCGTCTACAGTAATACAGTCCCTGTTGATGGTATACAACTTTTAAAATGTATTTTTTCGATCCAAACGAACACATTCTAAAATTGGAACAATACAGAGAAGATTAGCATGGCCCCTGCGCAAGGATGACACGCAAATTCGTGAAGCGTTCCAAATTTTTTTAAGACCCTACTCCAATGCTCCATATGAAGATAAACTAAAAATGTTAGAAATTGAGTCCCTTGAAACTAGAAGAAATAAGTTTGACCTTTCTTTTCTTAATGATTACATCTCTGGTAATGTTAATTTTAAACTTAATCTTACAATTAAGTTTACTATTACCAGGGGTGCAAAAGAAAAACTCATTATTCCATTAGCCAAAAAGTCCATCAGGTCAAATTACTTTTCGGTACGGGCTTCCAAAAGGTACGTAAAACTTCCTCGAGCCATTCAATATACTAATCCAAAAACCTTTAAAAATCAACTATCAGCATTAAAAGTTTAAATTTTACGGACTTAACTTCTTTTTAACATTTCTATTATTTGTACTTAATAATTGTACACCGTCTTGCACTTATGCCTTAATATTAAGATTCCATTCACTAAAATTTTTATTGTACTTCTTCTTTCTTTTCTCTTAATTGTATTAATTTAGTTGAAAAGTGGTTGAAAGAGTTATTTTAATTTATTTATTTATTGTTTGTTTAATTTAATAGTGTTGTTTATTTTTTTTTCTGTATTCTGTATGTTTAATTTAAATCAGTATGCGTTCGGGCATGCAAATAAATAATTAATTAATTAAATTTTTGTTATTCTAATTTTTTCAACTATGATATCACAGTCACTCAAAAAAAGAAATATCTCTTTTTACACACGTAAAAATTGTTATTGACGCTTAAAATTTATTTTTTTTAACCAAAACACTACAGTCTAGTTTAAATAGGACCAAAATAAAATAAATTTAATTTAAATTAATTTTTTTCAATCTTTGCAGTTTCTTTTTCTTGAACTGCTGATCTTCAACGTAAATGGATTTCGTCAATTGCATGTTCAATAAACTAACTTTTTGACTATCTTTTCAAATAACAGAAATGCTTTTTGAAGTTGTCAATTATCAAAAAAATGACTTTTTGGACCAAAATTGATTTTCAATATTTTGAGCCTAAATTTTATGTGAAAAAAGTGAAGTTTTTTCTGAAAATTACTGTATTTTTTATAATTTCAACAAAAAGTACAGTAATTTTCAGAAAAAACTTCACTTTTTTCATATAGAAATTAAACTCAGAAAATCAAAAACCAAAAACCAAAAAGTCATTTTTTGATAATTGACAGCTTTGAAAAACATTTTTGAGATTTCGGTACCATAACCAAAATGAGAGTTTATAGAACATGGCAACAAAAATTACAAAATCAGTAGGACTAAAGAATAAAAAACTAAACAACATTTTTGCTTCAGCTTGAACAATAAAAGTTTTTAATTATGCAACCCCCAACAAATTTATTCCCTCTCCCTCCCTTCCTCTTCTGTATTTTACCTTTTTATGCAACCATGGAAATCCAATTGCCGTGCATCGATTAAATCCTAAAACGACATCCCATAAACCCAAAACATTTTGGGCATGCCATTGTCCAAAAAGTACAAATGGCTGCAACGGATCGCCAGGATTATATTTTGTCAAATGTCCATAAATGTAAGCAATCGAAAACCAGATATCCATAAAATATCCAAGATTTAAAATTAAAAAATATGAAGATCGAAAAATTGATTTCGGTTTTGTGGATTCAAAAAATAAAAAAAGAACAATTAAAACTGTAAAAATTACAAAAATTCCATGAATCCCAAGAAGAATGTTTTGAAGGAAATTTACAAGGTTGGAATCCATTTGAAGAAGGAAAATGAGTATTTTAGGGTTGAAAAAAATGTTAATGTAAAAATAAAGAAAAAAGACATTCTTTTAAAATATCACATGAAAAAGTCCAAAAATGCTATTAAATTACCAACAAACAATATTATGAAAATAAGTTAAACACGAAAAAAGGTAATAAAACTAATTTTAATTAATAATGTTAAATCACAAAAATATGTCATTCAAAGTAAGCGGCAGTTTGCATGTTTTCTTGCCTTTTTTGGATTGGCCAAAAATAGAATTTTGTATGGATTTGGTTTAACAAAAAAACCCTGATCAAAGAGTCACCTGTTCCCCAAATCTGTTAAACTCCTTTGATCTTTTGCCGCAAGCCTAAAAATAATTCCATCGTTAATTTTTTGAAGCTTTTTTTCTGACTCCGTCCTTGACCCTGATTGTCAGGTATGTGTGCTTGCAGCACACATACTTGAAAATATTGATTTAAAAAAGCGCATAAATAGCTACCTTCTTAAGGAAATATTGCCAAAAATAACGTTTTACAGTTTTTTGTCAACTATTGAAAGTATGCTCGTGCAAAATGAACATGAACACGAGTAAAGAACGAAAATTAAATAACAAAAATATTGCAAACAATCTTTTTTATTGGCAGTTGAGTGTATACCTTCGGTGTATCCATCAAAATTAAGGCATTCTTGTGCACCACTTTTTTTGTTTTAAGATACCTATATTTTTTGTATTCTATTGAATTTTTCATGACCCTGCAATAAAAATTATTCAATAAATATGAGAAAAATAAAATGATTGAAGGAAAATAAAAACGAGTCATTCCTAAAAAAGTAACAAAGGCGAAAAAATTTTATTATACCTTAGTTTATTCCATAAATTTAAATTACTTTTTGTGTGATGGCAGTAAGCAATAAATTCCTTAAATTTCAACAAATTCTATTTAATTTGTTTAAATCTCAAGATCCTGAAAATGGTAAATTTGATATTGTTTTTGAAGTTGAAGGAAAGGTGGTCAATAAAATAAATGTGTAACAACTTTTGATTTTTAAAATCCACGTTTTAGAAACTTTACGCTTACAAAATTCCTTTACTTGTTTTATCTTCAACTTTTGATTCAATGCTTTCCGATCGATGGAATAAAAACAAAGATGAACCATTTCCAATTTCTGGTTATAGCTTTGATGACTTTTTTCAATTTTTAAGTTTTATTTATTCTGGACAATGTGAATTAACTGATAAAAATATTTTTGTTATGGTTGATATCGCTGAATTTTATCAAGTTGAACTTTTTAAAGATTATTGTGATGAATATTTGTCAAATATGTTTTTAAATTTTGATAATGTTTTTCACATTTTGGATTTGGCAAACAAATTATCCTTGATTTGCCTTAAAGCTTCTGTAAACACTTTTATCGTTAAAAATTTTGTTGATCTTGGAAATTCAGACAATTTCTTGAATGTCAAAAAAGAAATTGTTTCAGAAATTATTCCCCTTGTCAAGGATGAAGTTAGAGCAGAAGATTTATTTCAAATTGTATGTTTTTATCATTTTATCAGCTTAAAGAAAATGAAATATTTTAGGTTTATAAATTCGCAGAAAAATATGCAAAAAATAAGCATAAAAATTGTCCCTTTCTCAATCTTCATAGTATTATTAAACATAAAATCTCAGATTTCCTTCCTCATATTGACTTTAATATGATGGAAATGTCTTTTTTAAATGAATTTGTTGGTAAGAACATTGATGTCGAAAAAATTATTATAATAATTTTTTCGAGTTTTTTATATAAGTTTATTTAAGCACCACGTGGATTCATTTTTCATACACCTGATGAATTAAACAAAATTTTAAATGTTGTCAATTCGAAGCCAGTGTATAAAGGTAAAAAATTTTTATAATTTATTTATACCAAAGTCCAATATAAAGGTTAAAAAAACCATTTACCATTTCGTTCTGATAAAATAGTAATTTTTTAGTTACAGTAACAAATAATCAAGGACAAAAATTACACGGTAATCTTGTACCTGATGAAAATGCTATTAAAAGTATCAAGTCTTTGAAAAATCACAAATCTTTCTACGACGTTTATGGATATGCCTATTGGTATACCGAAAATGATATTCCAATAACCTCAAATCTATTAAAGCAAAGATCTGGCGTTGAATGGTATTTAGCTTGCCTTAATGATGGTGATGGGGATATTGGAGTTGTACATCGTACTATAATCAATACAAATTGTTATTTACTTGCTGAAATGTTTGCCGCCGAAAATGGTTTTTCTGCTACATGGAATTGCAAAATTGAAATTGAATAAATCTTTGTCTTTCATTTCTTTTTTATGCTTTCAGTGTATTAGTTTGTTTCGATTTTTTGCAATTAAAAATTTTGTTAAATCAGCTTTACTGTAAACAAGACTGCAGTAATTTTTAAATAGTAATTTTGTGTGACCAATTTTAAAAATGATTTTTACTGGAATTTTAAAAACTTTTTTAAATTAGAAAAATTCGTTTCAGAAAGATGTAACATTTTTAAAGTGAATATTTTGATTTACAGTATACAAGGCAGAAATCTTTTTAGGTGGGGCTGAAAAATTTTGAGGGCGGCTGATCTTAGATTAAGTGCCGCTTAAGGTAGCCGCGGCAAAACATCTAAGCATTTTTCCCATTTTGGTGAGGGCTTCAGCCTTCCAAGCTCATCCCTAAATACGGACCTGACAGTACACTGATCTTGAAATGAATATATATATATATTTTTTCCCATTTATCCAGTTCACCGTTATCCGGTTACTGTAAATGGATATTTCAATATTAAAGGTAACATTATTTGTTTAATTTTGTTGCATTTTTTTTTCAATTTTTCTATTATTTAATAGCAGGAAATCTTGCAGCTTGATGATAAAAAGAGCCTACTGTAAGAAAAGACTAGAGTCCAGGGTTATTTTGAGGGCCCCTGGAAAGTCCCGGGAATGCGCCGGGGCTACAGACCGTTGCCAGGTTCAAGACAGGGCATTTATGTTGGACCCTGGGGTCTTGAAAAAAACCTAAACGAGGGATTTTTCAAACTTAAATGTGTTGATTTTATTGTTTGAATTTTATAACATTTACATGATGAAAATCAGATTAAATGTCAGAAATTACTGTATATATTTTATGCTTTTGTTATTTAGAAAAACAATTTCCTTTCATAAAGCTCGTCGGTGCATTTTCCAGGTCCCGGGAAGGTCCCGGGACGGTCCCGGGAAAGTAGGAATATCAGAGCCCAGGCCGGGTCGGGACCTTTAAAATTGGGCCCTCGCACATCCTTATTTTTACTTCCGGGAATAGATATTATTTTTCATTACATGAGTCCAGTAATTTGAATAACGAAAAGTTTATATTAAGTTCAAAGGAACATAAATAATTTTTTATTAGACGTCAAAAACCTTTTAAACAACCTGCCATAAATTAAAAAGTTTTTAATGCTGCCATTTAAATGCATCAAAAATAATTGATTCTTTTAAACAAAAAAGATGTCTTTTCATGGGCGTGGGTCCGTTTCTAAAAACTTTTTTCGGAAAACAACATTTGAGCAAATTTGTTTCAGAAAGCAACATTTCAGAAAACCGCGTTTAAGATATTTTTTTTGAGAAAAGTTTTTTAAGAAAATTTGTTTCAGAAAACAACATTTCAGAAAACTTTTTTCAGAAAACTTTTTTAGGAAAGCGACATTTTGGAAAATTTTTATGTGAAAAAAACATTTCAGAAAAGTTTTTTAAGAAAACTTTTTTCAGAAAAGCTTCTTTCAGAAAACTTTTTTGAGAATACTTTTTTCAGAAAAGCGTTTTTCAGAAAACTTTTTTCAGAAAAGCTTTTTTCAGAAAACTTTTTTCAGAAAAGCGTTTTTCAGAAAAGTTTGGTGTCCCAATGCACCAAATTAAAACGTAAATTTTTTTAAAAATTTAACAAAAAGAGAGAAAGCTGCAAACGCGCGGGTTATTTTGCGACAGAGAAAAAAAGAGAAGCGCGTTTTTTTTCTCTTTCTCTTTAAAGTTTTCTGAAAAAAGCTTTTCTGAAAAAAGTTTTCTGAAAAAAGCTTTTCTGAAAAAAGTTTTCTGAAACAAGCTTTTCTAAAAAAATTTTCCTGAAACAAATTTTCTTAAAAAAGTTTTTTAAAATGTTGATTTCTGAAATGTTGTTTTCTGAAATAACTTTTCTGAAAAAACTTTTCTGAAAAAAGCTTTTCTGATAAAAATTTTCTTAAAAATACTTTTCTGAACTGTTGAATTCCGAAAAAACTTTTCTGTAAAAAGTTTTCTGTAAGAAATATTCTGAAACAAATTTGCTCAAATGTTGTTTTCCGAAAAAAGTTTTCTAAAACGGACCCACGCCCTTTTCATGTTTACTTTTTGTTCCGCTGAAACTTTTTGGCATTTTTTGTTTTATTCTAATTTTTCAATGCTACCTTTTTTGTTTTTGCTATTTTATTACTCTGAAATTACTGTAAACATTTTTTGTTTTATTCTTCACATTCCAATAATTATCTTCTTTTTATATCAAACAAAATCTCCAAAATCAATATTTTATTCGGCATATTTTGTTATCTTGAATACTGTATATATTGTAAATGTAATATTTACAGTATTTTGGATTTATGGACATTTTGTGTTTTATCGAGTTGATGCGCCTTTGATGTTTGCAGTAAATTTTTTTCAATGGCATTCTTCATCTTTGATGGGATTATGGGAATTCTTTTTATCTTTTAATCGGTGCACAGCTTTGGCATTTCCAAAAGCTCATCAAATTGTAAGTTTTGTTTGTGGTTGTTTTTAAAAAGGCAATCACGGTATGCATACTTGAATAGGGGGGTTGGAAAAATAAAATTTTGCTATCTCCCACCTTAAAATTTTCGAAATGAGTGACAGGGGTCCGTCGACCTTTTTGGTATATGTGAAAAAAATTTTTCGGCGGCGCTTCGCGCCGCCGAAAAATTTCTTACGTCTACTCCTATATTTCGCTTGTCACGGGTTCGTCGACCTTTTTTTGTAATACTTGGATTTTCTTTAACTGATTTTGTTAGTTTTTTTACTTCGAAAATAGAGGGGTAGGGGTTTAATTTTGGTTTCTTTTGTAACTTTTCATGATTTTTTGTTCTTTTTACTAGTTTCATTTTACAAAGAAGAGAGGTTTGTTCTTTTTTGATACAATTTTGCATTTGCAATCAATAGAATGTTCTTTTTTTCTTCTAATTGTTCTACGAAGCTTAATAAGTTTGTTTTTACTTTTTTGAAAATCTGCGTTCGTAGTTAGTGTGATCTCGTTTAAATTGGTTTAAGTGTTCATGATTTGACTATTGTTTTGCTTTATTGGTTTAATTATGAACAATTGACATTACATCTGTTTTGGTATATGCAAATCTTCTCTCCTTTTGACCGATAAGTTGACGGTTTTCATGATGTTGTTTTTGTTTGAGATACGTCACTATTAAAGCTCAACTTAATGAAGACAAAGTGAAGTTTTTTGTAATATTATAAATTTAACAATAATGATTCCTAGTGTAGTTTTGTTCATTTGGCCGGTAAAACAGTAGTGCTGGTTAATCGACCAGTCAATTGACCAGTCAATTAATCGCATACGCCTTAAGTAGTGATTTAGTGTATACATACACTGAAAAAAATCGGTGACGAATTCGACACTGCCACCATCACCGCGGTGAGAAAAATTCCCCCACCAGTGTTGAATTCGACACTGTTGCGTCACCATCAGTGAAGAATTCGTAACCGATAAGTCACCGGTGAGAGTTTTTTTGTCACCGGTTTTTTTCAGTGTGCGCAATACTACGTAACAGTGACGAATTCGTAACTTCGGACAGGATGTTTCTCACTAAAGACTTTTTATTGACTAAAGTGCGGCAAAAGTGAAGGCAAGCAACTGATAAAAGAAAATCCATCATTCTCGACTCTGACAATGATTATGTTAACAAAGGAAAAGAAACCTATGGCCACAAAAAATGGATGCAATTATTTAAAAGAATTAACTATTGAACGCCCTCAAATTTTCCAAAAATTAGCTGACCTTAGGTGTCCCGCAATAAGTGGGTAAATAGCGTTTACTCAGTTACGTTGCTTTTCTCGATAAAGTTAAGTTAAAGCTTCAAAAATCACAAAAATGGAGAAGAATATTTACTAGAAGTAATTAATGATCCGATTGAATTGCATAAGACTTATTGTCATTTTATTTCAAGTTAATATAATAAAAGGTTCAAACCTTAAAAGAATTTGTTTATGTCATAGTATAATCATTGTGAACAAAAGCAAATTTGCCATTGCCGGGTAACATTGTTAGCAATAACCTTAATTGTTTGTTAAATATGGAAATGTTTGTTTCAAAAAATAAATTACGTAATCATTTGTTGAGATTACCCCCTGTCAGATGATTTCAAATATTTTGTGCAAAAGCATTCCATTTGCAATTCTCATGACGCAGAAAGATAATATATTTAACAACTTTGTAAGGAAGCATTTTAACCCCTTTTATGTTGTTGAGCAAAATGTATCAAACGTTAACGATTATTACTATTTTAACTGAAATTATGCTTAATAATTCAGTTATTGTACACCTATTACTTGGGAATAATTCTGTGAAAAATTTTCATTTTTCCCTGTTCATTTTAAAAGAAAATTTTTAGGTTTTCCATGTACTCTCACCTTTTCCCGCTTTTCCCAAAATTTTTCCACTTTTTCACGTACTCCCCCCTTTGCTCATTTTTCTCGAAAATTTTTCGCTTGACAGGGGGGGAGGGGTGGGGGGTTGGAATTCCAACCCCCTATTCATCTATGACGGTATGCAAAAACATAAAAAAGTATGATTAAAAACTCCAAGATAGAACTGAATCTTTGTCAGTTTTGCAATGATAAGTTTCATAGTGGATATTTGCATATAACAAACATAGATCTTTGTACCCAAAACCACTAGATAAATGAGATGGCTAAAGTCGGGTTTGTTTGGATATACGCAAACTTGTTACGTCAAAAAGACCTAAACATGGAAATTTTAACATTTGTTTAAACATTTTAACAACAAATTATCATATTTATTACTAGCCAACAAAATGTGCATAATTAGAATCCCCATGTCCGGAAAATCCTGGGGCTAAGATCCTCATGAAGCTTGGGCTAAAAAATGAGAAAAACAGATTTATGCAAATTTGATGTTCACTCTGGGAAAATAAAGATCTCAAGAGTTGGTGAACTTTCAAAATCGATAAACAACGCAAAATTTCAGATTTTTGAGAAATGAGCATAGCAAAGTTCACATGATTAATTAAGCATGATAATATATTATCACTTTAAAACCTTTTGTTTTTAGTTATGGCACAAAAAATTTGTTTATTTTTATGCCATCTTTATTCTGGCATCTCCATTTATCTTTCATGGATATATTGCAATCCCAAATTATCAATGCATGTTTTTTACCCCAAATTTACCAGCATGTTCAACATTTTTAATTCAATCAAATCGAAATATTTCTATTATAAATATTATTTTTTCATGTTTAGGTCTATTTTTAATCATAATAGGAATAACAGCATCCCCAAAAATTTATAATTTAAGTGTAAAAGCAAAAATGGAACGAAGACTTATTTTTCAAACTATTTTTTCTTCGGTCCTTTTAATTTTGCTTTATTCTGCATGTTATTTTTCATTCAGTTTTGAAGCAGATGATTTTTTGGTGCTATCGTATTTTTTATATTTAACACAATTTTATTCTACCGTATTCTTTTTATTCATTTTAAGTCCAACAATTCGTCAAGAATTTTCTAAATTTTATCGATTGAATTTAGTGTTGAAGAAAACATCCATAATTGGAAATGGATTAAAGCAATTTGGAGGATCTTTGGGTCAACGGTATTGAAATTACAATGTTGGGGAAATACATTATGCTAAATTATTGTTAAACATGTATTTCTGTTGAAATCGTATTACTGTAAGAAATAAATAAAAAATTTTGTTAACCAAAAAAGTGTATGAATTGAATAATAAAAGTGCCAAATTTAGAAGTATCTTAACAATGATAAATAAGGTCGTAGAGAAGGGTGGCATTTGGGGGCCACCAAAAAAAGTGGCAAAATCCTAAGATCTTCTGTCGCCGCGGAAAATTGAAATGCTCAAAAGTTCTTATTTTGTAATTTATCACCAAAAAAACAGTACAATACTTTTATTTTAACAAAATGTAAGTGCCCAAAGCTTTAGCGAAAGGTTTGTCCAAATCTGACATTTACAGTTCAATGTGTGGATTGTCGAGCAACCTTAAAATCGGCAAACTTCAAAGTAACAACTCACTTCAAATCAAAAAAATCCCGAGTAGGATTGTATATTTGTCAGTAAATAGAAAAAATGAGGGACATTTATTTGTAATTTAACTTTTTCTTTACCAAAAAAAATCTGGAAACATATGACTTAACTTTTTAAGCTTTACAATTGAATCATCATTAGGATTTTACAATTTTAAACAATCATTTTTTATAAACATAACTCCTCATGTAAAAAACTTCCATAATTACTGTAATCATTACTTGGGAAATGGGAGACTTTTCTCGTATAAAAACATGTGTGAAAAAAATGATGAAAAATTGATAAAGAATTTTCTAAGAAACATAAATATTCAACTTTAATTCCTACCCAAAATTTTTGTCAAATTAGAAACACAACCAAAAGTCTTAACACGAAAGCCTTCCTTTCACATCAATCTTTCACACGCTCGTTCCAGAAGTTTCCCCAAAAACTCGCGCGCCTTTTTTTCTTCTTTCTTCGTTTTTTTTTCTGTGTTTGTCCATTTCTTTTTTTGTTCATTTTTTCTCGCGCTTTTTTTCTGTCTTCTTTTTTTTATTTTGTATTTATTACTGTTAAACTTTTGTCAATATTTAAGTTAAATAATTTAACACAAGATTATTAGCAACACCTGAAATTACTAACACAACACAATAATATTGTGAATAATCTATCTTGTTTTCTTTTCTGCTGTTGTGCCAAAAATATACAACAAATATTTCTTTTATCTTTTTTTGAGCAGTAATTGCAATGCAAAAATGTAGAATGCAAATTCACGCTTTTTACTTATGAAAGATTTGCATCAAAATTTCTTTCTTCTTTTTCACATATTTGCTTACAGCAGCAACAATTGTTGTTGCAACAAGTTTCTCCAAAAATTGTTGATTGCAGAAATTTTATCAAAGGTATGCTCTTTTCCATCTTTGCATTCTCAAACCTAAGTCGCTGAAGGTATTTTCCTCTAAAACTGATCATCTTTTATTGTGTGACTCCATTTTGGGTATTTGAATCTTGTGTTATTCAATGCGCTGCTGCTCGAAATTAACATTTTCCTCGTCCTTTTCTCCTCAAACGTTTCCTTCTTTTTCTTTCTTTGTTTTTTTTCGTGTTTATTTCTTCTTGTTTGTGCTTATATATTTCTTTTTTTCCTTCTCATTAATATCCCAGCAACTTCACACATATGCTTACAGCAGCAACAACAAGTTTCTCCAAAAATTGTTGCTTATCGAAGTTTTTTCAAAGGTATGCTTTTTTCCATCTTTACATTCTCAAACCATAGGCGATGAAAATACTTCCTTCTAAAATTCACTATCTTTTATTCTGTGATTCCATGTGTTATTCAATGTGTTGCTGCTGCTGCCGTAAATTAACATTTTCTTCGTCCTTTTCTCCTCAAACGTTTCCTTCCTTTTCTTTCTAGAATAGAATTCTATGTTTTTCTTCGTGTTTATTTTTCCTTGTTTGTGTTTATATATTTCTTTTTTCTTTCTCATTAATATCCTAGCAACTTCACACAGTTGCTTACAGCAACTACTGCAGCAGCAACAAGTTTTTACAAAAAAGTTGAGTACAGTAGTTTTATCAAAGGTATGCTCTTTTCCATCTTTACATTCTCAAATCACAGTCGGTGAAGGTATTTTCCTCTAAAACTGATCATATTTTATTGTGTGACTCCATTTTGGGTATTTGAATCTTGTGTTATTCAATGCGCTGCTGCTGCTCGAAATTAACATTTCCTTCGTCCTTTTCTCCTCAAACGTTTCCTTTTTCTTTCTTTGTTTTTCTTCGCGTTTGTTTCTTCTTGTTTGTGCTTATATATTTCTTTTTTCCTTCTCATTAATATCCCAGCAACTTTAACGACTTTTTTCTTCTTTACCCTTACATCAATATTCAATTGCTTATCCTTCCACAATCTTTATTCAATCATCAATCTATTTTTTAGTTTTGTTTCTCTTCCATGTTATCGATGTTTACTGTTTCTTCGCGTTTTTTGCTTCTTTGTTACTTGTTGTTTATTGATATACTTTACTATTGCCACTCTTTAATACTTATATTCTTTCAGATTAATTAACAATGCTTCCATCATCTTCAACTTCAACTATTTCTGCTAAACAAGGCGTTCATCGATCAACAACTGCTGCTAATCAACGGCAAGTTTATACTTTACTCTTTCTTACATGACATCTGTAATATCTTTCACTTGTTTTTAGAAGAATCGGAATCACATTTACTCGTCCATCTGATATCAAACTTGATGTAAGTGTTTATTCTTTGTCCACCTTTTATGCTTCTCCTTCAATGAACTATTACTTTATATATGCTTTTCATTAAACTAGTCTATATGTATCTTCGTTTTTTAGGAAGACCTTATTGTTGATCGTTTTAATCCACATGAAATAGCATCTCGATCTTTTGCAAAATATTATTCAAAGCATGATTACTCAGATCTTCATGAGCATTGGAAATATCTCGAAAATGCAGTTATGATTGAAACTGTTGTTTTTCCTGCAGCTGAAGTCATCGTTGTTGAAAAATATAAGAATGTTGCAATTTGCTTTGATCATTTTGGCACAAAAAGACCTGTCATCTTCTTTCGGGAATGTACTCCGTAAGTTTTGATTTTTACTTCTTGAGGGTTGGACATTTCCATTATGTACCTAAAAATCTTGCATTACAGTAATATTTATGGATTATTCAATGGAAATCCTTTTGGTTTATTACCAACTTTGGAGACTTTTTGGTTGCTAAATTACTTTAATTTTTAACTTTTTTTCTCGGAAATGTGCTGTCCTTTTTTATTGACTTTTATATGCATCTAATTCACATATACATTTTTCAGTTACTACAAAAGCATTAAGATTGGTGATATTCTTACTGTAGGTTTACGAAAATTATATGTTCATGCTGAAAAACCAACACTTATGTTTACTGATCTTTATGGAATATTGCTTACTCTCCAACCATCTTCGATTGATAATTATGAAATTTCAATCAGCCGTCGACTGTTAAAGGTTGGTTTTTTTTATTTCTTTTATTGAACTGTAACCTGGATTACTGTAGATATACTTTTGGGGGTATGATTTTGGGTATTTTGTGTTGGGCTTCACATATGGCAATTAAACATCGTATATTCAATCGCCTAATTTTAGAAGGTTGGGTTACTGTAATTGTTGGACTGTCTCAATGTAGCCTAACCCGTATGCTAATTTGCCTATATTTCTTGTTATAATTTTTTCACATATGATTTCTTTTGTTTTACAGATTAAAATAATCTTGTCATATTCTTGGGCAATGATTACTGTAGTCGTACAGTTTTATCCTTGATACTTTATTCTCTACAGTAATCCGGGGTTACAATTTGCTGTGTCTTTACCCTAAATTTTTATCTCTTTTCTTTTTCAGATTAATAAATTTGCATTTGAAGTTCGAGAAATTCAACATATTTATCAATCTTATGTTATGTATGCTGATTTCGGTGCAATTATTCTTCGTCGAAAAGCAGCAAAAATTTTGGGATCAAAAGGTTCGTTTTTATTTTACTTTTTTTCATGTTTCTAATTGATGATTCTTTTAGAACTTCAAGGTGCTTTTGTAATTGGTTCAATCAAATACACACTTCAATGTGTCAGCCCTACTCGTGCAGCCTGTTGGAAGCTTGGTTCAAGCTTTGAAATTTTTCAAAATGTAAGTTTTAGTTTTTATATCTTTGTTCTGTTATTAATATTGTTCTCATTTTTTAGGGTATCATCTATGGTCGATCTCTTCGAGGTCAATTCGTCTTGGTTGAAGAAGTTGAAAAAAAGAAAAGGCTTGAAGCCAGAACCGGGCGAAAGGTCGCCCGGATGGTGATTCCGGTCGTTGAAAAGAAATTTGTCTCCCTTCGGGGAGATTTTGATTGGGCTTTTACCAATCATAGTGGTTTTTTAATTTTTAAACCACATTTGAAAAGATATGGAAGAAATTAAGCGAACTTAGTTCGCTCTTTTTTTACTGATTTGTTTTGTGTTAATTTTTTATGTGTAATTCTGAAATAAATTTTTTGTGATTTCGATTGTTTGTCTATTCTTTGGGGATTGCGGGATGGGGAATACGGTAATAGATGGGATAGCTATAGAATTTTTCTTGGGGAGTCGGATTACGGTAATGGTTGGAGATACTTCAAGTATTTTCTTTCAGGATTACGGTAGTTTTTCTTTTAAGATGTCGACAAATATAGCCTAACTTTTACACTTTTGAAAGCAGCTTGAAGGTAATATTTATTTTTAGAACGAGTAATTGTTTTGTATTTTTAATGAATAAATTTGCCATTTTTGATCAAATTTTCAGCTGTTTTATTCATTGTTTTTTTTAAAAAAATCAAATTTTCGTTTGTACTTTTTCAAACTTTTGTTACAGTATATTTTTTATTTTAAGTCGAAAAAGTATAACAATGAATGAAGCAATGATGACCAAAAAACAATGTTTCATGTTTTTTTATAACTTCCTGGGCAAAATATGACTTAAAATTAAATAATTTTTTAATTAAAATATCCTAATTGAACAAGAATATAAAAGTTTCTTTAAAAAATAACTTCCTTCTTTCCAAATTTCATAACTCTAAAAAAGGTGTTCATTAAAAATGCTCAAAAATTAAAAATTGCTCTAAACTTTTTTTCAAAGATTTAATAAATACCCTTTATTTTCGGTGACTTTTTTGTTCTCTTTGAAAAAAAACTATTATTAAAAATGGCACGTCAAGTTTTGAACATACAATGTGTTCAAAATTTTTGTTCCGTCTTTTACAGTTTTCTAGTTTTGTCCAGCGGCAATCTTTGATCTTTATATAAATCAATTTTGTTTTTATTTTTAAATCAAAAAAAGTTAAAAGAGAAGTATTAATTTAATTCTCTAAACAAATCAGAAGAGAAAACTGTTAAAAAAAATTTGAATGACACAAAAAATTTTTCACAAATTGCAAACAAGGCTAGTAACATCGACATAGAAAAAAGATGATTTAAAATCCATTAGAACAAAAACAAATTAATATTTTGCACGTATCATTATAAAAAAATATACGTGCAAAAAATCACAAAAATAATTGCTGCAAAATTTTAACAAAAGATTTTGCAAAAAGTTGCAAAAATAGAAATTTGCAGCTGCAAAAAAATATTTTCTATTAAAATTTTTAGAACATTGATTTCTCAGACATTTGTTAAAATAGTAATTAGTAGTTCAAAATTAAAATACAGTCTGCATTTTTAAAGATTAATTTTGTGCTGCAAAAAACTTAAGAAAATCAGACATTTTGCAATGTATTTGAAATTAATTTTATTAAAAATTTTAATAAAATGTCTCGATAAAAAGTTTCAATTAAATGAGTCTACTTCTAATCCTATTTAAACAATTTTATTTCTCTCTAAAATTATTACCATTGTTAATCAAAAATGAGATTCATTCATTTTTGTTGCGTCTTCTTCATTGCAGCTGTTGTAGCTGTTAATGCAGCTGAAGTTGTAAGTTTATTTTTCATTAAATGGAAAATTTTAAAAAATGTTGTTTTTAAGCTTGTTGAACGTTTACCTGTTGTTACCTTGGAGGAAATTTTGTTGGACGTTGAACAACCGCAACCAATAAAACAATCAAATGATGGAGAAACGGAAATTGTTTTTGAAACAAAAGGTACTTCGACTACGGTTTTATAAAAACAAAACCATAATATTTTTAAAAGGGGAACCCTCAGCAGCACTTACGAACTTTACTACTGGGTTGTTAACAAAAAATTGCGATTATTCCGACATAAAGTTGTAAGTCCTTGAAAATCAGGGACTTTCGTTTTTCTCCAACTTTTCTAACACTAGAAAAAAGCGAAAGTCCCTGATTTTCAATAATTTTCAAATTCGAGAACTTTCTTTTCGAATTTGAAATTAAAAATACCAGCAAATTGAACATCTCCTTCAACCATTTTTTCTAATTCCAAAAATGGTGTGAACATAGAAAATATACAAGTTGAATTTCAACCTTTTTTTAATAACTCTCAAAACATTGATGTTTTTGTACCAAAAAGACGAAACTAAACTTAAAAAACTAACAAATTTTTTATGGTTATACCATTTTTAAAATCGGAAAAAATTATGAAAGAAAATATCATCAAAATTCTTTGATTCAGGATTTTTGAAATTTTCGAGTTGGGACGATCACGTTTTTTTTGTATTAAAACTCTTGCAGGAAAGTTTGTAAATGCAAGAATTTCCCCTTTAAATATTGTTGAAAATTTACCATCTTTTATTTTCTAAGATACCTTTAATTAACACTATTTTAGAAGGTGAAACGGAAGTAAATTCCGAATCTGAATCTGATGTTGAAAATGAAACTCCAATTTCCGATTCTGAAAATGCTGATGAAGATGAAGGCGGAAGTTTTCAACGCAAATCTTTATTAAAAGGTGGTAAAGGAAAAGGTTGTAAAAAAAGAAAATGCAGACCTGGAGGTGGTGGTCGCGGACGATGCAGACGAGGAAGGGATGGACAGAAAAAATGTTGCAAAGGTCGAAATGGTCAAAGATGTAGCACGATTGATTGGTTTAGAATCTTGGGTGCTGGATTAGATTTCTTCACTTTCCTTCGACTATTCACCCAAGGTGGAGCACAAAATTTTCCACCAGTTTATCCAGGTTATTACTTTTAATATTAAAAAAAAATCAAGGCAAAATTTTGTGACACCTAAACTCCGGGATTTCGTAATATACCCATGCGTAAAAAATGTGCACATTTTGTCACAGAAATAGAAAACCGTTACATTTTGTCACACTTTTGTGACAGGTTTGTCCATTTCTTCGTATGCGCAAATCGCGTCATTTTTTTCATGATAATAAAAATGGCACTTTCGAAAATTCCAAAATTGAAATTCTGGGGTTCAAGTGTCACAAAATTTTGCCGTGAATTTTTTTCAATATAGAGTTTTTAAAAAAATATAACTTTTAAACTGTTGCAGGAGGAGAATACGATGACTATTAAGAAAATGATGGTCGCAGAGATTATTATTATTGACACTTATTCAATGTTGTGATCTAAATTTTTTTGTTTCACAATTTGTCAATCACAAACATTGTGTTTTGCAATAACCAAATAAAAGTTTTAAAATCATTGTTTGTAATAATCTCTGCATTTTTTTAAATACTTGAAAATCATACCATTTTTGATTAAAGAAGATGTTTCATTTGCAGCTTTTTTAATTTTGCATTAAAGTTCGCGAAGCTCAAAGTTATTGAAATTCAGGGACATTCGTTTTTTCAAACTTTTTTAATATTAAAAAAAGCGAATGTTTCTGAATTTCAATAACTTTCAGCTTCGCGAATTTTCTTGCAAAATAAAAAAAAGCAGCAAATGATAGATCTTCTTTAAATCGTGAATTTGAATATTAGGAAGTTTTCTTTAAAACTAAAATATCAAAAAGAGCAAATAAAAATAACAAAATAAAAGAAATGAAGCAAATATTTTTCTGCAGTACTTCATTTAGTCATATTCAAATATCAGGATTACGGTAACTTTATTTTTAGGGTTGTCAAAAAATATTGTTTGACTTTTACACTTTTGAATGTTGAAAAAATAAACATAAAATCAACTTAAAAGAAATATTTATTTTTAGAACCACTAATTGTTTTTAGAATTTTTAATGAACTAATTTGTTGGCCATTTTTATTAAAATTTTGCAGCTGTTTCTCTCATTTTTTTGATAAATATTGAGTTATGTTTTGTACTTTTATAAAATTTTTTACAGAAATATTTCCATTTTGGTTCGAAAGAGGGTAACAATTAACAATTGTGACCAAAAAACATTGTTTTATATCTTTTTTAAATACTTCCCAGGTCAAATATTAAAATTATATGTACCAAAATTGAAGCATTTTTAAGTTTTGTTTAAGCATATTCCTAAAATAATAGAACAATATTTAAAAGTTTCTTTAAAAAATAAACTTCCTTCCTTCTTTTATCAAAATGATTAAAGAAAAGGGTGTTTATTAAAAATGCTCTAAAATTACAGATTCCTCTAAACTTTTTTTTAAGATTTAATAAATACCTTTCATTTTTGGTGCCTTTTTTCTTCTCTACCGAAATGAAGCTTTTATTAAAAGTAGCACGTCAAGTTTTGAAGATACAGTTCTTTCATAAAAGTATCAGGTAATTCGAAAAGTTCGTGCCGGTGTTTGACCGGGTGGCATTTTTTAAATTACTGATGAAATTTTGTTATTTCTTTTTTAAGGGATGCCTATGGATGTTAGAAGTGATGCCTGAAAAGGGTTTTTGGTGATTTTCGTTTTTGGCGGATTTTGAGCGGATTTACGGGGATTAACTCGGATTTCCAGATATTTCGAACAGAAATGTTATAAAAAAGTGAGCTAAACATGCAAATTTTTAAACAAAATTGAAGAATAGGATGTTGGAGACCTGGTAGAAAACATTTTGCCAAATTCTGATGTGCCGGATTTGATTTATGCAAATTTTTCCTTCAGTACTCAATTTTTGCTGTTTTTTAATAAATTTTGTATTCTTTTTTTGATAGAATGTGTCAAAAATGATTAGAAATGATAAATAAAGGTCTTGTGAATCCATTGGTATGCATTGGAACCACCAAATAACTTTTTTTTGATTTTTTAACTTTAAGCAAAAGAGATACTGTAGGTTCCGCTACTTCACATGCTTCCAAATCTCCAAATTTGCATTTTTATGCAAAAAATTTTATACAGGACACCTCAACACACTACCCAGTATCTATTTTGAACAAAAAAATCAAAAACAAAATTTTTGATTTTTTTCGACTTTTTCACGTGGTCCCCCATGTGAAGATTTTTTGATCCAAAGGGGGGACCACGTGAAAAAGTCAAAAAATTTCAAAAAAATTTTTTTTACTTTTTTTGCTTAGAATAGATACCTGGTAGTATGTTGAAGTGCCATTTGAAAGATTTTTGCAAAAAAATTACTGTATTACACTTTTATAACCCAACAAAGTGAAACACTTACCGTACCATTTCATCGGTTGTTAAAAAATCAAAAAAAAGTTATTTGGTCACGGGCTCTTTTTTACCCCTATTTTGTCCGGTTAAGGCGGATTTTTCAAAGAGCGATGATAGAGAGGTGATTTAGGTACCAAAAGATAGCCAAAATATCACTTATTAATACCAGCCAGGTGCCCGAAGTTTTCACCTAGGAATCTAGATTCAGAAGCGGGATTCAGAATCCAAAAAAAATTTTTCATATAAAATGCAAAAAATTGAAGTTTTTGATGGTTTTTAGCATAAAAATTAAGTTACTATCAAAATTTAGTATGTTTCCAACATTTTTAACCCAAAAATAAGAAAATAATTTTTTTTTAATTTTTTCATTTTTCACGTGGTCCCCCCTGTGGATAAAAATCGAAAAAATTATTTTTTTGTTTTTTTCTTGGCAAGTGGTCGTTAATGATTGGAAATGATAAAATTTTAGTTTGAAAATAGTTTCCAGCTGAAATCAAGCTTTAGAAATCCCCTAATAATACGCTGGAGTGATTTTTGCGTCAATGCTGAAGGTATTGCTTAAAAACAATAGAACTTGTTTTGCATGACCCGAAATGAAATTCTGGAGGCTTTAGGTAACTTCCTACACTATTTCTGAAAAATTGACGGATTTTTTTGTGGATTACTGCTTTGGTTATCATTTGGCAAACGATTTACCATACTACAACATTTTTTACTGCCAAAATGAACCATTTTTAAAATAATAGAACAATTTTTTAATGAAAGTTAACAACATGATTTCACCTTTTTTATATCGAGCACATACTTAATGAAAAACTGACGGATGATTTCACGTTTATATACCTCCGGTCAGGAAATATGCCATTCGAAAATATAGAAACGTGAAAACGTCGAAAAAAGTCCTAATTTTCAAAAGATGCTACAATTCTAGTTTGGCATGCAAACATGAAACTTGTGTTTTTAACTTGTAAAGTAAGACCCAAATTTCATTTTAGCAATAGGATTTTCGTTTATATGGAGTATAAAAATTATGGCGTCTCAAAGAGTCAAAAATATGAGTTTTTTACACCATTTTTGACATTTTCCGAGGATAGTTAAAAAATAAATAATGCCGTTAAGAAAGATGTCTTGTTACCAAAAGATAGCCCATAGTTAGTACTTTAAATTAGCAATAGGATTTTTTAATATCTTATCTCCTTCCAAAAATTTTACTCTAAAAACTGCTAAAATCGGCCAATTTTCATGATTTTTAAAATTTTGACGCACCTTCATAAAATGACTTAAAATCACCTTGAATATGGTTTTTAATCATGTTTAAGCTATTTTGGATCGTTTTGGACCAAGGCCGCGTTAACCGGACGCAAAAATAGCCCGTGATTTGGTGGTTCCAATGCATACCAATGGATTCACAAGACCTTTATTTATCATTTCTAATCATTTTTGACACATTCTATCAAAAAAAGAATACAAAATTTATTAAAAAACAGCAAAAATTGAGTACTGAAGGAAAAATTTGCATAAATCAAATCCGGCACATCAGAATTTGGCAAAATGTTTTCTACCAGGTCTCCAACATCCTATTCTTCAATTTTGTTTAAAAATTTGCATGTTTAGCTCACTTTTTTATAACATTTCTGTTCGAAATATCTGGAAATCCGAGTTAATCCCCGTAAATCCGCTCAAAATCCGCCAAAAACGAAAATCACCAAAAACCCTTTTCAGGCATCACTTCTAACATCCATAGGCATCCCTTAAAAAAGAAATAACAAAATTTCATCAGTAATTTAAAAAATGCCACCCGGTCAAACACCGGCACGAACTTTTCGAATTACCTGATAGTTTTCGGTTTTTACAACTTTCTAACATTAGCTTGTTTATTTAATTTTTTAATGGAAAATTTTTTTACAATCCTTTGAGGTTATAAAATGTGTGTCTCATAATAGGGCCGGTACAGTAAAATAATAAAAAGGTTGAAACTTTGAGATCATTTTCAAATAGTTTTTACAAGATTTATGCCTAATAATTGTAAATATTAAAACGGCATTTTTGCCATAACGGCAAAAATGCCGTTTTGGCATACTTTTGTGCAATTGAAGCTGGAAAGGCAATAAAATGCATTTTTATGCAAATTTTCATCACTTTTTCGATTTTTTCTCTTTTTGCTTCAAATGCATGTCGGTTTAAACAAATTTGCATATACAATTTTTGCAAAGTGGGATAATAAATTTTTTTAAAAGGCTGCTACCGTTTTCGAATTTGTTGGCAAGGTTTATACCAAAAATTTAAATTTGGTATTCTTTGTGAGAAAAAAATTGGGAAAAAAGACAAAATATTGAATTTTCATGCAATTTTTTTTACTCTTGAAAATTTAATATTTTCAAGAGTAAATTTCATATTTTTGTTTTTGTGGTTGTATAAGTTATGCAAATAATACCTCGTTATTTGAATAAATTTGCATAAATAAATTTTAATAAACAATTTTAAACCCTTTAATAAATTTCAGAAACTGTTGTTGCTGCTCAGAAAACAATGGAATTTTCAACATTTTTAATTTTTCATTATACCGCAATTATCTCCAATATTTTACTTTTTATCTTTCAAATTACTGTAGTAATATTTATATGTTTTCAATGGAAAAAACAAAAATCTCTTTTTCGATCAGCATATTTTGTCATGCTAAATTCAGTATATATTTATACAATTGCATTTAATCTTTCATGGATTTATGGACATTGGATTTTATATTCAAGAGATGATCCCCTAATCCCATATATTACCTTCTTTGAATGGTATGCACAATCTTTACTTGGATTTTGGGAAGCTGTTTTGGGATTGAATCGATGCACAGCTTTGGCATTTCCTGTGCTGCATGAGAAGGTGAGATATACAGGGTGATTCAAGAAATTCCCCCGATTTCAAATGGCTGGCAAATTTTTCCTATTCAACTTAAACAAAAACGGATTGCACCATCGAACTCACCATCATATGCCATTTTGTTTTCTGCAAAAAAAATTTTTTCGAAAACTATGCAAATTTGACGTGGTCCCTGTGAAAAAATTTTTTTTTCGAAAAAAAATAAAATAAATGGCATGAGATGCTGAGTTTGATGGTGCAATCCGTTCTTGTTTAAGTTGAATAGGAAAAATTTGCCAGCCATTTGAAATCGGGGGAATTTCTTGAATCACCCTGTATTATAAATTTATTGGTGAATAAAAAGTTTAAAAAATTTGCATAATAATTTTCATTACAAAAGTAAAGGGAGAATTTCCATCAACTATGATATTTTTTAAAGAACTTCCCTGACCCCTGAATTTCAATTTTAATAACACAAAACAGAATATCACGAAAATAGAAAAATAGAATAACAAGCATTAGGGCAACTCTGATTTTAAAAAAAGTATCAATGAATCCCCTTTCTTTTAAGAAAAGAATAAAAACCGATATTTCTGACGATATTTTATCAAAATTTGCAAAATATAAGCTTTATAAAATTAGCATGTTTAATATTCAATTTTTGTGGGGATTTTTATCGAAGTTTGCATAACAGTATCTTTCTAATTTTAGCACCGTAGCTTTGCATAAACTTGAGCAATGGCGATCAAAACAATCTCTGTTTTCCTAAGATTTTGGCATTTGGGGATTCCTATTTTTTTGGTAGATTTTTTAGAAAGTTGGCATTCTTCTGATAGCCCAGGCAAGGCAACGGTCCTACTTTTAAAGGACATTTTCAACGTCACAAAACCAAAGCACAAAAAATTACTAAAGTAATATTTCAAACATATAAACATACAAATTTTTCAGTTATGGAAAGGAAAACGTGTAATTTATTTTCTCATCGGACTTTTCACTTTTCCATTCATTGTTCATGGATATGTTTTTTACAATTTTGGATGCAAATTTTTGCATTCTTATGAAAATCAATGCACAGAATTTAATATTCGAACAAATCGAATCATTTCAATTACAAATATTATTTTTGGACTTTTAGCTTTGTCTTTAATTTTTGTTGGAATAATTCTTTCCCCAAAACTTGTCCAACTTTCTTCAAAAGCAAAAATGGAACGAAGACTAATTTTTCAAACTTTATTTTCTTCTACGATGCTTGTATTACTGTATATTGCCTCCTATTTTTCTTATAGCTTTGATGCACTCGATTTTTTGATTATTTCATATTTTTTATTTCTTTGCCAATTTTATCCATCAATTATTATCCTCTTTTTTGTTTCACCTGTAATTCGAGAAGAATTTGCAAAATTTTATGGTTTGAATTGTTTTGTTAACAAATACCGTAACGCGATTTCTGTTAAAATTATTGGAACACAAACTTTTTAAATTTAAGTTTTAATAAATGTTAAAAATAATAGTAAACCTTCAAACATGATTATTTTTTGTAAAAATACCTTTCTAATTAATTTTGGCTGGCTACATTAAAGTAACCCTAATATTTGAGTTACTGTAATCATGTAGTTTGTCATTTGAAATGGTAAAATGCATGAAAAATTTGAAAGGTTTTGCCTATAACCGGAGCAAATCCTTAACATTATCGTTAAATATATGATATATTCTAACGGACAACATCAGCAATTATTAAAATCAAAATCAACATTTATTTACCAAAAGTGTAAAACAAAAACATTCCAAAGATAAAAAATGAAGAATAACAAAACAAATTTATTCAATTTGAATTTCGCAGTAATCTGTAAAAGAAAACCCAGTCATTTTATCTGCAGTCATTTCAGCAAGTACAAAACAGCTTTCATGAATCATAGTAGAATGCACTAAACCAATATATCCATCCATAACACGAATTAAATACCATTCAACGCCAATTCTTTTCTTTAAAGAACTTGTAGCTGCAAGAATTTTATTTTTGGTTACCCAATAAACAAAATTCCCAAAATAAGATTTGTGATTTTTTAAAGATATTATCATTTCAATCACAGTTTTATCAGGTATAACATTTCCATGTAATCTTTGTCCACGTTCATTAATTACAGTAACTAAAAACCATAAATAATGTTAATTAAATGCTAACAAGGGATACTCCAACCTGTCTCGCAGGTTTTTTAAATTAAACCTATTCCATTGGATTGCCCTGGAGCAATTATACATAACCCAAAAACATTTTCGAGGAATGGGATTCTTTTATGCGAATTTATAGAATTAAAGTTTGAAAAAAATTCAAAGACCTCTGTTTCACGCATATTTTGCGAACTTCAGTTCCATAAATTTGCATAGTGGTAACACAGTCAGTGCTACTACAAATTTCGGAAATATGCATAACTGCCTAAGGGCTATCTAATGGAATAAGTTTCATCTAATAAGTGGTGGGGCAGGTTGTAAGTGTCTTTTTCAAAAAATTAAAATAATTAAACCTTTTTTGCCTTTATATTCATGTTTGAAGAAGGTATTCTTTAAAAATTTGCTTAAATCATCATAAGAAGAAAAAATGAAGCCACGGGGAACTAAAAAATAGTCATCAAAACTGATAAAACTGTTGTTAAAAAAAATTATTACCAACAAATTCGATCACAAATTTATGTTCCATTTGTGCAAAATCAATGAAAGGAAGGAACTCAGAGATTTCATTTTTGATTGCATCATTCTGATTAAAATTTTGATCAAAAGCTTGTTTATCCATTGCTTGCTTTTCTGCCCATTTATAAACCTAAAATTTGCTTTTGTTAAAACTGAAAAGTATTTAAAACATACAAATTGAAATAAATCTTCTGGTCTAATTTCATCCTTGATATTGTCAACAATTTCAGCAAAAATATCTTTTTTGACATTCAAGAAATTGTTTGCATTTTTAATATTTACAAAATTTTTAACGATAAAATCTTTAACTGGATCTTTAAGTTGAATCAAAGAATATCTAGTTACCAAATCCAAAAATTCAAGAACGTTATCAATCGAAAATTCCGTTTTTGACAAATATTCATCACAATAATCTTTAAAAAGGCTGACTTGATAAAATTCAGCGATATCGACCATGACAAAAATATTTTTATCAGTTAATTCACATTGTGCAGAATAGAGAAAAGTTAAAAATTGATAAAAGTCATTAAAGCTGTAATCTTTAACTTTAATTGGTACATCTTTGTTTTTGTTCCAACGATCCGAAAGCATTGATTTGAAAGTTGAAGAAATTACAGGTAACATACTTTGGTAACCATAAAGCTTCTAAAATGTATATTTTTTTATAAATCGAAAGGGAAAGAATATGCAAATTTTTTCTAACCTTTCCTTCAACTTCAAAAACAATATCAAAACAACCAATTTCTGGATCTTGGGATTTGAATAAATCAAATTGAATTTGTTGAAATTCAAGGAATTTAATGTTGACTGCCATATCTTCTAATAATAATACAATCTTAAAAAATTAGAGTGAAATTTCTTCTTCACTTTATTATTTTTCTTGAATGGCTTGTTTTTCTTGAACAAAAATTTTTGTTATTCCTTATTTGTGATAAATTTTTGTTGCAAGGGTCAAAGAAAATTCGATTAAATACAAAAAACATAGTTTCTCAAAAATGCCTTGTTTTGATGAGCACTTTAAGGGCATACGTATTTGAAGACAAACAAAAGGCATACTCTCAAATGCCTAAAACAAAGATGGTAAAAAATTTAGGGTCACAAAAAAATAATCAACTAGAAATATTATTTTGGAACTACCTTTGAGTAATTTGATAATTTATTCAACGGAACAAATAAAATAGTTTTGTTTTAAAAAAAGGTTTAATATTAAAAATATATTATCTACTGTAAAAGTTTTGTTACACATTATTTAATTATGGCTGAAAAAGAAGAAGAAAAACCATCCATTTTTATTATTGAATCAAAAATTGATAACAATCAATTTACTGTTGACCGAAAGATAATTGAATCCTCGGCATTGCTTAAAAATATTTGTGGTAAAATTTTTTTTCAAAGTTTTTAATTAAGTTTTTAGCAAAATTGAAAAGATAGCTCTAAAAAACTCTTTTATCATTGATAGTAATAAAATACTGTACCTCCTACAAAAAATTTTTTCTTGCATTGGTTGTGGTCAATGTTAAATGTTGTAGAGGTCAAAAACGGTCAAATAAATTGCCTAATCCAAGACATATCCTTAACATTTAGAATAAAATATTTTTAATTGCACTTTCTTGGATCTCGATTTTTTCTGCGCCAAAGTAAAAAATAGTATGGATTAAAAAAATCCAGCTGAATTTTAACTATTTTTCATTTCGTGAGTCCAAAAATGATGTTAAAAATTTGAATATCAGCTCATATTGGATAAATTTTCAAATGCATATCATTTCTGACGCAGACAAAATCGAGAAGAAAGCCATCAGAAATAACTAAATGTGTGTTTTTTTAAAATTTTCGTTCCAGAATTAAACCGTACAATATTTTTTGCTTGTCCCTTACACTCCCTTTAATTCACTTTTTAGATATAACTAAAATAACAAACCCAATTGTAATCGATTGTCCTTCGGATTCTTTGAAAGTATTTATCAATTTAATCAACCATTATCAAACAACTGATATCAAATTCCATGATATTGAATTTGAAAAAGATTTGTACGATTCTGTCACTTTTAAAAAGAAAGAAAATTTGATAAAACTGATTCAAGATTTATGCATTTTGGATAGTGATTTTTTTCTTGATTCAGTTGCAGATTATATTCTTGGAATAATTGGAAATGAAGAAGGAATTGGCAGTTGTTGGATGCAAATTCAACAATATTTGGGACTTGAAAGTGATTTTACAAAACGTTCAAGAAATTTAATGGAAAATGAAGAAAAGTTGGAATACTTTTTTACAATTAGAACTGATACTTTTAAATTTCCGTTTCCAAATAAAAGTTTGTATTCGTTAAAAACTGATTTTTCAACGCCAATGAATGTCTTAATTGCAAGAATTATTCAACGTTCTGATGAAAAAGTTTCTTATTTGTTATCGCTAATCAATAAAACAATCAAAAATGAAGTGGATCGATATCCTTTAAAGATTACAGAATTCTCTGCAGGACCACAAACATGGAATTTGCGACTTTATTACAAAAAATTAAAAAAGGGTTTTACATTTTTTTTGAATTGTGAGCACCTTAATAACAGCTGTTTTGATTTGCGAAAAATTAATTTCAATGAAAATTATATTAACTTTATCAAAAAGAGAAAGATCATAGCCATAAATGCTTCTATTTATTATAATGTTCTTGAAGTTGGTGAACCTTTCATTGACGGAAACTCATTGGATTTTGTTATTTCAAAATCTTCCGAAATATGTTTTTCAAAGGGTCATAGAACAATGTATTGTTTCGATTTAACAAAATGCCAAAGTCCTTCAATTTTCTACACCTCTAGCTCAGACTTTGAATGGGAAATAAAATTTGAAGAATTTTACAAACATTTAATTGCAAAAGATTTATCAAAAGAAATTCGGTAAGCAGAGTAAAAATTAAATTTTCTAAATATCAAACATAACTGTTTTAGAATTCATCTGAGTAATGATATCTTCAAATTCTTTTATCCCGAAGTCGGTTTACATCTTTTCAAAAAAGCGAACGCTTCGAAATTTGAATCATTGAAACTAATTACACATCATAAAACCATCTTTTCAAATTTCAAAAATTTTGTTACGGTAATCATAAATTTTGAATCAAAATGAAAAACACCTTAATTAATTCTTATTTTAGAATTATATGGAAGATGATGGGGATATTATTTCTACAGAAAAATTTCATGGAATTCCGTCGGATGAAATTGATCATAAATTTTATGAACCTTATAAATATAAAGTTTTCGATGTAAAAAAATATTTGGATTGTATTGTTACAAAATAAAATTTTTTTGATTTCGTTTGATATTATTAGTTAAAAAGTGCATACATTATTTGATTTTAGATTTTTCCATTCAAAAATTAAAAATATTGCAACGGATAAAGTTAAAAAGGTGAAAGAAATATGAATACTAATTACAATGTATTCAAGAATATCTAAGATTGACTTCGTCATTGTTAGATATTATAAGGTTCTTTTCGAATTGCTGCAAAAATTTTGTCAAAAATGAAAAAATAATGCATTTTTGAAAAATGTGGTAAAACTTTTATGTATTTACCATAGTTTTTTTGGCTTTGTCATTGATAGAATTTAGAAGGCTTTTTAAATATTAGTGCAAAAAATGAAAAATAATATTTTAGGTGGTAATGTAAAATTAAAAATTAGTGTAATTATACTGTTCGCTGAAGCAAAGCTTAAAGCAAGGATGTTTACCTCTATATTCACGATTTGTGTTCACCTCAAAGTTTACAAATCTTACACAAATTAAACTAAACAACCAAAATTATCTTCTCTTTTTTTGCAATCAGAGGAGAACATGCAAATTAGAAGAATATCGTCTGCATCCTTCGCAAGGAATATCATTAACTGGAAGAAAGAAAGCTTATAAAACCAATGATCAAGATGGAGGAACAAACCATGGCATTTTTGATTTCTTTATCTGGGAAAGAAGTAATATGAATTTTTAAAGATTTATTTGTTCTTTTGAGAATTTTATAAACTTATGCATATTTTAGTTTACAAGTCCGTAGGCAAAAAAAAATTTCAGAGTGGTCATTTTCGTTTTGGAGGGGACAAGCCTTTGAACTTTTACCGCCTTAACACGCTAGCGGCAAAAGATCAAAGGATTTTCTAAGTATTGGGGAGCACGTGCCCCAAATGCCACTCCCTCTCTACGGTTTTTTTGTTTATGTTTTTAAAGGTGAAAACCTGTTGATTTAAAAACAAACACTACTGTAAACATGATATCTTAAATTTTGTCTAATTATTATTCAAATTTAAAGAGCTATTTTATCGAAATCTAAAAAATCGATGTCTTAAACCACAAAAAATATGATTTCAAACAACAGTTCCGATGACATTAATAAAAGTGTCAAAATGCTTAACTTTAAACGATTAAATCCAGATAATTATAGCTCAATGTTAAAAATTAATAATTTAATAATAATTTTGAAATGCCAAAATTACATTAATGTAAAAAAATTCATTAAAAAAAGGTGCTTTCGGTCCCAGATTGACCGTGCAAAAGTTATTAGCAAATTCCGAAACAAAAAAAACTTTTTAACTTCGGTCAAGCTTTCAAAAATTGTGCTGCATTTTCACTGTCAAAATTTACAAAATGGAGCTCAAAAAAGGAAGGAAAGATTATCATAATGAAAGTACGCTGTCGAACTGTATTGCTGATTATGCAAATTCTATTGATCTTGATTGGATTCCTCCTGAACAGCTTGGTATTCAAAAGGTAAAGAAACATTCACGGAAAAGAACTTCAAAGACAACAAAGAAAAGGCGAAAATCAAAGCTAAACAAAGTATGATAAAATTTACAAAATAAAATAATTTATTTTCAATTTTTAACTTTTTATAGGATACACATGCACGACAACAAAAAGCTGCACCATCAACAGATTCTCAAAAAGTTACTCAATGTGCAAAAGCAGGAAGTGGCAAAAGTGCAAAGGTTTCTTCGAATACTCGTTCTAAGAAAACTCGAAAAAGCGAACGTATTCAAAAGAAAGATAAATCCAAAGATAAAGATGAAAAAGACAAAAATGGAAATAAGCAAAAGCGGAAGAAACGATCTCAAGACAAAAAAGATTTTGACCCTACTGTAAGTATTTTTGCGAAAAATCGATTGAATATTAAATTAGTATTTATGAGTTAAAATGACAATCTGAATATATTGTTTTAAAAGATTGTTTTATTTAAAAGGTGGAGTAATGACCGAAGATTTTTTAAAGTTCAATTTTGTGAGGCATATTTTTTTGGATTTTAATTCTTTTTGCAAATACCACATTTGAAAATTTGTTTTTAAAGATGCAAAATTTTAAAATTGTGGATCATCACCATTTTATGATTTTTTAAAAGTTCATATGTTTTATTATGATATTTCCTACTAAAAAGGCTTCGAATGTTGAACGTGCATAAAAAAAAGAATTCGTTTTGAGGATCTTTAAACATTAAATCCGTCAAAAAACTTCAATTACCGTATCTGCAATTTTTTTACAATTTATTTATTGTTTCTTCAAATAAAATATATTTTAAATTATTAAATATGCTTGAGCTACTGGAATTTAATAAAATAATCTTCTGTCGTTACACTATCATTTAATCTTCTGGCCAAGGCTAAAGTGAGTTTCATGAGAAAAATTTTTTACAAATGAAAGAATTTGTAAGCAAAAAAGAACATTTTTGAAAACATAATATTTTTTTGTAACATTACTGTACTGTTATTGTTTTTTAATTACAAAAAAATATTTATTCATAAACTAAAACAAAAAATTAATATTCATTTTATTATAGATACCTCTCACATGTTTCAATGGTGCTGGAATGCCAGTTGACTGGTTTCATATTCACAAAACCCCTAGTGGTAAACGTGGATACTATTACTACGATAGCTTAATGTGCGGAAACAAAGAAGAAAGAATGAAATTTTACACTGATATTTGTGCCGAGAATACTGTACGTTATTTGTTTCGTTTTAGTACTATACTTTACGGTCCTTTTTATAGCCGTTATACCGAACTTTACAACAATTTTATTCTACAAAGGATCGTGAAGATGTTTTAAAGATTATCTTCAACGATGAAGTTCCAAAAGGCCTTTCTGAGAAATCAAATCCATTAAAGCAAGATAGTCAATTTAACCTCGCACATATGAAAGGCATGGCATTACATTATGGAGAAAATGGGATAATTATGTCTCATAGCGTACCAAAACTTCCCAATCTTGACATCAATGAATATCCTACTAATGGACTTCCAAATGCTCAACATATTTTTTGCTACAATGTTAACAATCATTCTTAGCATTTATGAATTGCACATCCTAAATTATACTTGATTCATATTCCTGCTGAATATATAAACATCGTACGATTAGCAGAACTGAAAAGTGGCTATTACAGAGAAGATGGAAAGGTATATGTGAATGATCCCGATTTAAAAACTAGAGATGGATTACCTATTACAATGCATACAAGAAATCAAAGAATGACTGAAAAATACGGTACAGGACTTCTTGTTCAACCATGGATTAGAGAATTCAAATGCAATTGCGATGTTGTCACTGAAATTGCAGAAATTATCCCAACTAATGGCAAAAAGAAGTGGAAAACTGGAGCTGATCATTCAAAATATGGATTTCCATCTCATCGAACAATGATAATATTATCCGACCTAAATCATGTGGTAAGGATTATTGCTGTTATAAAAAATTCTTTATTAAATTATTTTTTAGGGAGTGAAGGATCAACGTGGAGGGTCACTTTTGTGTATCAAAGAACCTGTACTTGTTGAAGCAATTCGAAAAACTTTTACGTACGTTCCAAAATGATTATTCAATGTGTATTGTTCAAGTGAATTATAAGCATAAATCTTTTTTATTTAATCTCATTTTTTATTATCAAAATTTGAATGTCTTTGTTAAAAAACATTCAAATTTTTATAATAAGTTTTTTTTTAATGGTTTTAATGAAAAGCCCCCAAAAACAGAGGGTGTTTTGGAAATAAGCCCTATCATTACTTCAGGGCTTTTTTAGAAAATGCACGTATTTTTTTCAGTGCAGGTGCTGAAATAGACACCTTTTTCTACCCCGACAAATCTGGAGATAAATTTATGCAAATTGCGAGAATAGGTGCGAGAAAAGGTGCGAGAAAAGGTGCGAGAAAAGTTGGAATCTCCTGGGGCAGATAAAATTAATAAGCTGCCCGAGGGGTTTTCTAAAAATATAATTTTTTAGTTTATTTTTCCCAGGGCTTGAAATTACGGTAGGCAAAATTTTACAATAAAATTTCTTTGAACTATCATTTCTTTGATCAATTTTTTTTTTCACCTATTCTTGCACAAAATCCTCAACTTTGCAAAGTTGGGGATTTTGCTTCTTTAATCGCACCTTTGCTCGCACATTTTCCATCAATTCCTTATAGTAGACGAGTTTGTGGGCCCCAACTCGATCATAATTTCATCATATTATCAATTTTTGTTGATAATATGATGTTAGGGCCTGCATTATCATAAAGTCGCGTAATGGCTGTAACATCACAATTGTCTAAGTTTTGTATGTTACAGCGTAAAATGTCGAAAATTCAACTTGGATAAGATTTTTACAATTTGTCGCTATTCTCCTTTTAACATAAAAATTTCTGTTGAACAAAAAAATCAAAAAGTCTTCCATGTAATATATTAGTTTAACTACTGTATCGACATTTAAGCTGCCCGAGGGGTTTTCTAAAAATATAATTTTTTAGTTTATTTTTCCCAGTGCTTGAAATTCCGGTAGGCAAAATTTTACAATAAAATTTCTTTGAACTATCATTTCTTTGATCAATTTTTTTTTTCACCTATTTAATGCTTTTTTTTTTTTTGAGTTACCCTGTTGCCTGAATCTTGAAATCTTGAAACGAAAATTTTAGTTGACATGATTGTCTAATTTTGATATTTTGAGGATCCAATTGCTGAAGTTGTTCATTATTTGATCAAATTTGCATAAAAAGTATTTTGCATTTTTTGAGAAACTGCAAATTATTTACTCATTGTTTCGTCCAAATTTTTAACTCGGTTTCAAATTATTGTATCCCAAAAATTTTTAGATGTGCAACAACCATGTTTATCCTTTTAATTCTACTTTTTCCCTTCCTTGTTCAATGGCATTCCTTCACAAACCCAATATGCAAATTTTACAAATACATGGATTCTGAATGCTCCGAGGATTTTTTGCAAGAATATTTTATTTGGAATTTATAAATCTCCAAAATCTTCAATTTCATCGACAAAGGTTGTTTATTGTTTAAAATATTTTTTAACTTTGAATGCCGTTTAATTTCTGAAACACTTTTTTCTGCCATTTCTTTAGCTGCTTTATATTCTATCACTTTATTAGTGTCATTTACAAATATTTCATTTGAATTTGCATCACTTTTTGGATACATTTTTTATTTAATTCAATTTTATCCCTCAATTTTTATTCTATTTTATGTTTCACCAATTTTTCGAAATAATTTTTTTACCTTTTATAAATTGAATTTTCTTTTTGGGAGAAAATTAGCACAATTTTGGTTGCTGCAAAAAAGAATCCTTCTTTAAGTTTAACCTTGTAATTTTATTTATTAAAAAAGCATTAAAATTTGTTTAATGCTTATTTTTTCTCGCACCTTTTCTCGCACCTTTTCTCGCACCTTTTCTCGCACCTTTTCTCGCACCTTTTCTCGCACCTTTTCTCGCACCTTTTCTCGCACCTTTTCTCGCACCTTTTCTCGCACCTTTTCTCGCACCTTTTCTCGCACCTTTTCTCGCACCTTTTCTCGCACCTTTTCTCGCACCTTTTCTCGCACCTTTTCTCGCACCTTTTCTCGCACCTTTTCTCGCACCTTTTCTCGCACCTTTTCTCGCACCTTTTCTCGCACCTTTTCTCGCACCTTTTCTCGCACCTATTCTCGCACCTATTCTCGCACCTATTCTCGCACCTATTCTCGCACCTATTCTCGCACCTATTCTCGCACCTATTCTCGCACCTATTCTCGCACCTATTCTCGCACCTATTCTCGCACCTATTCTCGCACCTATTCTCGCACCTATTCTCGCACCTATTCTCGCACCTATTCTCGCACCTATTCTCGCACCTATTCTCGCACCTATTCTCGCACCTATTCTCGCACCTATTCTCGCACCTATTCTCGCACCTATTCTCGCACCTATTCTCGCACCTATTCTCGCACCTATTCTCGCACCTATTCTCGCACCTATTCTCGCACCTATTCTCGCACCTATTCTCGCACCTATTCTCGCACCTATTCTCGCACCTATTCTCGCACCTATTCTCGCACCTATTCTCGCACCTATTCTCGCACCTATTCTCGCACCTATTCTCGCACCTATTCTCGCACCTATTCTCGCACCTATTCTCGCACCTATTCTCGCACCTATTCTCGCACCTATTCTCGCACCTATTCTCGCACCTATTCTCGCACCTATTCTCGCACCTATTCTCGCACCTATTATATAGTAATGCAAAATACTTTACCAGATGACTTTCTTCTCGATTTTGTCTGCGCCAGAAATGTTTGAAAATTCATCCGATATGAGCTGATATTCAGATTTTTAACATCATTTTTGGAGTCACGAAATGAAAAATAGTTAAAATTCAGCTGGGAATGGACAAACGTTTTTAGTCAATATTATTTTTTATTTTGGCGCAGAAAAAATCGAGATGCAAGAAGATGCAATTAAAAATATATTTTTTTTGACCCTCTCTCTACAATGTTTATCAGTGACAAAAACCGTAGCTAGAAATAATTTTGGGGAACATCCATCTATTACTCTCTTTACGAGTCCATCAGTGACAAAAAGTATTTTTAAGCTATCCTTTTCATGTTTTTTAAAAGTATTTTTTGAAAAATTTGCCTAAATGTAACATTCCAAAAAAATTTTACTTAACAATAAAATCATGAAAAATGCATTTTTTAAAAAATTTACACAAATGTCACATTCTGAAAAAAATTTTCTGTAAAATAAAATCATAAAAAATGTGTTTCCAAAAATGTTTTTTTTTCAAAAAAAACGTTATGGAAAAAAATTACCGAAATATTCACCCCAGATTCATTAATGCATGAATCATATTTACCCGGAATTACATTACCCAAAAATAAATAACCAAAAAAAGTACCGAAATCTATCATACCCAAATATTTTTTCCAAATAAGGGCAGCGCCAAAACAACAAATCTCGAAACTGGCATCACCAATATCTTTTTCTCTCTTCTTTCAGTGATTTTTATTTTATTTGGAATTTATAAATCTCCAAAATCTTCAATTTCATCGACAAAGGCAAACTTTGAATGCCGATTAATTTCTCAAACCCTTTTTTCTGCCATTTCTTTAGCTGCTTTATATTCTATCACTTTTGTTTCTATGTCAAAGAAATAAAACAAAATAGCTGAAGGACATATTTCATTTGAATTTGCATCACTTTTTGGATACATTTTTTATTTAATTCAATTTTACCCCTCAATTTTTATTCTGTTTTATGTTTCACCAATTTTTCGAAATAATTTTTTTACCTTTTATTAATTGAATTTTCTTTTTGGGAGAAATCAAAAAAGAAAAATTAGCACAATTTTGGTTGCTGCAAAAAAGAATCCTTCTTCAAGTTTAACGTTGTAATTTTATTTGAACGTAAATGTTCAAAATTGTTTTATGCTAATTTAATTGTTTTGAAAACAAAAAAAAACGAAAAAAAATATGTTGAAGCTCTTTGCAAAAATAGAGATGATGATAAATTGCGTCATTTTCATACAAATGCGAAGAAAAAATAAAATGAGGAAAACAAAGAGTTATTCAACATTGTTTTTGGGGATAAGTAAATTGCCTGCATCACATTCATACCTGATTTGGAGGTGAAAAGTTGGAATACTTTTTTACAATTAGAACTGATACTTTTAAATTTCCGTTTCCAAATAAAAGTTTGTATTTTCAACGCCAATGAATGTCTTAATTGCAAGAATTATTCAACGCTCCAATGAAAAAGTTTCTTATTTGTTATCGCTAATCAATAAAACAATCAAAAATGAAGTTGATCGATATCCTTTAAAGGTTACAGAACAGAATTTAAATGAGGTGGATTTTTTGACTTTTTTATTCAGATACCCTGTTGCTGAATTTTATCTCGAAACGAAAGTGATTGTCAAATTTCGATATTTTTAGGATCCATCTTTCATGCTGAAGTTGTTCTTTATTTGATCAAATTTGCATAAAAAGTATTTTGCATTACTTGAATTTATTATAAAGTACATATATTCTCGGATCAAATTTTTACTTAAATTTCGATTTCAAAATTTCACTCAGGCCCAACTTAACTTAAAATTATTGTATCCCAAAAATTTTTAGATGTGGTGTAAAACTGCAACAACGATGTTTGTCCTTTTAATTCTGCTTTTCCCTTTCATTTTCAAATGGCATTCTTTCACTAATCCAATATGCAAATTTTACAAATACATGGATTCTGAATTGGAATTTATAAATCTCCAAAATCTTCAATTTCATCGACAAAGGCAAACTTTGAATGCCGTTTAATTTCTCAAACACTTTTTTTTGCCATTTCTTTAGCTGCTTTATATTCTATCACTTTATTAGTGTCATTTACAAATATTTCATTTGAATTTGCATCACTTTTTGGATACATTTTTTATTTAATTCAATTTTATCCCTCAATTTTTATTCTATTTTATGTTTCACCAATTTTTCGAAATAATTTTTTTACCTTTTATAAATTGAATTTTCTTTTTGGGAGAAAATTAGCACAATTTTGGTTGCTGCAAAAAAGAATCCTTCTTCAAGTTTAACCTTGTTTTATTTGGAAACGGCACCTTTTCTCGCACCTTTTCTCGCACCTATTTTCGCACCTATTCTCGCACCTTTTCTCGCACCTATTCTCGCACCTTTTCTCGCACCTTTTCTCGCACCTTTTCTCGCACCTTTTCTCCTCAACATTATTTTTCTAACATTCTCGAGATTAACCTCATCTATAAAAACCACTTAACTTATTTTATATATGTATATATTTGCACTATAACAATGCTTACCACAACTTTAACTACAACTAACTATAATTTCAAAGAAAGAAAAATAAACAACTACATTTACTATATTCACTTTTATCAGTACAAAATCATCCAAAATAATAAACAATCAATATCATAAATAGTTTTTCAGATTCTTTTGTCGACGAAGATCAATCAAGCTTAATATACAGTATAGATTTCAACGAGGAGTAATAACACGGGCTTCGAAGAGTTCTTACAATAATCTACAAAGTAAATACATTACATATATAAAAATATATACTAAAAGCAAAACGTACGAATTTATAATCTTTTTCATTTGTGTATCACAGTACATATCTTCTTCAGCTCCATGTCTTCTTTAGCAGCATCATTAAATCCATTGTTGTATGTAGTAATTCTTTCTTATTAACGATATTCCATGTAGTTTCATCTTATTCCAGCACCAGCAAACTAAAAAAGAAAATTATATAAAAGTATATATCAAGCAATTCATAAACACTAACCTGATAATCAAACTTTCAGCAGTACTGTTGACCATACTTTCATCATTTCCAAGGTAATTTACAGATGGTTTTTTCATCAGCATTCTCTATCTTTCTACATCATGAAAAACAAAACTATAAGCACATGACTAAAAATTGAATGAGACGAAGAACAACAACTTTTCTGTTTTTGCTCATTGATTTTCAGTGAAAAAAGGTCATAGAATAAATAAAAAAGATAACTTAATGCATTTTTTAAAATAAAATATCATCAACTATTTTTTTTATTACTTGTACATTGTTTTTTAATGCAACAGGAAAAGAATCTAACTTCAACAAGCAAAAAAAAATTTTTATGTTCCTGGGTGGACTCGATCCTCTTCACTCATTTCTCCTTTGACTGAAAGTCAAACGCGCGCACAACTGCTCCGTCCAAATTTGCCCTCCGAGAATATTTGAAGTAATTTTTTTTTTCATTTCCCAAAAATCCGTACGTGTTAAAAATACTTTTTGTCACTGATGGACTCGTAAAGAGAGTAATAGATGGATGTTCCCCAAAATTATTTCTAGCTACGGTTTTTGTCACTGATAAACATTGTAGAGAGAGGGTCAAAAAAAATATATTTTTAATTGCACCTTCTTGCATCTCGATTTTTTCTGCGCCAAAATAAAAAATAATATTGACTAAAAACGTTTGTCCATTCCCAGCTGAATTTTAACTATTTTTCATTTCGTGACTCCAAAAATGATGTTAAAAATCTGAATATCAGCTCATATCGGATGAATTTTCAAACATTTCTGGCGCAGACAAAATCGAGAAGAAAGTCATCTGGTAAAGTATTTTGCATTACTATATAATAGGTGCGAGAATAGGTGCGAGAATAGGTGCGAGAATAGGTGCGAGAATAGGTGCGAGAATAGGTGCGAGAATAGGTGCGAGAATAGGTGCGAGAATAGGTGCGAGAATAGGTGCGAGAATAGGTGCGAGAATAGGTGCGAGAATAGGTGCGAGAATAGGTGCGAGAATAGGTGCGAGAATAGGTGCGAGAATAGGTGCGAGAATAGGTGCGAGAATAGGTGCGAGAATAGGTGCGAGAATAGGTGCGAGAATAGGTGCGAGAATAGGTGCGAGAATAGGTGCGAGAATAGGTGCGAGAATAGGTGCGAGAATAGGTGCGAGAATAGGTGCGAGAATAGGTGCGAGAATAGGTGCGAGAATAGGTGCGAGAATAGGTGCGAGAATAGGTGCGAGAATAGGTGCGAGAATAGGTGCGAGAATAGGTGCGAGAATAGGTGCGAGAATAGGTGCGAGAATAGGTGCGAGAATAGGTGCGAGAATAGGTGCGAGAATAGGTGCGAGAAAAGGTGCGAGAAAAGGTGCGCCCGGCCCGTGAAATCAAAAGCCCGGCCCGACCCGACCCGTACAGGCCCGGGCTTGGGCCCGTTTTACCTGTATTTTTTTAAAATTTTTCAGGCCCGCTTGGCCCGTTTGGTGAAATCAAAAGCCCGGGCTTTGTCGGCCCGCGGCCATCCTTAGGGCCAGAACGTTTATATACTTCATAAATCCATATCACTTTTTGGTTCAACAAAAATCGGGATGATGTTACATATGTCTTTCGAATTAATTTATTCTGTTTCTTACAATATGTCTTTCGAATTAATTTATTCTGTTTCTTACAATATTTTTTGCTTGTCCCTCTTCACTTTTTAGATATAACAGAAATAACAAACCCAATTGTAATCGATTGTCCTTCGGAATCCTTGAAAATATTTATCAATTTAATCAATCATTATCAAACAACTGATATCGATTTTCATGATATTGAATTTGAAAAAGATTTGTACGATTCTGTCACTTTTAAAAAGAAAGAAAATTTGATAAAACTGATTCAAGATTTATGCATTTTGGATAGTGATTTTTTTCTTGATTCAGTTGCAGATTATATTCTTGGAATTAATGGAAATGACGAAGGAATTGGCAGTTGTTGGATGCAAATTCAACAATATTTGGGTCTTGAAAGTGATTTTACAAAACGATCAAGAAATTTAATGGAAAATGATGAAAAGTTGGAATACTTTTTTACAATTAGAACTGATACTTTTAAATTTCCGTTTCCAAATAAAACAAGGTTAAACTTGAAGAAGGATTCTTTTTTGCAGCAACCAAAATTGTGCTAATTTTCTCCCAAAAAGAAAATTCAATTTATAAAAGGTAAAAAAATTATTTCGAAAAATTGGTGAAACATAAAATAGAATAAAAATTGAGGGATAAAATTGAATTAAATAAAAAATGTATCCAAAAAGTGATGCATTTGTAAATGACATAAAGTGATAGAATATAAAGCAGCTAAAGAAATGGCAGAAAAAAGTGTTTGAGAAATTAAACGGCATTCAAAGTTTGCCTTTGTCGATGAAATTGAAGATTTTGAAGATTTATAAATTCCAATTCAGAATCCATGTATTTGTAAAATTTGCATATTGGATTAGTGAAAGAATGCCATTTGAAAATGAAAGGGAAAAGCAGAATTAAAAGGACAAACATCGTTGTTGCAGTTTTACACCACATCTAAAAATTTTTTTAAGTTAAGTTGGGCCTGAGTGAAATTTTGAAATCGAAATTTAAGTAAAAATTTGATCCGAGAATATATGTACTTTATAATAAATTCAAGTAATGCAAAATACTTTTTATGCAAATTTGATCAAATAAAGAACAACTTCAGCATGAAAGATGGATCCTAAAAATATCGAAATTTGACAATCACTTTCGTTTCGAGATAAAATTCAGCAACAGGGTATCTGAATAAAAAAGTCAAAAAATCCACCTCATTTAAATTCTGTTCTGTAACCTTTAAAGGATATCGATCAACTTCATTTTTGATTGTTTTATTGATTAGCGATAACAAATAAGAAACTTTTTCATTGGAGCGTTGAATAATTCTTGCAATTAAGTTGAAAATACAAACTTTTATTTGGAAACGGAAATTTAAAAGTATCAGTTCTAATTGTAAAAAAGTATTCCAACTTTTCATCATTTTCCATTAAATTTCACAAGTAATTGATCCAAAATGTAATAAGAATGATGCAATCAAAAATGAAATTTCTGAGTTCCTTCCTTTCATTGATTTTTTTGTGATTGAATTCGTCGGTAAAAACTTTTTTCATAACAGTTTTATCAGTTTTGATGACTATTTTTTTAGTTCCCCGTGGCTTCATTTTTTCTTCTTATGATGATTTGAGCAAATTTTTAAAGAATACCTTCTTTAAACATGAGTATAAAGGCAAAAAAGGTTTAATTATTTTTATTATTTGAAAAGGACACTTACAACCTACCCTGCTGCTTTTTTAAATTATACTTATTACATTAGATAGCCCTTGAGCAGTTAATTCTCGCACCTTTTCTCGCACCTTTTCTCGCACCTTTTCTCGCACCTTTTCTCGCACCTTTTCTCGCACCTTTTCTCGCACCTTTTCTCGCACCTTTTCTCGCACCTTTTCTCGCACCTTTTCTCGCACCTATTCTCGCACCTATTCTCGCACCTATTCTCGCACCTATTCTCGCACCTATTCTCGCACCTATTCTCGCACCTATTCTCGCACCTATTCTCGCACCTATTCTCGCACCTATTCTCGCACCTATTCTCGCACCTATTCTCGCACCTATTCTCGCACCTATTCTCGCACCTATTCTCGCACCTATTCTCGCACCTATTCTCGCACCTATTCTCGCACCTATTCTCGCACCTATTCTCGCACCTATTCTCGCACCTATTCTCGCACCTATTCTCGCACCTATTCTCGCACCTATTATATAGTAATGCAAAATACTTTACCAGATGACTTTCTTCTCGATTTTGTCTGCGCCAGAAATGTTTGAAAATTCATCCGATATGAGCTGATATTCAGATTTTTAACATCATTTTTGGAGTCACGAAATGAAAAATAGTTAAAATTCAGCTGGGAATGGACAAACGTTTTTAGTCAATATTATTTTTTATTTTGGCGCAGAAAAAATCGAGATGCAAGAAGGTGCAATTAAAAATATATTTTTTTTGACCCTCTCTCTACAATGTTTATCAGTGACAAAAACCGTAGCTAGAAATAATTTTGGGGAACATCCATCTATTACTCTCTTTACGAGTCCATCAGTGACAAAAAGTATTTTTAACACGTACGGATTTTTGGGAAATGAAAAAAAAAATTACTTCAAATATTCTCGGAGGGCAAATTTGGACGGAGCAGTTGTGCGCGCGTTTGACTTTCAGTCAAAGGAGAAATGAGTGAAGAGGATCGAGTCCACCCAGGAACATAAAAATTTTTTTTTGCTTGTTGAAGTTAGGGTTGTCGGGGGGTGGCGCGCCCGGGCGCGCCCGGGCGCAGAGGTATTGTGGTCCGGGCGCGCCCGATAGTTGCGCCCGTGTGATGTTTCAAAAAAATAAGAAATAGAATTTTCTAGGTTGCAAAAACTTTTTTTAAAAACATTTTTCACACAAAAAACATTGTGAAACAAAAACTCCTGTCACGATTTCTCTTAAAGTTTGCGGTTGTTTGGAATTTCAAATTTTTTTTTAAAGTTAAAATTTGTTATTTGTTTTTTACATCTTTTTTAAACTTTTACTCTAATATTCAAAGATATTGATTGAATTATTATTTTATTATGTCAACAAATAATCCTATTTGGGATCATTATAATGGTGATCGACTAAAAGCTAATTGCAAGTATTGCGACCAAAGCTACTCGTCTGGCAAAATTACGCGTATGAGAAATCATCTTTTGGTAATGTTTGTTTCATATATTTGTTTCATATAGAAATTGTAACATTTTATATTTACAGAAACAATGTGATAAAATTCCATCAACTGTTAAAGCAGATTTAAATGCTTCATTGGCACCTCCATTATTAACCAGACCTGTCTCAGCTCCTCCATCTTTACCTAGACGATCATTATCTTCTCCACCAGCTAAAAAGAAATGTGATAGACAGTTACTTCTTGAACCTTTTGTTGACTCTATGCGTCCTGAAGAACTTAGTCGATGTCAAGAATTACTTGTTCGAGTGTGTTTTGTTTATGTGTCTAATATGTTTTAAAGCTTTAATTTTAGAGTTTAATTACTGGTGGAATTCCCTTGAACTTTCTAGCCAATGAAGAGCTTAAAGAATTTCTTCGTGTGCTTCGTCCTGGATTTACCGTACCAAATAGAGATCGGGCCCAAAAAGTAATTGTTACAAAAATATACGAAGAAGAAAAAGCTATAATTGATCGATCTATTGCCACCGCTAAAAATGTTGCGCTTTCAACTGATGGATGGAAAGACATTAATAAGAATCACATGATGAACTTTATTGTCCATACACCAACCGAATGGCTGCATTCTTTTGAACCTGAGAAGGATTCTGATGCTGATTATATTTCATCCAAAGTATTGAAACTTGTTGCAGAAATTGGACCTGAAAAGGTTACATCACTGGTTACGGATCATGCATCAGCAATGATGAAAACTGGTAAACTGGTTGCTGAAAAATATAATTGGATTTCTCATAGTGGATGCCAAGGCCATGGACTAAATTTAGGATGTAAAGATATTTGTAAAACGAAGGTTTTTAAAACTCTTTTAAGTAAAAGTAATACAATTATATGTTTTTTCGGGTAACCCTTTTCCTTTATTTTTCTCAATATTTTCCTTAAACAAAAGTATTTTAGACATAAACACGCTCTGGATTCTTTAAAAACTGCTTTTGCAAATCAAAATTTAAAAGAAAAGAAATTACAACATGCTGTTGAAACAAGATTTTCTACTTATTTCACTTCAATTAAGTCGATTTTATATGCAAAAAATGCTATTCGTGAAGCAGCAAATTATCCAAAATTGGATCGACAAAATAATATCAGTGATGTCCGTAGATATGTCAATGATCAAACATTCTGGAAAAACCTTCAAGAGATGATGTTAATCTTAAAACCTTTATCTCTTGCCATTTTCAAATTAGAAACGAGTATGCTTGAATTTGGGGAAGGTAGAAATATTGTCAAACTAGCTTTTGCTGAAACATTGAATAATATTGATAAATCAGTTTTTAATGCAAGCTTTAAAAATGTCTTAGGAAAAGTAAGTTGCTATTATATTATTATGCATGTGAGATAATTCCAATTAAGGTTCTTGAAAAACGTCGCAAGTTTTGCTCTAATGATCTTGACTATGCTTATGCCTTGTTGGATCCTCGACAAAAAGGTAATCAACTTAGTTCTGATGAAAGAACATTGGCCTTGAAAAAACTTGATCAAATAAAAACTAATCCTCGGATAAATCAAAGAAAGCTTGATCAAGAATTGCGACTCTGGGTTGCTGGTGGTGAACAATTTGATCATGACTCATATCCAGAAGCATGGAAATCATTGGAATCCAATATTACTCCAAAGCAATGGTGGTTACTTTATTTTAATAAAACTGAACTTTCAAAAGCTGTATCAATGATTGTTGCAACTCCTTTAGCAAGCACGGCAAGCGAAAGAACTTGGTCAGTAAGAGGATTTGTCCATTCTAAAGCCAGAAATCGGTAAATATTTTTATGCAGTTAATGAAATATTCAAACATATGCTTTAGATTATCTTTGTCAGCTGCAGATAAGCTTGTATTCCTTAAATATAACTTGGCATTACAGAAGAAAAAGCTTAAAAAACGTGAAAAAGCCGAAAAACAATTATGTAATGGAATTGATGAACATGAAATTGATGTGGAAGAGATTCAATTAAGTGAAGCCGAAAGTACATTAAATGCTGAATATGATACTGAAGAAGAAGATCTTGATGATGAAGACGACAATGAAATTATCAATTTTGAAAGTGAAACTGGTGTTAATGAAAGTAATTATGAATATTTTAGTTCTTCCAGTGATGAAGATGACGAAGAAATTCGAGATGATTATTATAATAATTATGACATTTATGATAATGAATTCAATGAAATTATAAATTTATAATTTTTTTTCTCGTTTTCTAATTGTTATATGAATAACAAACATGAATAAAGATATTTGCAGCTAAAATACCTGTTTTTGCCATTTTCATACTGTAGGAATTCGCAAACTTTGAATTTTGAGGACACGGGCGCATGCGCCCAGGCGCGCCCGGGCGCGCCCGCCCGGGCGCGCCCACCTTTTTCGGAAAATCGGGCGCGCCAGCAACCCTAGTTGAAGTTAGATTCTTTTCCTGTTGCATTAAAAAACAATGTACAAGTAATAAAAAAAATAGTTGATGATATTTTATTTTAAAAAATGCATTAAGTTATCTTTTTTATTTATTCTATGACCTTTTTTCACTGAAAATCAATGAGCAAAAACAGAAAAGTTGTTGTTCTTCGTCTCATTCAATTTTTAGTCATGTGCTTATAGTTTTGTTTTTCATGATGTAGAAAGATAGAGAATGCTGATGAAAAAACCATCTGTAAATTACCTTGGAAATGATGAAAGTATGGTCAACAGTACTGCTGAAAGTTTGATTATCAGGTTAGTGTTTATGAATTGCTTGATATATACTTTTATATAATTTTCTTTTTTAGTTTGCTGGTGCTGGAATAAGATGAAACGGTACTTCTTTCCTTTACGCCCCCCCTCTTTTTTCTTCCAATTTTTTTCTAAGTTTTTGCTCCCAAAAATTTGACCAAGTCCAAAAATAAACTTGATCAACGTTTTGAGAACAAAAACTTGGAAAAAATTGGAAGAAAAAGGAGAGAAAATGACGACCGTTCATCAAGAAGAAAAAGGATGAAAAAAAGCCTGAATTCGATGTCACTTTTGCCTTTTATACATTTTTGGAAAAGCATATGCAAATTTGCGAGATATGGATGAGGGGGGCGAAAAGGAAAGAAGTAGGCTGCGGCGTACTTCTTTCCTTTTCGCCCCCCTTCAGCAACTGATTTTTTCAAATGCAAATTTTGTTTCATTCCAAAACCGAATGATGAAAAAAAGAAAAGGTTTTTTGAGGGGGGGCGTAAAGGAAAGAAGTGCCAAAACTACATGGAATATCGTTAATAAGAAAGAATTACTACATACAACAATGGATTTAATGATGCTGCTAAAGAAGACATGGAGCTGAAGAAGATATGTACTGTGATACACAAATGAAAAAGATTATAAATTCGTACGTTTTGCTTTTAGTATATATTTTTATATATGTAATGTATTTACTTTGTAGATTATTGTAAGAACTCTTCGAAGCCCGTGTTATTACTCCTCGTTGAAATCTATACTGTATATTAAGCTTGATTGATCTTCGTCGACAAAAGAATCTGAAAAACTATTTATGATATTGATTGTTTATTATTTTGGATGATTTTGTACTGATAAAAGTGAATATAGTAAATGTAGTTGTTTATTTTTCTTTCTTTGAAATTATAGTTAGTTGTAGTTAAAGTTGTGGTAAGCATTGTTATAGTGCAAATATATACATATATAAAATAAGTTAAGTGGTTTTTATAGATGAGGTTAATCTCGAGAATGTTAGAAAAATAATGTTGAGGAGAAAAGGTGCGAGAAAAGGTGCGAGAAAAGGTGCGAGAAAAGGTGCGAGAATAGGTGCGAGAAAAGGTGCGAGAATAGGTGCGAAAATAGGTGCGAGAAAAGGTGCGAGAAAAGGTGCCGTTTCCAAATAAAACAAGGTTAAACTTGAAGAAGGATTCTTTTTTGCAGCAACCAAAATTGTGCTAATTTTCTCCCAAAAAGAAAATTCAATTTATAAAAGGTAAAAAAATTATTTCGAAAAATTGGTGAAACATAAAATAGAATAAAAATTGAGGGATAAAATTGAATTAAATAAAAAATGTATCCAAAAAGTGATGCATTTGTAAATGACATAAAGTGATAGAATATAAAGCAGCTAAAGAAATGGCAGAAAAAAGTGTTTGAGAAATTAAACGGCATTCAAAGTTTGCCTTTGTCGATGAAATTGAAGATTTTGGAGATTTATAAATTCCAATTCAGAATCCATGTATTTGTAAAATTTGCATATTGGATTAGTGAAAGAATGCCATTTGAAAATGAAAGGGAAAAGCAGAATTAAAAGGACAAACATCGTTGTTGCAGTTTTACACCACATCTAAAAATTTTTGGGATACAATAATTTTAAGTTAAGTTGGGCCTGAGTGAAATTTTGAAATCGAAATTTAAGTAAAAATTTGATCCGAGAATATATGTACTTTATAATAAATTCAAGTAATGCAAAAAAACAATGTTGAATAACTCTTTGTTTTCCTCATTTTATTTTTTCTTCGCATTTGTATGAAAATGACGCAATTTATCATCATCTCTATTTTTGCAAAGAGCTTCAACATATTTTTTTTCGTTTTTTTTTGTTTTCAAAACAATTAAATTAGCATAAAACAATTTTGAACATTTACGTTCAAATAAAATTACAACGTTAAACTTGAAGAAGGATTCTTTTTTGCAGCAACCAAAATTGTGCTAATTTTTCTTTTTTGATTTCTCCCAAAAAGAAAATTCAATTAATAAAAGGTAAAAAAATTATTTCGAAAAATTGGTGAAACATAAAACAGAATAAAAATTGAGGGGTAAAATTGAATTAAATAAAAAATGTATCCAAAAAGTGATGCAAATTCAAATGAAATATGTCCTTCAGCTATTTTGTTTTATTTCTTTGACATAGAAACAAAAGTGATAGAATATAAAGCAGCTAAAGAAATGGCAGAAAAAAGGGTTTGAGAAATTAATCGGCATTCAAAGTTTGCCTTTGTCGATGAAATTGAAGATTTTGGAGATTTATAAATTCCAAATAAAATAAAAATCACTGAAAGAAGAGAGAAAAAGATATTGGTGATGCCAGTTTCGAGATTTGTTGTTTTGGCGCTGCCCTTATTTGGAAAAAATATTTGGGTATGATAGATTTCGGTACTTTTTTTGGTTATTTATTTTTGGGTAATGTAATTCCGGGTAAATATGATTCATGCATTAATGAATCTGGGGTGAATATTTCGGTAATTTTTTTCCATAACGTTTTTTTTGAAAAAAAAACATTTTTGGAAACACATTTTTTATGATTTTATTTTACAGAAAATTTTTTTCAGAATGTGACATTTGTGTAAATTTTTTTAAAAATGCATTTTTCATGATTTTATTGTTAAGTAAAATTTTTTTGGAATGTTACATTTAGGCAAATTTTTCAAAAAATACTTTTAAAAAACATGAAAAGGATAGCTTAAAAATACTTTTTGTCACTGATGGACTCGTAAAGAGAGTAATAGATGGATGTTCCCCAAAATTATTTCTAGCTACGGTTTTTGTCACTGATAAACATTGTAGAGAGAGGGTCAAAAAAAATATATTTTTAATTGCATCTTCTTGCATCTCGATTTTTTCTGCGCCAAAATAAAAAATAATATTGACTAAAAACGTTTGTCCATTCCCAGCTGAATTTTAACTATTTTTCATTTCGTGACTCCAAAAATGATGTTAAAAATCTGAATATCAGCTCATATCGGATGAATTTTCAAACATTTCTGGCGCAGACAAAATCGAGAAGAAAGTCATCTGGTAAAGTATTTTGCATTACTATATAATAGGTGCGAGAATAGGTGCGAGAATAGGTGCGAGAATAGGTGCGAGAATAGGTGCGAGAATAGGTGCGAGAATAGGTGCGAGAATAGGTGCGAGAATAGGTGCGAGAATAGGTGCGAGAATAGGTGCGAGAATAGGTGCGAGAATAGGTGCGAGAATAGGTGCGAGAATAGGTGCGAGAATAGGTGCGAGAAAAGGTGCGAGAAAAGGTGCGAGAAAAGGTGCGAGAAAAGGTGCGAGAAAAGGTGCGAGAAAAGGTGCGAGAAAAGGTGCGAGAAAAGGTGCGAGAAAAGGTGCGAGAAAAGGTGCGAGAAAAGGTGCGAGAAAAGGTGCGAGAAAAGGTGCGAGAAAAGGTGCGAGAAAAGGTGCGAGAAAAGGTGCGAGAAAAGGTGCGAGAAAAGGTGCGAGAAAAGGTGCGAGAAAAGGTGCGAGAAAAGGTGCGAGAAAAGGTGCGAGAAAAAATAAGCATTAAACAAATTTTAATGCTTTTTTAATAAATAAAATTACAAGGTTAAACTTAAAGAAGGATTCTTTTTTGCAGCAACCAAAATTGTGCTAATTTTCTCCCAAAAAGAAAATTCAATTTATAAAAGGTAAAAAAATTATTTCGAAAAATTGGTGAAACATAAAATAGAATAAAAATTGAGGGATAAAATTGAATTAAATAAAAAATGTATCCAAAAAGTGATGCAAATTCAAATGAAATATTTGTAAATGACACTAATAAAGTGATAGAATATAAAGCAGCTAAAGAAATGGCAGAAAAAAGTGTTTCAGAAATTAAACGGCATTCAAAGTTAAAAAATATTTTAAACAATAAACAACCTTTGTCGATGAAATTGAAGATTTTGGAGATTTATAAATTCCAAATAAAATATTCTTGCAAAAAATCCTCGGAGCATTCAGAATCCATGTATTTGTAAAATTTGCATATTGGGTTTGTGAAGGAATGCCATTGAACAAGGAAGGGAAAAAGTAGAATTAAAAGGATAAACATGGTTGTTGCACATCTAAAAATTTTTGGGATACAATAATTTGAAACCGAGTTAAAAATTTGGACGAAACAATGAGTAAATAATTTGCAGTTTCTCAAAAAATGCAAAATACTTTTTATGCAAATTTGATCAAATAATGAACAACTTCAGCAATTGGATCCTCAAAATATCAAAATTAGACAATCATGTCAACTAAAATTTTCGTTTCAAGATTTCAAGATTCAGGCAACAGGGTAACTCAAAAAAAAAAAAAAAGCATTAAATAGGTGAAAAAAAAAATTGATCAAAGAAATGATAGTTCAAAGAAATTTTATTGTAAAATTTTGCCTACCGGAATTTCAAGCACTGGGAAAAATAAACTAAAAAATTATATTTTTAGAAAACCCCTCGGGCAGCTTAAATGTCGATACAGTAGTTAAACTAATATATTACATGGAAGACTTTTTGATTTTTTTGTTCAACAGAAATTTTTATGTTAAAAGGAGAATAGCGACAAATTGTAAAAATCTTATCCAAGTTGAATTTTCGACATTTTACGCTGTAACATACAAAACTTAGACAATTGTGATGTTACAGCCATTACGCGACTTTATGATAATGCAGGCCCTAACATCATATTATCAACAAAAATTGATAATATGATGAAATTATGATCGAGTTGGGGCCCACAAACTCGTCTACTATAAGGAATTGATGGAAAATGTGCGAGCAAAGGTGCGATTAAAGAAGCAAAATCCCCAACTTTGCAAAGTTGAGGATTTTGTGCAAGAATAGGTGAAAAAAAAAATTGATCAAAGAAATGATAGTTCAAAGAAATTTTATTGTAAAATTTTGCCTACCGTAATTTCAAGCCCTGGGAAAAATAAACTAAAAAATTATATTTTTAGAAAACCCCTCGGGCAGCTTATTAATTTTATCTGCCCCAGGAGATTCCAACTTTTCTCGCACCTTTTCTCGCACCTTTTCTCGCACCTATTCTCGCAATTTGCATAAATTTATCTCCAGATTTGTCGGGGTAGAAAAAGGTGTCTATTTCAGCACCTGCACTGAAAAAAATACGTGCATTTTCTAAAAAAGCCCTGAAGTAATGATAGGGCTTATTTCCAAAACACCCTCTGTTTTTGGGGGCTTTTCATTAAAACCATTAAAAAAAAAACTTATTATAAAAATTTGAATGTTTTTTAACAAAGACATTCAAATTTTGATAATAAAAAATGAGATTAAATAAAAAAGATTTATGCTTATAATTCACTTGAACAATACACATTGAATAATCATTTTGGAACGTACGTAAAAGTTTTTCGAATTGCTTCAACAAGTACAGGTTCTTTGATACACAAAAGTGACCCTCCACGTTGATCCTTCACTCCCTAAAAAATAATTTAATAAAGAATTTTTTATAACAGCAATAATCCTTACCACATGATTTAGGTCGGATAATATTATCATTGTTCGATGAGATGGAAATCCATATTTTGAATGATCAGCTCCAGTTTTCCACTTCTTTTTGCCATTAGTTGGGATAATTTCTGCAATTTCAGTGACAACATCGCAATTGCATTTGAATTCTCTAATCCATGGTTGAACAAGAAGTCCTGTACCGTATTTTTCAGTCATTCTTTGATTTCTTGTATGCATTGTAATAGGTAATCCATCTCTAGTTTTTAAATCGGGATCATTCACATATACCTTTCCATCTTCTCTGTAATAGCCACTTTTCAGTTCTGCTAATCGTACGATGTTTATATATTCAGCAGGAATATGAATCAAGTATAATTTAGGATGTGCAATTCATAAATGCTAAGAATGATTGTTAACATTGTAGCAAAAAATATGTTGAGCATTTTCAAAAAAAAGAGAAACAAAAAAACAGTGTAAAAACATTTTTAAAAAACATTTATTCACTTTCACTTTTGCAGTTTGTGAAGGAAAAACTCAAAACTAAAGTAGTTCAATGATAAAAAAAATGAAGAATAACAAAACTAATTTATTCAATTTGAATTTCGCAGTAATCTGTAAAAGAAAACCCAGTCATTTTATCTGCAGTCATTTCAGCAAGTACAAAACAGCTTTCATGAATCATAGTAGAATGGACTAAACCAATATATCCACCCATAACACGAATTAAATACCATTCCACGCCAATTCTTTTCTTTAAAGGACTTGTAGCTGCAAGAATTTTATTTTTGGTTACCCAATAAACAAAATTCCCGAAATAAGATTTGTGATTTTTCAAAGATTTTATCATTTCAATCACAGTTTTATCAGGTATAACATTTCCGTGTAATCTTTGTCCACGTTCATAAAAACCATAAATAATGTTAACAAATTGCTAACAAGGGATACTCCCAACTTGTCTCACCGCTTTTTTAAATTAAACCTATCCCATTGGATTGCAATGATGCATAACCCCAAAATATTTCCGAGGAATGGGATTCTTTTATGCAAATTTATAAAATTGTTGTTTGAACAATCCATGACCCATGGGTTCAACAACCCTTGTTTCACGCATAATTTGCGAACTTCAGTTCCATAAATTTGCATAACGGTAACTCATTAACAGCTAATACATGTTTTGGGAATATGCATAACTGCTCAAGGGCTATCTAATGTAATAAGTATAATTTAAAAAAGCAGCAGGGTAGGTTGTAAGTGTCCTTTTCAAATAATAAAAATAATTAAACCTTTTTTGCCTTTATACTCATGTTTAAAGAAGGTATTCTTTAAAAATTTGCTCAAATCATCATAAGAAGAAAAAATGAAGCCACGGGGAACTAAAAAAATAGTCATCAAAACTGATAAAACTGTTATGAAAAAAGTTTTTACCGACGAATTCAATCACAAAAAAATCAATGAAAGGAAGGAACTCAGAAATTTCATTTTTGATTGCATCATTCTTATTACATTTTGGATCAATTACTTGTGAAATTTAATGGAAAATGATGAAAAGTTGGAATACTTTTTTACAATTAGAACTGATACTTTTAAATTTCCGTTTCCAAATAAAAGTTTGTATTTTCAACGCCAATGAATGTCTTAATTGCAAGAATTATTCAACGCTCCAATGAAAAAGTTTCTTATTTGTTATCGCTAATCAATAAAACAATCAAAAATGAAGTTGATCGATATCCTTTAAAGGTTACAGAACAGAATTTAAATGAGGTGGATTTTTTGACTTTTTTATTCAGATACCCTGTTGCTGAATTTTATCTCGAAACGAAAGTGATTGTCAAATTTCGATATTTTTAGGATCCATCTTTCATGCTGAAGTTGTTCTTTATTTGATCAAATTTGCATAAAAAGTATTTTGCATTACTTGAATTTATTATAAAGTACATATATTCTCGGATCAAATTTTTACTTAAATTTCGATTTCAAAATTTCACTCAGGCCCAACTTAACTTAAAAAAATTTTTAGATGTGGTGTAAAACTGCAACAACGATGTTTGTCCTTTTAATTCTGCTTTTCCCTTTCATTTTCAAATGGCATTCTTTCACTAATCCAATATGCAAATTTTACAAATACATGGATTCTGAATTGGAATTTATAAATCTCCAAAATCTTCAATTTCATCGACAAAGGCAAACTTTGAATGCCGTTTAATTTCTCAAACACTTTTTTCTGCCATTTCTTTAGCTGCTTTATATTCTATCACTTTATTAGTGTCATTTACAAATGCATCACTTTTTGGATACATTTTTTATTTAATTCAATTTTATCCCTCAATTTTTATTCTATTTTATGTTTCACCAATACAATGTTTATCAGTGACAAAAACCGTAGCTAGAAATAATTTTGGGGAACATCCATCTATTACTCTCTTTACGAGTCCATCAGTGACAAAAAGTATTTTTAAGCTATCCTTTTCATGTTTTTTAAAAGTATTTTTTGAAAAATTTGCCTAAATGTAACATTCCAAAAAAATTTTACTTAACAATAAAATCATGAAAAATGCATTTTTAAAAAAATTTACACAAATGTCACATTCTGAAAAAAATTTTCTGTAAAATAAAATCATAAAAAATGTGTTTCCAAAAATGTTTTTTTTTCAAAAAAAACGTTATGGAAAAAAATTACCGAAATATTCACCCCAGATTCATTAATGCATGAATCATATTTACCCGGAATTACATTACCCAAAAATAAATAACCAAAAAAAGTACCGAAATCTATCATACCCAAATATTTTTTCCAAATAAGGGCAGCGCCAAAACAACAAATCTCGAAACTGGCATCACCAATATCTTTTTCTCTCTTCTTTCAGTGATTTTTATTTTATTTGGAATTTATAAATCTCCAAAATCTTCAATTTCATCGACAAAGGCAAACTTTGAATGCCGATTAATTTCTCAAACCCTTTTTTCTGCCATTTCTTTAGCTGCTTTATATTCTATCACTTTATTAGTGGCATTTACAAATATTTCATTTGAATTTGCATCACTTTTTGGATACATTTTTTATTTAATTCAATTTTACCCCTCAATTTTTATTCTGTTTTATGTTTCACCAATTTTTCGAAATAATTTTTTTACCTTTTATTAATTGAATTTTCTTTTTGGGAGAAATCAAAAAAGAAAAATTAGCACAATTTTGGTTGCTGCAAAAAAGAATCCTTCTTCAAGTTTAACGTTGTAATTTTATTTGAACGTAAATGTTCAAAATTGTTTTATGCTAATTTAATTGTTTTGAAAACAAAAAAAAAAACGAAAAAAAATATGTTGAAGCTCTTTGCAAAAATAGAGATGATGATAAATTGCGTCATTTTCATACAAATGCGAAGAAAAAATAAAATGAGGAAAACAAAGAGTTATTCAACATTGTTTTTGGGGATAAGTAAATTGCCTGCATCACATTCATACCTGATTTGGAGGTGAAAAGTTGGAATACTTTTTTACAATTAGAACTGATACTTTTAAATTTCCGTTTCCAAATAAAAGTTTGTATTTTCAACGCCAATGAATGTCTTAATTGCAAGAATTATTCAACGCTCCAATGAAAAAGTTTCTTATTTGTTATCGCTAATCAATAAAACAATCAAAAATGAAGTTGATCGATATCCTTTAAAGGTTACAGAACAGAATTTAAATGAGGTGGATTTTTTGACTTTTTTATTCAGATACCCTGTTGCTGAATTTTATCTCGAAACGAAAGTGATTGTCAAATTTCGATATTTTTAGGATCCATCTTTCATGCTGAAGTTGTTCTTTATTTGATCAAATTTGCATAAAAAGTATTTTGCATTACTTGAATTTATTATAAAGTACATATATTCTCGGATCAAATTTTTACTTAAATTTCGATTTCAAAATTTCACTCAGGCCCAACTTAACTTAAAAAAATTTTTAGATGTGGTGTAAAACTGCAACAACGATGTTTGTCCTTTTAATTCTGCTTTTCCCTTTCATTTTCAAATGGCATTCTTTCACTAATCCAATATGCAAATTTTACAAATACATGGATTCTGAATTGGAATTTATAAATCTCCAAAATCTTCAATTTCATCGACAAAGGCAAACTTTGAATGCCGTTTAATTTCTCAAACACTTTTTTCTGCCATTTCTTTAGCTGCTTTATATTCTATCACTTTATGTCATTTACAAATGCATCACTTTTTGGATACATTTTTTATTTAATTCAATTTTATCCCTCAATTTTTATTCTATTTTATGTTTCACCAATTTTTCGAAATAATTTTTTTACCTTTTATAAATTGAATTTTCTTTTTGGGAGAAAATTAGCACAATTTTGGTTGCTGCAAAAAAGAATCCTTCTTCAAGTTTAACCTTGTTTTATTTGGAAACGGCACCTTTTCTCGCACCTTTTCTCGCACCTATTTTCGCACCTATTCTCGCACCTTTTCTCGCACCTATTCTCGCACCTTTTCTCGCACCTTTTCTCGCACCTTTTCTCGCACCTTTTCTCCTCAACATTATTTTTCTAACATTCTCGAGATTAACCTCATCTATAAAAACCACTTAACTTATTTTATATATGTATATATTTGCACTATAACAATGCTTACCACAACTTTAACTACAACTAACTATAATTTCAAAGAAAGAAAAATAAACAACTACATTTACTATATTCACTTTTATCAGTACAAAATCATCCAAAATAATAAACAATCAATATCATAAATAGTTTTTCAGATTCTTTTGTCGACGAAGATCAATCAAGCTTAATATACAGTATAGATTTCAACGAGGAGTAATAACACGGGCTTCGAAGAGTTCTTACAATAATCTACAAAGTAAATACATTACATATATAAAAATATATACTAAAAGCAAAACGTACGAATTTATAATCTTTTTCATTTGTGTATCACAGTACATATCTTCTTCAGCTCCATGTCTTCTTTAGCAGCATCATTAAATCCATTGTTGTATGTAGTAATTCTTTCTTATTAACGATATTCCATGTAGTTTCATCTTATTCCAGCACCAGCAAACTAAAAAAGAAAATTATATAAAAGTATATATCAAGCAATTCATAAACACTAACCTGATAATCAAACTTTCAGCAGTACTGTTGACCATACTTTCATCATTTCCAAGGTAATTTACAGATGGTTTTTTCATCAGCATTCTCTATCTTTCTACATCATGAAAAACAAAACTATAAGCACATGACTAAAAATTGAATGAGACGAAGAACAACAACTTTTCTGTTTTTGCTCATTGATTTTCAGTGAAAAAAGGTCATAGAATAAATAAAAAAGATAACTTAATGCATTTTTTAAAATAAAATATCATCAACTATTTTTTTTATTACTTGTACATTGTTTTTTAATGCAACAGGAAAAGAATCTAACTTCAACAAGCAAAAAAAAAAAATGCATTTTTCATGATTTTATTGTTAAGTAAAATTTTTTTGGAATGTTACATTTAGGCAAATTTTTCAAAAAATACTTTTAAAAAACATGAAAAGGATAGCTTAAAAATACTTTTTGTCACTGATGGACTCGTAAAGAGAGTAATAGATGGATGTTCCCCAAAATTATTTCTAGCTACGGTTTTTGTCACTGATAAACATTGTAGAGAGAGGGTCAAAAAAAATATATTTTTAATTGCACCTTCTTGCATCTCGATTTTTTCTGCGCCAAAATAAAAAATAATAATGACTAAAAACGTTTGTCCATTCCCAGCTGAATTTTAACTATTTTTCATTTCGTGACTCCAAAAATGATGTTAAAAATCTGAATATCAGCTCATATCGGATGAATTTTCAAACATTTCTGGCGCAGACAAAATCGAGAAGAAAGTCATCTGGTAAAGTATTTTGCATTACTATATAATAGGTGCGAGAATAGGTGCGAGAATAGGTGCGAGAATAGGTGCGAGAATAGGTGCGAGAATAGGTGCGAGAATAGGTGCGAGAATAGGTGCGAGAATAGGTGCGAGAATAGGTGCGAGAATAGGTGCGAGAATAGGTGCGAGAATAGGTGCGAGAATAGGTGCGAGAATAGGTGCGAGAATAGGTGCGAGAATAGGTGCGAGAATAGGTGCGAGAATAGGTGCGAGAATAGGTGCGAGAATAGGTGCGAGAATAGGTGCGAGAATAGGTGCGAGAATAGGTGCGAGAATAGGTGCGAGAATAGGTGCGAGAATAGGTGCGAGAATAGGTGCGAGAATAGGTGCGAGAATAGGTGCGAGAATAGGTGCGAGAATAGGTGCGAGAATAGGTGCGAGAATAGGTGCGAGAATAGGTGCGAGAATAGGTGCGAGAATAGGTGCGAGAATAGGTGCGAGAATAGGTGCGAGAATAGGTGCGAGAATAGGTGCGAGAATAGGTGCGAGAAAAGGTGCGAGAAAAGGTGCGAGAAAAGGTGCGAGAAAAGGTGCGAGAATAGGTGCGAGAATAGGTGCGAGAATAGGTGCGAGAAAAGGTGCGAGAAAAGGTGCGAGAATAGGTGCGAGAAAAGGTGCGAGAAAAGGTGCGAGAAAAGGTGCGAGAAAAGGTGCGAGAAAAGGTGCGAGAAAAGGTGCGAGAAAAGGTGCGAGAAAAGGTGCGAGAAAAGGTGCGAGAAAAGGTGACTTTGCATTTTCCAAGAGTTTTGATTCTTCCATTGTATCCTCGAAGAGGAATTTTCATTGCTTTCAACATTGGTTTTCCAAGCTTTATCCATGTTGATTTTAGTGCCACAGTACATCCAGCTCCAGTGTCGACTTGCATTGGCAACATTTTACCATTAATGTTGCCAATGCAAGCTGAATCTGCATCATTAATGCAGATTCAGCTTTGTCGAGATAATGAATATTCATAAGCATCAGTTCATCATCAGCTTTTTCATCCATTTCAATCACTTGCTGTTTGTAGGCTTTCTTCTTTTTGCATACTGGTTTGAGGCACCAGTCTCTTCGGGGGCGTGGGTTCGAATCCCACTCTCGTCACCACTGAAATAGCAATTTGGCTATACTTGATGTTGATGTTGCTGAGAGAGAGAGATGATTACAATCACTTTATTAGTAGAAAGGAAAGAAGAGACAAGAGAGATAAAACAATGTACATAACGACTATTTATACGATTTTAAGCATATGCAAATTATCACTATTCTAATTCCTTCATCAATATCAAAACCATGCTTTGGCCAAGTTAAAAGTTGATAATAATCCATTTGCTCGACGTGATGGTGATTGTAACCGTATTCGAAGCAGTAATGCTCAATCGGAAGAAAAAGCTCCACCTGCAAAACAATATTTTCAACCAAATCCATGAAATTGAACATAAATTTTATGAACCTTATAAATATAAAGTTTTCGATGTAAAAAAATATTTCAATTGTATTGTTACAAAATAAAATTGGTTTGATTTCGTTTGATATTATACTAAAAAAAATAAAATAAAAAGTGCATATTTTGGATTTTTCCATTCAAAAATTAAAAATAATGTATTCAAAAAAAATGAAAAAATAATGCATTTTTGAAAAATGTGGTAAAACTTTTATGTTTTTTGGCTTTGCTTTTTAAATATTAGTGCAAAAAATGAGTTGGGGCTCCATATTTGGCCCAATTCTCGCACCTTTTCTCGCACCTTTTCTCGCACCTTTTCTCGCACCTTTTCTCGCACCTTTTCTCGCACCTTTTCTCGCACCTTTTCTCGCACCTATTCTCGCACCAATGGGAAAATTATCTCGCTTATCAGTAGTTTTTATTTTTGTGTCTATTCCTTTGGATTGTGAAATATTTTTATTTTCCCTACATTTATTCTATTTTTTGATGGTTATAAAATCAAATCAATATTCAATCGATATTTTGGCAAATGGATACTGTAGCAATAAATCATAACTGACAGGTTAAACTTTTTTAATAATTTTTGTGACAGCTGTCTTTTTTTCTCTGTCTGTTTCTAAAAATTGTGACAACTTTTTATTTTGTGACAATTTTTTATTTTGTTTGTTGGTCTAAAAAAATGGAAGACTACAGTATACCCTTGAAAAGGGAAGAACTACTAATACTGTAACGGAGAGAAAAACTGAAATTGATCCTTATTATTCTTAAATTTTTTTGTTTTTATTGTATATACTTTTCAATGTAAGTTTCTGTATGTATTTTTCAATTTGGAAATATTAATTTTTTGCCATGTTCCACTACTTCGGTAGTCGGGCGTATAAAATAAAACTAAAAAAACTGAAAAAATGATGTTTTGTACGAACTTTGGCATGCCGTCGCTCGGTGGCATTGGCATAAAAGATATTTTGACAATCCGGGCTGAAACAGTTGTTTTAGTATCGCTGCTTCACCCGGCTGCTTTTTGCAAAAACTTTCATAAAATCTTTTTCTTTCAGAAAAAGAAAAGAAAAACATTTTTCGAAAGTTTTCGTAAACGTTTGTAAGCTCACTTTTACAAACGTTTACGAAAACATAGAATAAACTACAGTACCCCGTTACCGGACCTATATTTCTACAGTATTCAACTTCAATAAAATTGTAAGTAATAAAAACAAGTATAATGTATTTTAAACTAAAATAAAAATATAACATTTACAAAAGTAAGTTTAAATTGTACAGTACTTATTTGAGCTTGAAAGGCTTGAGTATAATAATTGTTAATTTGTTCATTCATTTGAAAATAATGGATTTGGTTGAAAATATTGTTTTGCAGGTGGAGCTTTTTCTTCCGATTGAGCATTACTGCTTCGAATACGTTTACGATCACCATCACGTCGAGCAAATGGATTATTATCAACTTTTAACTTGGCCAAAGCATGATTTTGATATACTGTAACAGCAATAAAAGTGGCGACTTCAATTTCTTTTTCAATTAATTTTGTGAATTTCGGTTCATCCGGAGTAAATCGATAAATGATTAGAACAGGACGATACTTATGCATTGATCGAAGAACAACCTAAAAAAGAAAAGATTACAGTAAGAAATATGTAATCCAAAAAACTTACAACATTCTTGGATTTATTTTCTTGATTATTTGTTAGCTTTAGAGTTGAAAAAGATATCTCGGATCCCATCCATTGTGAACCAGTTGGAAAGAGGGAATTTGAATTATGTGGAAATTCTTCTTGTTCAAATTCATCATTAGATTTGTCTGTTTCAATCCATTGAGATCGAGTAAATTTATACCTAAAAATTGATGTCCATTTAATTCATTTCCAAAATATAAATAAAACTAACTTGACACCACCAACTCTTCTAAACATTACAGAAAAAAGATAACAATTATTTGGTTCTAATCCTTCGACATTGAAATTAAGCCTCGGAAAAAGGTTCCTAAAAACTCTTTGAATTTGAATTATGTGGAAATTCTTCTTGTTCAAATTCATCAGAAATCAGTAAACATAAACACAAACCTTCCAGTTTTAGTAATAACCATTTCAAGTTGAACATCTTTAAATTTCTTGAAAAGTTCTTCTTCAACAATTTTGATGTTGATTCTTTGTTTCAGTTCTTCCAATTGAATTCCTTCTGATTCAGCTGTCAGCTGGAAAGGTGGTGCATGGCAATTGTTATTATCAAATGTTGCTGCTGACGATGATGAAGGTTGTTCAGGGATTTCTTGTTGTTGAGAAAGTTGAAAAGGATAAAAACCATTTTGTGAAGGTTGAGATGGCTGTGAACAATTTGAGTACATTTCTGCTGACATCTTTTTGGATTAGTAAAGTTTATACCTAAAATAGATTGATAGATAGTGAAAGAAAATTGTTAAACAAGATTAATATGAAGAGTGCAAAAAATTTACAAAAACGAAGAACGATAAACGAAAGAAAAGTTGCACGCAAGTTTGTGGATGTTGTAAATAGAGCTGCGCTTATTACTCAGAAACAAATAGTTATGGTTAATCAGCTTTATAAATAGTGCTAAGCAGCAAAACTAAGATTTAGGCAATGACAAATATAAAATGTTGGTTAAAGAAAAAGCGATGACCAAAAAAGGGAGAGCGAGAGGCGAAGGAGCTTGGCAAAACGTCAAATACAATTTTTTATTTTGATTCCAGAACACTGCAGTGGACAAAAAACAAACTGTCAAAAGTTTGCTTTTTGTCGAATAACATTTGATAATCAAAAACAATGAATAGAAAAAAAGGTTTTTTATAACCCAAAAAAATGCCTGAGATGAGCTGTGATCTAGAGTTTGTTATATCCCCTGAATTTACTGTAAACATTTTTTGAAAGTGTTATCTTTTGCAAAGTTTTTTTATGTACTGTTTCCAATGTTTTATAAATTTTTTATTAAATAACAAAATTTGTTCTTTATTTAAAAAAAACATATAATACCAAAAGTAGAAAAAATATATCTATTTGAAAATATACATAATCAAAATAATAGAGAGAGAGATAAAGAGATTACCCGCCTACCGGCGATTGTTTTTAAATACAAAATTACAAAAACTTATACAAAAATAATAATAATAATAATACTACAAAGATGGCAAAATGATGCAAAAATAAAGAAATAGAAAAGAAAAAGTTATTAAAAAAAAGGCGACAATACTTTTGTAAATATAGTTTTTCAAAGGCAAGAAGTGGTGATGGTTTTGAGCAAGAAAAAAGTGAATATTTTCATTGAATAATAATAACTTTTGATATTAACATCATTGATAATAGTTGATTGTTTGGTTGAACAAGTGATTAATTAATTAACATCCACACAAGCATCGAATACAATTGATTACAATTGAGAGAACAACGAGAAGAGTGAGAATTCCAAGAAGTGCAATAACCCAATCTTGAAGTCGGAAACAGCATGAAGCATTTAATTCACCACAGCAAGCAAAGTAATAGAGTGGAGTTTCTTCAGAGCATGATGAACCAACAAGTGGCAGAGGACATGCAAGAGCACTTCGTCTAAAAAAGAAAAAGATGGATTAGTTTAGTGTTTGAAAAGCTAAAAGATAAAAAGCTACAGTAGTAAGGTAAAAGTACTAATCTATAAGAAAAGTACTGTATTATCTGTGAAACAAATTTTGAGGCCCGAGGGCAGTGTATTCGCGCCGTCGACGGTGACGGCGACAGCAGTATTTCGAAAAACTTCAAAAGACGATGCCGCACATCAAAGGATGCCGCAAAAAAAACGAATACACTGCCCGAGGGGTAATAAACGGGAGAAAGCTTCAGGGAATGTGTGTCACCAAAGTTACGAAAATGCTCTAATAATGGCCGCAAGAGGATCAAAAGATTTTCGTCTCAACAGTAATAAAAACCTCCCAGGCTATGACATTTATCAAAACTAAGGATAGTCAGCAGCTACCCCCAATGATATACCTTTTAGGCTAGAGCAATTACAGTAATCATCTGATAAAAAAGGAAGTATCCTCTTGGCACATATCTGATGTAAAAACAGTCCTAATAAAATTATCCTATCCTAGTTTACTATCTTCCTAATCCTTATCCCTGATTCATCCCTAAATCCCACAACAACTTACTTTATCTCTGTAACTCTCATATTTTTAATATCTTCCCATAAATTCTTTGCTTCAGTTGTGGCTGGAGAATCTGGATCAGCTGCTGTCAGGGGAAGAAGAAAAGCAAACACGCACACCAAAGAAATAATACCAAAAAATTTGTATGAATTCATTATGCTATTGTTCTTGTCGATGAAAATGGAAATACACTTGAAAATTCTTGTCGCTTTTGTTGATGAAATTAGTTAAGCGTTGTTGAGTTGGTCAGTGTTTACCTGAAAAAAATAACCTTTTAGATATAAGTGGAAGTGAAAATAAGTACAAAGTTAAATATAATACAAAGACATCGAAAAACGAATATATCGCGATCACGAGAAAAGAGAGAAAAATGTAGGAACGATTGAGAGAAAAAAACTCGATTACAAAAGAATTTTTTTATACGATTAAATTTCAATTTAGTCCTTCAATTTTAGATAGAAGAAAATTGAGCGAGATAGAGCCAAGATGGAAGAGAAGGAGAGAGACAGAAAAAATGAGATAGAAAAAAAAAAAAAAAAACACAACATTTTTAGAAGCAAAAAAGGTATAAAAAAACATGAAGGAAGTTTGCATGAATAAGATTTAACTAAATTTCTCATCTACTTCTGGCTATAAAAATGAGATAGAGAGAAATTGTTGCTGCTGGTATTTATACACCACTAACAACAACAAAGCTGACAAATAATTAATCAAAGCTAACAATCAATGACGTGATTAAAGGTTTAATATTAATCGATGTCACGTCAAAACTCTTAGTTGCAGCAGATGTTAAAGATAATTCAGAGGCTAATAAAAATGATGACTTAAAAAACTAAAAATAAATACTATACCTTTGGGAAACAAATAAATAGAAAAAAAGCTGCAAATTAAATAATTTTTGCCTTAACCGGATTGAGCTACAAATTAGCTAATCGAAAAAAACTAGCTTGAAGGGAATATCAAACAAAGCAAAATTTCTCAATTGTTGACTTTGCTTATCATGATAGACATATTACAGTATATTCACAATTAAAAAAGAGTTCTAAAATGATGACTTTTAAAAATGTTTATGAAAAAGTCAAATGCAATGCATTTTAAAAAGCTTTTTAATCATTAATAATGCTTTTTTCCACGGAGTCCCAACAATGAATCAAAAGGGGAAATGACTAAAACTAAACAAAAAAATGGTGTTTCTCAATCAAGCAAAAAATATTTTTCGTAACAATGCTTTCAATCATCATCAACAATAAAAGAACAACTAAAATCATCTACAGACTGTTGGAAGATGGAAAAAACCGAACATTTAATTTTTAGACGTTGAATTTGAATTCGACGACCTCTTGAAAAAAATGTAAAAGACACATCTAATTTCCGTCTGTCATTAACTAAAATTCATAAGCAAAAAACATCTTCTATTTACCATAAAAAGACAAAAATGAAAAATAAAAACTGGAAATCGATGAAAGTCATTAACATTTAAAAATGAATGGGAAAGAAGAATGGAAGAAGAAAAAAGTGCCGATCTATCATTCACATCATCATCAGGTTAAGGTGTACCGACATTCAATGATCTTGCGCAAGAGTGAAAAAAAACGGAGAAGAAGAAAATTCTTTCGGGAAAGAAAAATAATAGAAATACAAAAAGGAAAGGCGCGAAGAAACACATGCCGCTGCCGCTAACAAGAGCCACACACAGAACCCTAAAAAAAAGAAAGAGTTCCCATTTTTGACAACGACGAGAAAAAGGTGGTTCTTTTTTGTTGTTTTGTTGTGTTGAATATATTTAGAGCGATCGGGCGGGGAGAAAATAAAAAAAAATATCGGCGGTAAGGGGCAACACGAAGAAAATTATATACGGCAAAGGTCAGGAACAAAATGGTAATCAAAAAAAGGTAGGAAGAAAGAAGGATGGACAATTTTTTCGTGGGTAAAAAAATTCATAAAAATTGAAAACAGAAGGTAAAACTTTTGGGAAAAAAATAAAATTTAAAATAAAAATCATATAAATACTCTTCATCAAAGAAAAAGAGCCACATTGATGGAACGATCATTGTCATTATTCTTCGACTTCAAAGGAGAAGTGTCTTTTTGAAAAAAATAACGGAGAGAAAAAAAAACAAGTTTAAAATCTTGGAAATAAAAATTTAATAATGTACGTCAACTTTTTAAACCCATCTTCTTTTTCTTCTCTTTTTCCATAGTCTAAAAATTGAATTTCAAAAAAGTAAAGTTTCAAAAAACCAAATGTATCAAACTCATGCTGTGAAAAGTAGAAAGAGTGAAGAAAAACAAAAATGGATTAAAAGTTTCAAAAGTTACAAAACACCATTTTTAAAAACACAACAACACCAAAACATAATACCGTATTACTTGAGCTGTTTTGTTGCCATCCTATAAAATTAAATCTTATTATTTCAGTACCAAAAAGTAATACAAAAACAGTCTGGTCAAACATTAAACATATAAGAATCACAGCTACAGTAATCAGATCACGAAGTTTCCATAAGCTGATATGATGATTAAAAATTACTGTAGTATGACAATAATTTTCACTCAATTATTTCAAAACGTAATATAACAAAAAACCGTGGTCAAACATCACCTAATAAGAATCAAAGTTGAAAGAGATAAGCTACAGTAATCTAATCAATCAATCTCATTTTACTTTAATATTTCGATGATGTAAAATCCATTTACAGTTACAGTATTATTGCAAATTTAGTCAGCTAAAAACTTTGTAGCAAAAAAATGGGCTAACAGTTGTATAGTTTTTTTTCGCCAACAACAGAAAGCAAAAGGTCGAAACCAAGCTAAAAAGAGAAACAAACAAACGTTCAAGAACAACAACTTCAAAACACATTTTTATTGCTTTTTTTTGGCTTAAACCGGGACTTCCTTTGTTGTTTTGAAAGAACTTTTTTCTTATCACGCACAAACTTTAAGTTAAATGAAAGGGAATTCTAAATTTTTAGGAAAATAGAAATCTGTAAAACTATACAAAGCTGGCTATTGTTGAAAAACATCTACTTCATTTGACACCAAACGGTTTTGAACCAACAACAATTGTTTTACTGTTATAAACAATAGCATCAAACAAGTGTCAAAAAGAACACCATCGGAGATAACTTTCTTTCTTGTAGTTAGCTATATAAAAAAGAACAAAAGACAAAATAGAAGAAAAAAGGCTAACACCGGATATGACAAAAAAGAGAGAAGGGTAATAAATCGTTTTGGAAAAGGCCAGCTCATATTTTTTTGCAATGTCCGAAAATCCTTTTTATATTTTTTTTCTTTTAAAAATTGGAGGCAGCAGCAACATCTCAGCCATTTGGGAGTAAAAAAAGAAAGAGAGAGAAAAAATTAAGGGACAATTGTTTTAAGAAAAAAATGAAAGATTTTTATAGATTGTTTAATGGGATGGGAGGAGGAAAAGAGAGGTTTAACTGCATTTGCTTGCTGCTGTGTTGGTCGTTTGCCCTTTGGGGAGGCTATTGTTTTTATTCCCTAAGGGAAGCAATTTTGCTAATGAACCAGTTGAAGGCAGGCAAATGAAAAAAAAAACACAACAAAGATTTAGTGTTATAATATCAAAACAATCAACAACACTTTAGGGAATATTAAGTTTTAGGAAAAAAGGTAAAAAGAGATTTTTAATTGAAGGAAGAACCTCATTAGCAGAACATGAAGAAAGACAAAAATGAAGAATTCAAGTAGCAATGACAGCTACAGTATGCTTACAACAAGTGAATGTAGATCTCAAGCAACGATGACAACTACAGTATGCTTTATAAAAAGTGCCAAATCCGAACCTCCATGTTAATGGTGTTTTGGCATTTTTGGTTTCTATTGCAGCAGCAATCTAATCATGCTCCTCCATAAAAGCGCATCTATTCAAAGCACGTCGAAAAAAATGAAAGCGAACATAAAAATTAATTAATGCAAGCATCCGCATTCCTCCAAAACATCGAATAAATAATTTAATGATGAAACATAAAACCACCATCATGGAATCATCAGACGAACATTAACCACAATGCATCAGACAGCAACAGAATGCAATTGTAAAAGCAAGCACCTCCACCATTTACAACCACGTAATAAAGAAAAAATAACAAACGCAAAATACAAAAATAATAAAGCGATTAAAATAACACTGATACCGTAACCATAACCAAAAAGCTGTTAAGAAAAAACTTTATAAATGTTTAAAAAACAAAAGAAAGCATAAATATAAGCAAAAAAAGCAACAACTAATTCTATCAAACCTTTTAACATTATTATAAAATTATTACGAATGAAGAAGTTGATCCTTTTTTGGAGCATATGGATCATTGATGACATGAAGATAATGATAATTCATCCATCGAAAAAATTGTGTTGTTTGAGCAGTAACATTTGTGAAGTGACAAGCAAATAGCAGAAGATTACGAGGTTGAACATGCCATGCAAATCGCATAAATACTGATGAATATCCTATAAGAGCAACAGTCATATTCCCAGAAATAAGATCAGGATTTTTCTTTAGATCCGCGATAGCAGCGAGTGGAAGGCCTAAAAATTAATGAAATGAATACAGATAAAAGATACAAAAACAACCCCAATTTGCAACAGGTCCCCAAAAATGTGTTGAAAGAAAGTAATCAATCCATTGCTTCTTTGTTGATTGACGAAAATATGATGTTATTGATCGAGAGATTGATGACATTTGAAGATACTGGAGATATAAGTATATGGATTTTTACCTAAAAATCAATAAGCAAATTAGAATAACAAGTCCAAGAACATCAACAAAATGTTACAACAAATCGCGAAAAGAAATCAGGGAATAAGTACATAAAATTGCGGTAAAAATGGATCAACAAAGTGAGACACGGAAGTTAACCCACCATGTCCAGCATAATCAAAAACACGTTTAAACTTTAAACAAACGAAACATCAAAAAACAAACACGAAAAGAAGTAAAAAAACCAAAGAAAAACGCCTGCAGCAATTATTTATTACTAATTCATTTTCGATCAAAAAAAATGTAATGCATTAGTCATCGACGAAAAAAACAACCCGACAAAGGAAAGAATGTAAAAGTCACGTTTAACGGTTTTTTAAGGGTGTAAATACGAAGAAAATATGGCTTCAAGAAAGTTTACCAACAAGGAGAAAACTAAATTAGCAGCAGCAACAACACCAAAAAACAGATCTTTTACTTTTCTAATGCAACGGTGCTGCTGGAAGTAGGTTGGTGAAAAAAATCTATATGACCTAATTGGAGATTGTCCTGTTTTTTTCTTGCTGCTAAAAAAGGGAAAGAAGATGGTGGAAAATGCCCCGACAAAAGTTCGACATAAATTGAGACTATCGCCTTTCATCTCATGCATTTAAAGGAAGAAGATTGAAGGAAGGAAAAGGGAAGCATCAAATGATGTGGGAAGAAAAATACGGAGGAGGAAAGAAAAGAAGATGAAAGAATCAGTTCAAAAAGTGAATTAAATCTATTCGTCTTTGTTCACAAAAGCAAATTCACGGACAATTTCAATTTCCGTCATTTATGTCTTTCTTTGGTGGCGTTTAACAATGAATAATAAGATCTAAGGAGAGAAATTTCGATCAAGTACATGCCCATTTCCATAAAGACCTGCAAAATATTTATACAGAAATGAAAAGAAGAATATAAACACAAAAGACGAGCAAGAACAAAAGTGTAGACGCTGATTCTCTCTTATAAATATTCAATGACCATCATAAGAAAAAAATGAATCAGCAACAATAATAGTTTTGCAAAATTATTGTGTTAAAGAACAACAACTTTCACTTTTTCTAAATCTCAAAAGATATTTTCTTGCTTTGATGAGGGGCAAAATAGAGGAAAAGAAAAAAGACAGCAGCAAAAGTTCAGCAGCAACAGCAACACAGGAAAAGTAGGAGAAGGAAAAGAAAGGCGATAAATTTGAAGTTTGAAGTGGGAAAGCAAACAAGCGTAAATAAAATTAACACACAAAAATATCCACGAAAAAGTTAAAACTACAATTTTTATTACATTTTATGCTAGTTTAAAAACGAGAATGGCATTTTTAAAGAAAAAGATTGCAGCAAAAAAACTTTAAGAAAATTTGAAAAAATTCGATGCAAAAAAAAGTTGCAATTCCAAAAAACCTTTCTTCTCGTTTTGCCAAAACGTACAGTAATCAAAAATTGTAACATCTTGAACTTTTAGGATTCCTGTACACTTTCATAAGCTTCACAAAAATTAAATAATGTGATTTTTATTTTGTATTCAATTATTAAAGCATTAAAAATGCCAAAATGCAAAAAAGTTTTTTTCAATTCTTTGCCAAACTTGGATAAAAACTTTTTTAAGCGTAATAAATTTTTAAAAAATTGACCACAACAAAAAAAATTTTTGGAGATGAAAAAAACCATGACAACAAACACGGATATGCAATTTTTTGATGAAAAAAGTAGCGATAGCAAAAATAAAAGTTTTGCGGGGATGAGTCAGATGGAAAAAATTGAAAAGCCGGTTTTGATCATCCCTCAAAATAAATTTTTATTGTTTTGGGCGGATATATATGTTTTTTCATGTTAGAAAAAAAGCGTAAAACGTTTTGGATTGACGATTTAAATAATAAATCACATGAAAAAAGTGGTCACAGAAGAATCCTCTGAGAGGATAGAAAACAAAAAAATCAGAGGATGGCTCTGAATCGGGTAATTTTTATTCACCACAAAAATGGGTAAAGGTATAATTTTTAGGTAAATAACAGATTTAGAAGTTTTCAAAAAATTAGGGTAAAAATAGGATAAAGAGAGATTTGTTAGTAAAGGGATTTGGTATATCCATTTTTAGGGAAACAGGTATACACATAATTTGTTGTTTCAGAGGAAATAATTTTTTTGAAGAACAACTTTTATAATTGTTGAATGTAGGTCAAGTAAATTACTGTAATATTGCATACAGTATGCAGTTCTGATAGTTTTACTGTAAGTAATATTACTGTAATCAAAGAGGTCAGCATCATTTTATTTCGGAGGTGGCAGAAACCATTTCAAAGGCGGCATCCCTTTGATCTTGTGCCGATGGCGGTAAAAAATCAAAAGGTTTTTTATGATTCTGAAGGGGACACGTGCTCCTTCCCTTGTTGACGTTCCTGTTACTGTAATGGGCGATAATAAACTTTTACCACTTTTTACAACTTTGTTAATTTAATGCAAATTTGTATGAATCGTGTCCTTTCAAAAAGAGATTAATTTTGAACAAATTTTATTAATAATATAAAAATACCTCATAGAAACTCTGGAATTTAAAAAAAAATATATAGAAATCTCTCGTTTACATAAAAAACTAATAGAATCTTCAATGATATAGATAGAAAAAAGCAAAACCCATAACCTGATAGTAATAAAAAAAGTACCACAAAAAATATTCGATGTAAAAACAGAAGAAAAAACAATATAATAACAATAATAATAGTAATAATTTACAGTAATATATATTTTTTAGTTTCGTTTGCATTCGTAAATTTTGAAAGATATTTAGTGTTATGATATATAGGAAGGAAAAAGAGGATACGGTAGCGATTTAGGATAAGAAATTATTTGAATATAAATTGAAAGTTGGTGAAACATGGTACTGTAATGGTAAAAAAATACAAATAGGTAAGCAATACTTTATTTCAGAGGGGGCAGAAACCGTTTTGAGGGATGCCGCCTTTGATCTTTTGCCGAAGGCGGTAAAAGATCAAAGGAGTTTTATGATTTTGGAAGAGGCACAGGCTCTTGGGGAATCAAACTGCTGACGTCACTGATCAGATTGTATATGATTACAATACCCAAAAATTTGTAAATTACAACACCGGAAAAATTTGAATAAATCGCTACCGTATCCTTAAAAGCAAAACTTTGAAAGAAACCTGCTAAAAATCAATAATAATAACAAAAAGCTATGACTTGAAATAACTCATTTTTTTCGTACCACAGTAATATTGCATCTTTAATTAAATTTTTATGGCTTAATAGTTCGAAGATCAAGAATATCATCATCTGATTCATCCCCAAAATCGATATCTCTCATTGGGACTCTTTCAAAGCCGTCATGTTTGGAGGACCATTTCCACGATTGAAAAGAAGTATAAAGAAAATAAAAGACTATCGACAGCAGAATGAATGCTGTCAACAACGCCACATACATTCGACCACCCCTTAAGGAATATGGTTGATGAAGAACAAATTCTTGCCAAGTCGATTCATTTTCCATTACAGTAATTTCAAGGATTTGTGGTGTGAAATTGGGACTTTCAATTCGAAGAGAATATTGCCCTGGGGCAAGTGATTGATGGAAAAAGCCTGTTGAAGTTGTTGAAAGGCAAAGGGGTTGTTGCAGCATGCCTGTAGGGATGGAAGAAAGGGTAATATTTGCATGAGGTAATTTTGTACCCTGAGAGGATAAAACTTCACCAGAAATTCCTTGAAGTCGTTTTTGAAGAATTGAAATCATTGAAGCTTGATTTTCTTCAAATAAATGTTGAACTCCACGTTGTTCATAACAACAGGCTGTCTGGATCAGTAAGGCATCTGGAGCCTTCCATGGCCAATAATGTGGTGACCATTTAAAGCCACCAAGCACCGGGCGAGGATTATGATCATTTGAACAAACGTCCATGGAATTCTGAAAATTCGTATTTTGGTAAATTCTGTAAATGTGAAATACAGTATGCACTTTGTTAAATTTGGTTACTGTACTTCCATATGCAAATTTAAATTCTATCCCCGCAAAAGTTTTATTTTTACTATCGTTTTTTCATCAAAATTGCATATCCGTGTTTGTTGTCATGGTTTTTTTCTCCTCCAAAAATTATTTTTGTTGTGGTCACTTTTTTTTAAATTTTTACGCCCAAAAAGTTTTTATCCAAGTTCAACGAAGAATTGAAAAAACCAGTTTTGCCTTGATTTTTAATTTGCTAGCACTTTTAATGTTTTAAAAATTTAAGGAACAAAATCTACAAAATTAAATTTTTTTAAAAAGCTTATTAAAAGGTAAGTAATTACTGCAGTAATTACGAAAGTAAAACATGTTGCACTTATTTTATTACTGTACCTTTTTTCAAAAAGAAGACATTTTTTGGCATGAAAAATAACGTCGAAAAATTTGCAACATTTTTTTTGCATCAAATTTTTTTAAAAGTTTTTTAAAAAGTTTTTTGCTGCTGCTGCTGAAACTTTTTTTCTATAAAAATGGCATTCACGTTTTAAAACTTGCATTAAAATGAAATAAAATTGTAGTTTAAACTTTTTCATGGATATTTTTTTATGTTAAGTTTATTTACGCTTGTTTGCTTTCCCACTTCAAATCTATTCCTTTTTCTTTTCTCTCTTTTGCTGCTGCTGGAGTTGCTGCTGGGTAGAAGAGTTGCTATTGAACTTATTAGACATGGTAATTTAGTAAAAAAGCCAGGACAAGTCAAAAAATTTTGACCGTTGGCGGATTTTTTCTTAAGAAAATAAAAAATTTAGTTTTTTTTAATTCTTAAAAATCAGGGCCCTGTCCCAAAGACGACAGCAGCAGTTTATTTCATACGAAGCAGAAACAATTTCGAAAAAGAAACAATTTCATCGGCAAATTTTTATTTTATCTTGCGAATACAAAAATAAGGGAATGAAGCAAATTTGCATTTTTGATTTTTGTTTATTTTCGAAGGGGGGCGTTAACGAAAAAGTACCTTTTTATCTACCGTAACCTAACAAAATAGGTACAAACCTGATTCATTTGTCTATGATTTTGAACATATAATTCTGCCATCTGCATTGTTAAAGGCTTTTTTCCACTTAAAAGAGCATTCGTAATTGCAGACATTCCAACTTCATCACTATCCATATTATTTCCCATATTTGTAAATCCATTTCCCCCAAAACTATTCTGCCTCATCGAAGAATTTCTTTGCAAATTTAGTCCGGAATCAATAAATCGAACTTTAAGTCCTCCAGCACCAATAATAACAATTAAATCAATTTCTGGAATAACTTTAAAAATTTCATTCAACAATGGCACAAATGGTGAAATTGAACCATAATCATGGCAATTTATTTGGGAATGTAAGATTTCTGGTAGTAAATAAATGGTTGAAGATGAAAGGATTTTGGAGATTATTGGAGATTCTTCAGAAGTTTGTGAAGATGGATCACATAGTTTATGAGCAAGCTGATATACGAATGTCTCGGTTTTCTGTAAAAGATTTTTTTAAGTAGGATTACTGTAACTTTTAAAATAATTAATAATAATATTAATCCTAATTTGAAATTTATAAGAATGCTTTTTAAAAAAAATATTAAGTCTAAGTTTTTGTATTTCAAAAACTCAAATTTATCCAGAAATTACGAAAATGCGATTATGACAATTTCTTTCGAAATCAATTCCAGTATTTTAAGAATGTAAAACGTCAAAATTCTGCAGATTTTTTGCATCTTTAATTTTTTCGAAATGTTGCAACCAAAAATCGCATCTGAAACAAAATTAAATTATGCAAATTTTTGAACTGTGATTAATTTATTCGATAATGACTTTCTCTCAACCCTCAAAAGATTTCGGTATTATTGATTGTTAAGATCTGGGTAAATCAAAATGTGAAGTTCGTCAAAAAGCGGCAAAGATCAAAAGAAAAAACCGAGACGGCAAATATCGATAATCCTTAATTTCTGCCTCAAAAATTTTGTATAATATTCGAATTTACAATTTCAGATATTTCAACCCATGAATAATTATTAAAATAGCAACTTACAGCTTCAACCGCCATTACCAAAGTTCTTGGACCTTTTTGGGCGCCAGTTTGGTAGACTTTCATTCCATCAACTTCTAACTGGCGAAGATTGCATGCTGTTGAAGAATCAATTATTCGGTCAAGTCCAGCCGAAGTTGACATTAAAACTTGATCAGGGGTAAAATGATCAGATGGATTTGCAGATGGAATAACACTAAATTCTTGGACAACATCTTTTTTGACGACATTTAGAAGGCTCTGAAAGAATGATAGGGATGTTATTTTGAATTTTTAAAATTATAGTATTTTTAAAATTATTTGCAAAAAATAATAAATTAAAATTGGGTTTAAAACAAGTTTTAAGCAAAGTGGAACAAAGCTACAGTATCCGTTAGCGCTGTGACAATCGGTGTTCTTTAATACAGTAGCATTTGAAAGTAAAACCACAGTATCCTCTATTACTAAAGTGTTTTACTGTTCCTAATAATTTTCACCTTCATAGGGTACTGTAGTTTTACATATTAGCATTATTAGATCTGTTAATTTTCATATAACTTTAAAAATCTACAGTACACGATTAAGACAAATGTTTGTTCAAGTGACGCCATGATTTTAACGACGGTATACTGTAATTTTGTAAAATTCTATACTATGATCAGCAACAAAAAAATTACAGTATACCAAAACCACTCTTTGTAAACATTAACAGTCATCCGACAAGAATACTGTAATGTCAACATATCATTATTTTTAACAATCTGTAGCAGAATTTCCCAAAGCAATTAAAACCTCCACCAAGGACAAAATCACCAAAAAAAATAATAATTAGAAAAAACAAAGTGCATTTATAAGCTTTTGTGAAAATTAAAAAATCTTGTGCAAAAAAATAAAGCAAAATAAAGACAATCTCTTTTTAGAAAATGTGAAAATATACACAATGCCATTAGGAAAATAAAACACCAAAAGAATTATAGGAATGAACATAAACAAATAAAAAAGAAGAGAGTATACAAAGGTAGTAACAGGGTTAAGCTCTTGCAGAAGTAACATTTGAACAGTAGGTTAGTTAGTGATATAAATTTTAAAAAACAATGGACAACACCTCGATTATTCCAGTGATGGCAGCTTCGGCACGTTTTGAATCATTTTTAGGTTGGCATCCAATTGCAATACCAAGTTGAAAGCGATCTGAGATTTCCATATTATCAACCATCAATGAAATATTTGTTTCATCCAATTTTGAAGGACAGCTTGAATTTGGACCACCAGATGCAACGAATGCCCTGAAAATAGAGGAAGGGATATAGATATAATAGGATCAAAACAAATTAACAAAAATAATATCGTCAGAGACAAAATCTCAATGCTCATTGTAAAAAACAAAAGAACCTAATCACAAACATACATATAAAAATTTGCATATTTACTGCTTACAGTACTCATCATGCTTGTAAAAATGGATAAATAACATACAACTGACTTTAAAGGTTATAAGCATAAAGGAATTCGAAAACACTAACTTAAGCAAATTTTTATATCCTATTCACAATCACAGAATCAACATGTCACAATTTTAGAAAACTCTGTCGACTAAAAATAATCAAAAACCAACCGTTTAACACTTTCATCAAATGCAGATGCATTAAATAACTTCGGCGTAAATTCACCCTTGTTATAAATCACAGAATGTGCAGCACCAGTTGAAAGAAGAATTACAGCATCAGGAGAGAATGTCTTCAATAATTGTAGATCATGCAGTTGATTATATGCAGGAAAGAAGCCAAGTTTTCCATGATTCAGCAACATTTTTAATAAAGGATCCGTTGTTGGACAAGTAGAATTTGCAACTTGTTTTAAAAGATCGCCAGAATCATTATCCAATGCAAGAAGGGCAAGCTTGACAGGACCGCTTCCACGAATAAGAATTTGTTGATTATCTTCAGAATTGCAGGGGATATCTTTCATTGTAATATTGAAGATCTTAACTGGACCAATGTCAATATCGATTTCAAATTGATATGGTTGATGATCAGCATGAATTACTTCGAGCTAAAAATGAAATTTTTAAATTACGGTAGTTAAATATATAATGTAGATTCTGCAGTTCAACAACTAACACAAGTAATACAGTAGCAGACTGTACCACGATCAAGAAAAAACGCTGCTGCTACAGTATCTCAAATCCCCACAAAAAAAACAAACCTTGTATTTCCCAGGACTTAATAATCTCCAATACTCTCCAAGTGAAGTTGTAGTAATATTTTTTCCACCTGTCACACTTCCATCAGCAATTCGAATTGTAGCATTTCCAAGTGGATTTCCTTGAGCATCTGTGACAATCCCTTTTACACCTCGATGTACCATTTCCATATATGAAATCAATGAGAATTTATGTTCATTCCAAAGTGTTGGATACATTGAATCAAAAGGAAATTTGAAGCATCCTTGTTCAACAGTAATTTCCATGGAATTCGAATTTAAATATTGCCAATCTTGCATTCCACCGGCGAGATGATACCTATAAAAAGATTGTTGTGAAAGTGTTAAATGACGATGGGAAAATTTTTAAGGACAGATTTTAAGGGATACAGTTAAGGTGCAAAGCAATTCAATTTTTCACGATTACACAACTACCAAAAAGAAGACCTAACAACGTGAAAAAACAAGTACATTAGGATCTGGGGATACTGTAGAATGTTCAAAAGCACTTATTCTGTCCACCGCCACCGCCGGCGATAAATTGAAAAGTTCAAAAGGATTTGCAGAAGATCAAAAGGTGCCGCTGGCAGTGGTGATGTTACGAAAATAATGGAACACTGATTCTGTCTCAGAAATATCTATGCCCGGAGGAGAAATTTGCATAAACGCACTTAAAAACTTTTGCTCCAAATTTTTACTGCTTGGGGTAATAAAAAAGCACTCCGATCAGATACCTTTTTCTATTAATTTGTCTCTAAAAATTCTCCCCAAAAGCACCCGAATCACAGAACTTATCCAAATCAAAAAAAATCCAACAAAAGCTTACCATCCTGCACCATTTGTAATTCCATGATAGAAGGAATCTCCCATTGCTGCTAAGCCACATCTTCGTCCAGTTTTCCACATATTTCGATGAGCTCGAGCATATTGATATGCAAGTTCAACAAATAATTTATCATCAGGGGAAGATGTATAAATTCCATCTTTTCCAGAATCTGAATCATCATATGGATAATTTGCAACAAGTGAACCCCCATGCAAATTTGCTGATAGAACAAAGGGATAAGCTAATATCCATTTCATAACTGCTATTACTTCAGGTTGAAATTGATATCCTCCAGATTCTTCTTTATGTGCAGGATATCGAGCAGGAAAATTTCGATTTAGATCAACATTTGCAGCATTCGCCCTTCCAAGGTATGATAAATCATTTCGATCTCCAGGTTTTCCCATTTCATATCCATCTGGATTCTGAAAATGTTGACTTATTAAAGATAAAATCAAATAAAACAAATCCCAAAACTTACCATTGAAGGCATAATATGAATTCTTGTTAAATTTACCATATTTGTAAGATATTCATTTTTACCATAATTTTTACAAAGAATTTCAATGAGATACAGTAGCGTTTCACGTCCCACCACTTCATTGCCATGCATATTTCCAACATATTTAAATTCAGGTTCAAGAAGTTCATGTTCCGTTGGATTATCAGAAATTATTAGAACCCAAAGTTCTCGACCTTGAAGAGATTTTCCAATTGTATATAAATGTGTAATAGATTTATATTCATCAGCAAACTGCCTTAGCCATGACGTCATTTCATCGTAGTTGTGATTCTTCATCCTAAAAAATTTTGGATTAATATAATGTAGGTTCAAGCGACATTGGGAGTTATACAAGGTATCCCAAGCGAGATCATAAATTTGGTAGCGTGCAAGATTTATCTATTCTTGTTCAAACAAAACGAATATCCAGCTAAAGGAAATCTTCATAAACAAATTAGTTAAACTATACAATGTGTTTTTGTTTGAACAGAAGATATAATTTTTCCAGCTAACAGAATTTTTCGATCTTGCTGCTGCTGGAGGTACACACAAGTCTTATCAGTACACGAAAATATAATTAACATCTCCAAAATCCTCCACTAATAGCATATTCAGCTTTCTCCCAACTTCAACATCCTTCAAAAACCCTTACCGATCCTTTGGAACATCTTCAAAATCTCCAACAATATTCTTCATCACATCCATTGAACGAAAGAATGTTTCATTTTGAATTTGTTCAGAAAAATAATGTGATAAAGCATCAAATTTTTCATTTTCTAGTTCAAACGGTGATGCAATAATATCTGAATCCCAATTTATTGCTGCTGCACATGTCGATGTTAGTAGTAGTAGAGGTGAAGAAAATAATAACACAAGAAATTGTACGATGCCTGCATCGCGCATTTTTCTGTGTTATTAAATATATATATATCAATTTATCCCAGTTGTTTGAGGGAGGGGATGATGTTACCTGAAAAAAAGTAGTGATTAGTGATAAGAAAAAAAGTAAGATAATCGACGATAAGTTGTTTTAGATTTTTAAAGAGAATCTGGAACCTTAAGTATGAAAGATATAAGCAAATTCAGTTGAGAAAAGCTTGCTGCAGAAAATTAGAGCTTCACAAATGGTGCGGATTCGATTAAATTAGTGATAATATATCTAATTAGCAAATCCGCAACATTTATAAAGCTCTAATTTTTGTTACAAGCTTTTTACAACTAAATTTGCCAAACTATTCCCTACTTCAAGTTCCAGATTCTCTTTAAAGAATTTAAAGATCAACAAAGATATTATTCAACATTCACAAAATAAAAGAACGAATCACGTGTAAAAAAACAAAGCTCAAATTCTTTAACGAACTTAAATAAAAACCACGGAACAAGATCAAACACAAAAAAAAATCCAAGTCTAATGTTTGGGTTGAGTCCAGAATGACAAATTCTTTCATTCGCTCATTTAATTTTTTACATTAAAGTCAAGTCAAAGCAAGACAGGTAAGAGAAAAGAAAAACCCAGTCTATTTTTGAGCAGCAGACTCTCTCTCTCCAATTCCGTTTTCTCTCTATTTCTCGATATTATAAAATTGACAGTTCCGCATCGTGTCAAATCTACAACAAAGGGGAAAGCAAGTTTGCAAACAAGAATAATACCACTTTTTTCTTGCTTGCTTTTTTTTATTGAGCAACTACTAAAAAATGATTGCTAAAAAAACCATATGTTTAAGGGATGATGGCAGCGGACACATGTACTAATAGAAAAATTGTTTTTTTTGATTAGGCAATGAAAAATGGGGAGGGAAAAAAAGAAACATAACAAAAACACAAAAAATAGGGCCAATTTAGCAAAAGAGAAGATGTGGGAGTTATTTTAGAAATTCCGGAATTGTGATAAAAACAATTTTTTGCTGACCATTGAATAACTATCTCTAATTGTGGATTTAAATTTACATAAGAATGCGAATATATACATTACCGTATGGATTAATTACAGTAACTTCCATTGTCAAAAGCATAAACTTTGGAAAGTTTTGCATTACCCTAAAGTATTAAAGTATACTGTAGTTATCACAACGTTGAAAAAAGCATATTGTAATTGCCTAAATTTACTCCAGGTTGTTGCTTACCGTATCCATCATAAAATATAATACGGCGGCAACACAAAACAGCTTTTTCAAAACAATTTCAATCAAAATAAACTTTTTTTATTAAACAATTCTATTAATAAATCAATTTCATTCTCTCATACAATAAAATTCAATCAAAGCAAAAAAATCAACAAAGAAGCTATATATTGATTAAACAATTAAAAATAATAGCCAATATTTTTAGGCATTGTTTAACCCATTAAAATAACAACAACAACAACCAAAAACACATAAAACTTTAAAATAATATTTGCATTTGCTTCTTATTTAATTGAACGACCCTTTACTTGAACACGTGAAGCTTGTTTATCCATGATACGTTTTTCTTCTTTGAATGCAAGCTTATTCATTTTCTTTTCCATTCGACGATCACGTTGCTGCTCTTTAATACCTTGTTTACGAAGGCGTCGCTCTTCAGCTGTTTCACCCTTCGGTCGGAAGGTTGATACTGATGCTCCAGAGATTACAGAAACTTTATCCACTTCCATTGCCTAAAAAAGAGTGATTAAAAAAGATCAAAGACAGTATAAGCAACAACATACATTAAGTTCATTTAAATCTTTCTTTGTAATACCCATTTTTTTCTTTGATGGTTCTCGAATTACAGTTGGATGATTGTATGCTGTTGAATAGGTTGAAAGAATAGATTCACAATCCCAATGATTTCTTTTTCGACCTTGTGGTTCAAGGGTAACACGTTCCATCTTTTCTGGATGCTTTTCACTCTTTTCTGCCATTAACAAAGTTTTAATTTTGATATCTTCTGATGGTGGTTGAAGTTCATCAAAGCGAATTCTTCTAGAGCCTTCCATTTCAGCAAGTCGCTGCTTCCATTCTTCACGAGTTAGCTCTTCTTCGCCTTCATCTTCTTCGTCCTCATTTTCTTCATCATCTGAAGCTCCATATCCAATATGTTCATCATCATATTCTTCACAAATTTTTTCGAAATGTTCATCAATATTTCGAAGACCTTCTGAGCGTGGCATAATTGATGAAGAGATGGAGCCACTTGTCATCATTTCAACAAGTTTACCACGCTTTCCAATACCATATTGTTGATGAGGAGCACCTTGTTCGGATCCTTCTAAAACCGATACTTTATTAAAACTGTTACTGAAACAAAAAAAGTTATACCAAAATCATCCATATCATCATCGTCTTCATCGCCAGAAGACTCATCCGAGAATTTTTCACGAACAAGACCAAAACGTTCCATAATTTCAGCACGTCCAGATTTTTCATCCATCATATGTCCTCCATCATCCTCCATAAGTTCACCTTCACCACCATTTGCAAGTTCCATAAAGTCATCTTCAAGTTCATCAAAATCTTCTTCACCTTCAAGCTAAAAAGAGCAAAATATTATTAATATGTTAATTATCGAAATGAATAAATACCAAAAAAATACCTGTGCAACAACTTCAGGATCAACATTAAAGTTAATACTATTTGATGGAGCAGCTTGATTCAACAATCCAACTTTAAGTTCAACACCTTTTGTTTCAAAGATTGTACTTGGAAGTTTGATAGCATCTTTTGGCACAGTAATCACGGATCGATCTTCAATATCAGCACCGACAACCTAAAATAAAGAAAGATTAATATCAACAGCTTTGATCATTGTAAGCGAAGGTGATCTTAAACTCAAAAGGTTGTAGCAAGGATCAATCCCAAGATAGACTACGTAAAATAGCTTAAAGTCAAGGGATGACGGATGAGACTGCCATGAAATAGCTCAGACAGCTTCACATACCTCATTTCGATCTTTCAAATGTTGAAGATAATCATAATCATTATCATAATAAATACCATATTTAATTTGTTCTTCTTTCTTCTATAAAAAGTAGCAAGATTAGATAAAAGTTGAACAAAGCCGCAGCAACTTTGCTTACCTTATTCTGTGGGAATGGAGCAAAGATTCGATCACCTGCAGATGAATCAGCAATAAGTGGATCCTTTTGGCTTCGATGAATAAGAGAGAATTTTAAGCCTTCATTTTGTTTGATAAAAGCTTTTTTCTTGCCCTAAAAATTGCAATGTTGAAAAAATGTTGAAGAAAGTGGAAAAGAAACAAACCATGTTTAAGGTGATATAAATTCAAGAATAAGGATTATGTGAGACCTAAAAAGGGATATTAAAAGTTTAGTAAAGTTTTAAAGTAATTTGAATAAAAATATAACGAAATTATTACAACAAAAATTTATGTTAAAAATGGTTTTTGTTGAAACTTCTTTTTTTCTTGGGAAAATTTTTTTCAGCTGATCGTCGGCGTTTTCGTGTTAAGACAAATGTTGAATAGATTGAACAAAATTTAAAAATTGTAGTAAAAATGTGTTTTTTTAATGCAGTTTTTGAGTAATTTTTTTAAATTTTTAATATTTTTTTCAAATCACAAAAATTAATTACCTCTTCCAGGTATTTTATTAAACCCTTGGTAATCAATAAAAAGCGAATTTGTATTCGAGTTCCCACTGTAAAAATTCATATTTTGATTTTACACTTTTTAATAAAAAACGAGAATTTACATGCAAGTTTGCATTATAAAACTGAAAATCAAATTGATGTTGAATTCGACGATTTAAAATTATAAAATAAGTAAACATATAGAGATATTATACGGGAACAATTTTAATCATTTCACATACATACGGAATCTATTACTAGAGAATGAGATAATACTAAAGAGAGCTAAGAACCTTCAGTAAGAAAAATTAAGTCAATTCACTTACACAAGCAATAACATAGGAGTTAAAAACTGTTGCGCATTCGAAAAAATTGGGATAATATATCTGAAATGTATATCCTCAACATTTATTCAGCTCTAATTTTTTGGTGTTAAATTTTTTTGCAACTAAGATTACTGAAGTTTTGGTAAAGCCTTTCTATTTTGCATTTTTACTACACAGTGGAACCTCGTTATATAAAAAAATTTTTGCGAGTATTTCTTACTTTCCGTTTTTTCCTCATGTCCACCGTTTTTCTTGTTTACGCTTCTTCTTTTCTTTTTGTTTGAAAGAAGAATGAAGCTGTTCATGATTTGGATATTCTAGACAAAGATGTTCTGCTTGAAATGTTCAAAGCGGGTTTAACTAAAACTATTAAAATATTTTAAAAAATTTTTGTTGATTTTTCTTGTTCGTTGATTTATTTATTTAATAAATTTTTATTTGTATTTTGTAGAGTAGGATATTTTAAAAAACTTGCAGTAATTTTGCTTTTTAATTTATGAATACTTTAAAATCATAATTTTTAATGATGATCTACTTTCATTTTTTAAAATATTTCTCTTAATTTTTTTCAGTATTTGTTTTGTGATTTCATGGTTAATTTTAATCTTCTAAATCATTATGGTGCATCATGGGTTCGTGACCCTTCCGAAATCTCAAAAATCTTTTGTTCTTTTACCGCCAAACGGGTACAGTAGACGTTTTACGAAAAAGTTGATCATTTCACATACACATACTCAAAATTGGAGAATATAATAATACACTTAAATGACATTTTTGAGAATTTTGTGAAAGTCAAGAAATTTGAATTGTAAGTTTTTTCCATCCATGGGTTTTTACCGTATCCGTTCCACTGTTTTTGGGACAGTAATCAAAATATATTTTAATGCATTTGCTTCAATAAAAAGACCCTGATTTTTAGTTTTGTGTTGGACAAACCTGAAAATCAAGGATCAAAAAATATTTAAAGCCTCCACCGGTGCCGGCTTTAAATAAAGGGCCCTTTTTTACATTATAAAAGTTTTCAAAAATTCAAAAAAGAATGTTTTGATACAAAAATAATAAAGAAATATTTTTTTGCTTTCGCCTCAATTTGAGCAACAAGAAACAAAGAAAATAAAATTGCAATGATTCATTTCAATTTTAAAAATATGTATCATTTTCTGACTTTTTAACGTTCCCGGGAATTCCCGTTTTCTAAGAAGTCAGCAGCAAATTATTTCGGAGGACGAAGTAACCATTTCGAGGGGAAGGATATGCCTTTGATCTTGTACCGATGGCACTACCTTGGCAGTGAAAAATCAAACTTTTTTTATGATTTTAGAGAAGACATGTGCCCCTAATGTCCTAAGATAATGTTGCGTTATACAAAAAACATGTTTCTTGATCATTGATTAACAGCAATTTGAATTATCAATACATGCTGCATGATCAGGAACGTCAGGGACACCAGGGGCACCTGCTCCCTTAAATTCATAAAAAATCTTTTGATCTTTTACCGACATCGGCACAACATCAAAGATGCGCCAATTCACAATGGTTGTTTGTCTTCTCCCAAGAAATAAAATGGTGTTGATGTTCCTAAAAATGGGAAAGTTAAAAAAAACCCAAACAAAAATTTTGTTTCGAAATGATACATTTTAAAAATTTAAATGAATCACTATGGAATTTCTTCTTCCTTTTCGAATCCAAGCTGCGATATATATGAAGAAGATATTTTCCACTCGAGAAAATTTGTCATTTTTTTCTAACTTTTTTTTCGAGCTTTGTTGTGTTTATTACTATTCTTAATTATTTTAAATAAGGATAACACTTTTTAAATCATCAAAAATGGCCTAGCCGTTGCTGAGATCCGCAAAAATCTGAATTTTTTTTGAACAAAAAAAGAAGGAAGAAATTGATCAAAAAGTTTCGACGCGAAAATATGTTTTTAATGTATATCGCAGCTTGGATTCGAATATTCCATAGTGGAATCATTGAAATTTTTTCTTTGTTTTTTCATTGCTCAAATTATATCAGAGGCAAAAGTATTTCTTTATTGTTTTTCACAAAAAAACATTCTTCTTCTTTGAATATTTAAAAAAGTTTCAATGTGACCTAAAAAGCCTTTTAAAGGTAAAAAAATCACCGCAATTTGTTTCTTTTAATTTTCATAAGAATGTGAAACAAAACAACTAACATTTTGCTTATGACTTAATTACAAATTAATTTAAAACATAAAAACTTTTTTGAAGTAATTTTGATGTTATGGAACATTTATTAAGCTTGTAAAATCATATAATTTTTCATTACAAAACCAAAAATACAATCGTTAACATACATTTATATCAAAAACCTAGAAAAAATTAACATTTTTATGTAACTTGTGTAATTGGTGCTCGGGATACTGTAGAAATTTTAGCTGAAACTGCTACCTTTGGTTCCCGAAAATTTGAATAAAAATCAAAATATACTTTTCTGGTGAATTTACTGTAAAAAATTAATTATTAAAAAATTGTGTAAAAATTATGCAAATTTTTTACCTAATAATTAGCAAAGAAATACTTCCACACCAAGCAATAATATCCATGGCAAGAACAGAAAGGGATTGAAAGATATAAGCTAGAAGGGGAATGGAAGTAAAAACAGTCCTTCCAATAATTGTTAAACAATAAATGCAATGAAATAGAAACAGGGCACAAGACATGTCTAAAAAAGTACAGGAAATTAAAATTTTGGGCAATATCAAAAATTCAAATTTTTAGGGGTAAAAAGACAATGTTTTTCAGACCCTAAAAATTTGAAAAAAAATTTTAAGAATATTCCAAAAGAATTTCAACCCAAAAATTGGCATATTCTTAAAATTAGATAAGGAAATTTGCATGTTTTAATTATAATTAACAGGAGTCATTTTAAAAAACCTTTGATCTGGTGCCGATGGCGGTAAAAGATCAAAGGAATTTTATAACTTCGAAGAGGGCACGTTCTTATGTTTCCCCTCCCTTATCAAAATTTTTGAATAAAATTAGGAACTCATTCGAGCTGCTTTTTTGCTTTTTTTTTCAGCGCAGTAAACAAAAATTAAGCTAATGAACGTCATTTTTTGTGCAGACAATTCAATCAAAATTTATACCAGATGGATTTCATTTCCTTGAAATTTTGTAAAGAATGTGTGCTCTTTAGAACTAGGCATGGACCCGGGACTTGAAGTCCCGCTAAGTCCCGTCCCGGGACGGGATCCCAGGGGGACGGGACAGAGTTTTAACGGGACGGGACTTGAAAAAATTTTATCGGGATCCCGTGATTTTCGTTATTTCGAGGAAATTCGGTGCATTTGTTTATATTTCTTTCTAATTTCCATTTTGTTTTGTTACTATTGCTAAAACTATATTAAAAACCTATAGCACTAACAAAATTACAGATATACTCCTGTGAATAAAGGTGAATTTATTCAGTAAATTGAATTCTGGTTTGATGTACGAGAGGTGTAATTTGGCTGTTTTATTTAACTCCTTTACAACTTTAAATCCAATACATTTAAGAGAGGAAATACAATAACGGTTATTTAAGAGCTTGAGAAGAAGGAAGGAAAAGAGAGAGAGAAAGTGATCTACTTAGGTCAGAAAGGAAAGAAGGCGTGGCACTTGTGCGTGTCATCTCTTTGTAGCTTTGGATGAAGCCCTATCCTTCACACTCCCGCCAGAAAAAATGAGGGGGAATAATTGTTATTATCAGTGTTAAAACAGAAGACATGTGTTTTTAGAAGAGAAACAAGTAAACAATAAAATGGAAAAACATTATTTTTCAATCAAATTTTAACAAATTTATTTGATATCAGTAACATATTTTTAACACAAATAAATAATAACAAATGGTTTAGATCACAATATTACAAATATAATTATTAATAAAATTAACAATAATCATACAACAACATTAATAATCAGGATACAATAATTATGAGTGTATTCAATTTCAATTCGATGCATTATCCCATGATAACTAAGAGGTGGCTTTTATTTAGACATAAAAGAATTCCAAGAACGTTATAAATGTTTGTAAAACATTTAAAGAAACATTCAAAAGATACACAAAAGACTGATGAAATCAGAAGAGATTTTGTGAAGGTTACGGTAGTTAGAACGTGCAAAAGCTTTTGATTATTATTGGAAAGGGAAATGCTTGCTTTACTTTGGCATTTGCGCTTCTTTTTATAATTTTTTAGAATAAAGGCCTTTACTGCATTTTTGACCATTGCAGAAAATTGATCTTTTTTAAAATCATGAAAGTGATTTTCTTTATTTATTTTCTTGAACTTTTCACCAAATGTATCAGAAAATGTTTCAAGAAATGGCCGATCCTTTAGGACCAATTTCTTCCCAGCAATTGTATTGATCTTTTGTTTTAAGACCAATTGCTTTTTTATAATTGCTTTGATCTTGGAAAATGTTTGACCAAGATAATCAACTTTTGTACTTTCAACTTCGCTTTTGCTATCCAAAACCAATTTGCTTGGATTACCAGTACAAGAACTTTCCATTGAAGGACAAGTTGCTTTTTCAACACCACCAACAGAAAATACAAGAGGTGGAACTTGATCATCAACTGAGACACTTTTTTGTTCAAGGGATGATAAAATCTTTTCTTTCTTTAACTTTTCTTCAAAAGTTTCAGAAATCTTTGCTTCAAGAAATTGTTGATGCTTTGGAATCAATTTCTTCTTCACCATTGCTTTGATCTTGCCAAGATTTTGACCAAGACCACTATCTTTTAAGCTTTTATTGTCACTTTTTTGTTTAAGTGACAATGCATTCTTCATAGCCCTATTACATTCATGTTTAATAGCAGCAAGAACAGCATAAGCTTCTTCATTCTTATTTAAAACTGTTCGATTAACTTCCATTGTGATCAACATAACTTTATGTTCAACATCAACAATGATATCAGAAATATCCCACATGATATTATAGAAGGGAACTTTTTCAGGATCTGTCGTTTCAAATGCATGCAAATGATACAACGCTTCTTCATCTGCTCGATCCTGAGCATCAACGATATTATGCGTGATTCGCTTCCACTCTTCATCTATTTTATCAAATTCTTTTCTTAGGGAAATTAACTTAACCAGTAATTTAATCCCTTCTTTTCGTTGCGCAGATGTATTATTGCCATTATTTGAAACAAAATTTTTTGCATCTTCCATCATTTTTTGTTGATGATTTAAAGCTAACGCCAATGCAGAGCGCAGATTTCCCGACATTTTTTAAGATTAATTTGTTATAAACAAATGAATAATAAAACTTATAAACAAAAAATGTGCAAAAATTTAGACCGGTTACCACTTTTTATAAAAAAGTGCCGAAAGAAAATAGACCCAAAAAAGATCTCAAAAATGGTAAAAAGACTTGTCTCAAATTACCAAAAAGGATAAACTTGCATAAAAAAAAGAAACAAGAGATCAACTGATGACCTAGGTTTCAAACTTAAAGGAAACAAAAAAGGTTCAACTCATAAAAAAGACAGTGAAAAAATCAGAGTTTTTACACACAAAAATAATAAAAAAGACTAAAAGCCAACTCAATTAAGGATTTAATTAACCTGGTTTGGAACAGCAACGGGACCAACACCTGAGAGTAGCACTGCAATCACTTCGAATTATTGAGCAACCAAATGAATGTTTCCAGGGACAATAAGAATTATTGTACAACAACAGCAAGAATCCAACTAACTAACAAATAATGGTGGTATACAAAAATACAACAGCAACAACAACCAAACAACAACAAATAATTTGAAAAATTAATATGTAGTTTCAAATTTTGAAGAAAATAAATACAGTAACAAATTAAGATGTTTACCAGTCTCGTTCGAATGTCTGAGCCCCCATGTGAATAAAGGTGAATTTATTCAGTAAATTGAATTCTGGTTTGATGTACGAGAGGTGTAATTTGGCTGTTTTATTTAACTCCTTTACAACTTTAAATCCAATACATTTAAGAGAGGAAATACAATAACGGTTATTTAAGAGCTTGAGAAGAAGGAAGGAAAAGAGAGAGAGAAAGTGATCTACTTAGGTCAGAAAGGAAAGAAGGCGTGGCACTTGTGCGTGTCATCTCTTTGTAGCTTTGGATGAAGCCCTATCCTTCACAACTCCTATGAGCCTTAACTATTTTACAGTATGCTTGGAAAAATGAACATTTTACAACAGTTGAAAATTTTTAACAAATCCCGGTCCCGTCCTGCTCCTGTCCCGGGACCGGGCGGGACTTATCTTGACGGGACGGGATTGGGACTGAAAAATGGTCCCGCGTCCATGCTTATTTAGAACTCATTTTTTGTTGAGATTCCCTGATGCCCGAATTGTACCTTAAACAAAAACACTACTCTTTTTCGTTCTTTTCATTTGAAGATTCAAGCATCAAAGAACAAAGGCAGCAGCAACTTTAAAGTGCTCTTTGCTTTTGGAAGGGCACAACCCCATTTCACGAGGGATCCATTTGATAGTAAAAGTAACTTACAAAGAAATGTAATTTCTTTTAGCTGAAACAATTCTGGATTTTTATATTTATGAATGAAATATTTGATTACAGCTAGAATATTAAAAATTGCAGCAACAAGGGCCATGAAAGAACTGAATGCAAAAGTGAAGAATAATGAAGTGGTCATTGAATTCAAATTTATATATGTCAGTATGACATTTCCAGATTTTGTATAAATAAACATTGCAGGTTCATTGAACCATGGAATGTGAAGAAAAATTGGGGAAATCAAGATAACTACAGTATACCATTGCTTTGACCAAATCTGAAAATGTTGGGGATTATGATTGGAGTGTAAAAATAGACATTTTAATTTCGGCGAGGGATGCCAGCGGGGGCATGCATGTCAAATCTGGTTGGTTTGGACCAGGCTGGGTCTCATTTTTCTTAAATTCTGGAGGATTTGGACCAGCTGTCTAGATATTACGCCATCAAAGATGGGTGTTGAAAATGACAATGCCGCTTTTGATATGCGGTAAAACTGCCTTTGATATTGAGGAGTAAAGCAGAATTTGATGATGATGCAATATCTGGAGAGTCCCAAATCGCAAAACAAGTACTAGAAAAAATGAACCAAACTAGGGTTGTTCATTTCCCGGAAAACGGAAAAAAGACGGGAAATTCCTTGAGTTATGGTATTTCAAGCTACAGTAATATTTTACTAAAATTACCCTGTTAAATATTAAATTTAATCATTTTTGACTATTTTCAGTGTTTTTATTGCATATTTTTCCATTTTTTAATGTTTAATGTAAAAACGTAAAATACTACCGTAACACTAAAAAACTTGGTCCGCCCTGGATCGATTTTTGTGGACGGGAACATAAAATAGTTGGTCCGTTACTATGTTTAATTTCAACAACAGAAAAGCCGAACCTTTTTGTATGCAAATGGAAACCAAAAAAGCGTGAATCTGTTGAAAGGAATAAAAGCATGAATAAAAAATTGAACAGAAAGTATATATCCAACTGTGATAAGTTGAAGCTTTGCCACGACTGTATCAGTCTCAAAAAACTCTCTCCATAAACCATATGTTGGAAGCCTGGCTTCAAATGACTAAAAAAAATTGATTAAAATTATTGAACATTGTATAGAGCCCAAAGGCAAGTGCCACTTCAGTATCATAAAAATCTTTTGATCTTTTACCGCCATCAATACAAGATCAAAGACGTGTCCCGCTTTAAAATGGTTTTTACCCCCTCCAGCGGATGTCCTTGAAAGTTAAGTAATATTATGCAAATTTTTATATATTAGCTACCAAACATATCTTTATCCAAAAATAGCGTAAAACTCAAAAAATTTGCATAAAAATTTTGAGACCATACGGAGGAAAAACGTTTTGAGAGGGAATTTTCATTTTGGAAGTGGCACACTTTTGATCTTTTGCCGCTGGCGGTCAAATAAAAAAAGATTTTATCATTTATGCAAATTTTTATGTTTGAAAAACTTACGCTAAGAAACATAACAATATCCGAGATAAACAAAATTCGAAGCATATTAAAAAATGCTCCAGAAAATTTAGATTTTTGATAAATCAATAAAACTATCAACACCGAGAAATGAAAAATATAAAATACAATTTCAATCCCTAAAATTATTTTATCACTTAACATCATCTTGAATAACTTTTTTAAACACAGTTATGCAAATTTAAATTTTTAACAGGTTTCCACTTTTTAGGGTTGCTACAGTAACCACCAAGAAACTGGACATAAACTAAACTTTTGTGAAAAATAAATTTGCATATATACCTGAGAATTTTCAGTTAATTAGTTTCTATTTTTTAATAAAAAAGCTTCCGCAATTTCTTAAGGTGTGTGAATTTCGACATTTTTAATAAAAAAAAGTACAAATTTAAGAAATAAAAGTTACACGAAATTACGTTAATAAAAATTTTTTTTTGCAAAATTTGTACTTTTTTAATTTTGGCTACAGTAGTTTTGATGAAATTTTAAGCACACGATTAAACCGATATTTTGTATTTTGTGCTTATAATTTAAACTGTGATATTTTTGCGACAACGAAAAAATGACGTTTCCGGGTTTAATTAATTTTCCAAGTTTTTTCACAGTATGTTATTTGTAAATCAATTTTATTTACAATGATCAAAAATTATTACTACTTGTTTTTTTATTAAACACGGAATTTTTTTAGTCTTTAATTTATTTTAGAAAGTTTTTGTAGGAAATAAATTTGAATTATACTAGTGCCTTGGGGTCTACGGGATATGTCACAGGGATAATAAATTTGCATACCACATTGGCTGCGTCAACCGGTATCCCCTTGGGGGTTTGGGAATACTTTATCTCCAACATAAAAAAGAGACTTTAAAAATTTAATCTCAATGAGGTTGAATAAGCTTAATGTCAGGTTCTTTGATCTTTTACCGCCATGGCACAAGATCAAAGCTGTGCAACCTTAGCAATGGTTTTTTCCCCTCAGGAGAATAAAATGCTGTTGACATTCTTGAAAACAGGAACGTTAAAAAGTCAGAAAATGATACATTTTTAAAATTGAAATGAATCACCTAAATTTTGTTTGCTTTATTTTTTCCGTTGTCAAATGGAGTCAAAAGTTTTGTATTTTTGTGTTGTTTTTGTATAAAAAATATTCTTCTTTGAATTTTTAAAAAAACTTTATCAACGTTAAAGGAGGTGGCGGTTTACGTATTTTTTGATCCCTGATTTTCAGGTTTGTACTGAACCTGACAGTCAGGGCTTTTTCTTCAAGGTAAATCCATTCAAATTCATGTTCTTTATTAGAACTAAAAAAGAAAAAAATACGTAATCTGCTGCCTCCTTTAACACCATTTTCAAATGTAAAAATCGATTCTTGTTTTAACGACAATTGTGGAAAAATAAGAAAATCAATGAAAAAATGGGATATGATTCCGGAGACCATTAATTTATGCTAATTTTTTTAGGATAAAACATTTTGCAAGTGGTTAACAAGGATACCAGTAGACAATGTATTTGAGTTAGGGAACATCCTGATATGACGTCATACAAAAATCGATTTTTTTATCCCTCCATATCTGTCATACAAATGCTTTGATCTTTGCTTCAAAGCAGCGTCATACTCACCTCCCTTCCTACACTCGCCTGACGTCATATCTGGATTCCTTGAGCCACGAAATGTGTCCTACCAGTATTACCAAAGTCTAAAAACACTTCTCAAAAAACATTAGCTGCTACTTTTTTGAGAAAGTGTAATAATATATTATATATTATATATACTTTTCAACCAATAATTTTTTCAATTTTGCAACTGTAATTGTGATGATTGTTTGAGATCACAATTTCAATGAAGATTGAAATTTTATTCATTTTCATTTTTTTAAATGTTTGGCAAAGTGTGTAATTTTAGCAACCTCATTTTTTGTATAAAAACTGTTGCTTCCATTCTTTTTTGCCTCATTGTTTGACATTTCTCTCTCTACTTTTATGTGTCTTTTTAATCCTCTATAAATTATATTATATCACATCTTAATCTTTATCTTCTTCTTCTTCTCAATATATTACTACTGTTTCTGGTACAATGGTTCTTGGATGGTATAAACGCTCTGAAAAAATTACTCTTCTTGTCAATCCTCTATCACAAACTCGTGAACTTGAAGTAGGTTTTATTTATTGATTACTATTATGGGTGTTTTGAAGATTTGCAGCTACTGATTATCAGGGATTCACAGTAGTAGTAGCAGTAGGAGGGGATAACATTGGTGTTGATAAAAAAGTTTATTGTGATGACGTAAAATGATCTCCGCTGCTGCAGCAGCTGCTGCTGAAACACCTCTTATATATCTTTTCATCAAATAAGAGTACTTTTTTTGCTATATTCTTATTTGTAGTTGTCTAATTATCTCATCTTTTCACTTCTGACCAATAAAATTGTGACCCTTAGAAACTTATTAAAGCTTTTGCTGCTGCTGTATATGTTGCTTATCTTTAACTTTTACTTTTTTAGGATGGATCAAGAATTTGTCGGTATCTTAAAACTGATACATTAATGAATTACCTTCATGCTGATGCTTTAACACTTTATGAATGTGTTCGTCGTGGTGCTCGTATCTCAAATAATGGTCCAATGCTTGGAAGACGCGTTAAACAAGCTGATGGGACTGAACCATATGAATGGTTGAATTACAATGAAATCATTGATCGATCAGTTACCCTTGCTTATGCTCTGCGTCATATTGGAATTCCTGCTGGACAAAATTCTTTTGTTGGTATATATGCAAAGAATCGACCTGAATGGATTATTGTTGAACATGCTACGTATACCTTTAGCAATATCTTGGTACCATTGTATGAAACTCTTGGAGCTGAAGCATGTGTTTTTAGCTTAAATCAAACTGAAATTCAAATTGTATTTTGTGATACAATGGCAAAAGCAAAAAGTATGTTTTATTATTGTATTTTGACCTATTTTTATACACATATGTTTTTTACAGATCTCAAAGAACAAAAAGCTAAATTTTTAAAATATATGGTTGTAATGGATGATGAAGGAATTACTGAAGAAGATAAAGCTGCATTTGCTGCAGCTGGATTAACCCTTTATGGGTTTGCTGAACTTGAAGCCTTGGGTGTTATAGCTGAAAAGACTGCTGCTGTTATTCCACCAAAACCTGAAGATCTTGCAACCATTTGTTATACCTCTGGAACAACTGGTACTCCTAAAGGTGTTATGCTAACTCATGGAAATGTTATTGCTGATGGAACAACTTTGGATTATTTTAAATATATTGATATAAATAGTGAAGATGTCATGATGAGCTTCCTACCTTTGGCTCATATGTTCGAACGAGTTGTTCAATCTGTTATGTACACTTATGGGGCACGTGTTGGATTTTTCCGTGGTGATATTCGTGGACTTGTTGATGATATTAAAACTCTTCAACCAACTTTACTACCTGTTGTTCCACGTGTTTTGAATCGAATTTATGACAAGGTTATGTCAGAGGTTAGCAAAAAATCAGCACTCCGAAAACTTCTTTTCAATGCAGCTTTGAGTTATAAACTTCGTGAAATTAATCAGTAAGTTGTTGCTTGGGTTGTTGAAGGTTTCTTAAATAATCTTTTCTTTTTTAGATCAATTATTCGTAATGATTCATTTGTTGATAATTTAGTTTTTAAAAAAATTCGTGATCAACTTGGTGGAAGAGTTAAAGGATTAATTACTGGTTCTGCACCTATTGCTGAGAATGTTATGAATTTTATTCGTTGTGCTCTTGGTTGCGTTGTTGTAGAAGGATATGGCCAAACTGAATGTGTTGCTGCTTGTACTGTAAGTCTTTTTTTCTTCTGTAAGCATTTGTATTTTTTTGCCCTTTTTGCAGATTACTCTTGAAGGTGATGCCGTTCCTGGTCATGTTGGTGTTCCATCTCCATGTAATATTATTAAACTTGTTGATGTTCCTGAACTTGGTTATTTTGCAAGAGATAATGCTGGTGAAGTTTGTATCAAAGGAACAAATGTTTTTAAAGGATATTACAAAAATGAAGAACAAACGAAAGAAGTTCTAGATGCAGATGGTTGGCTTCATACTGGTGATATTGGTCGATGGACGGAAGTTGGAACTCTTAAGATTGTTGATCGAAAAAAGCATATTTTTAAATTGGCACAGGTAAGTTATTATTTTAAGTATCTGATTTCATGGAATTATAATTCTTTGTTTGTAGGGTGAATATGTTGCTCCTGAAAGAATTGAAAATATTTATCTTCGCTCTAAATTTGTTGCTCAAGCATTTGTTTATGGTGAAAGCTTAAAGACGTGCCTCATTGCAATTATTGTTCCTGATCATGAAGTACTCCCTGGTGAAGCTAGTAAAAATCTTGGACTTGCAACACAACTTAGCATGGAAGAACTTTGTCAAAGAGAAGATGTCAAAAAGATGATTATGAATGATTTATTAGCTGTTGGAAAAGCTGCTGGTCTATTCTCATTTGAACAAGCTAAAGATGTTTATCTTGCACCTGAAATGTTCTCTGTAGAAAATGATCTTCTTACTCCAACACTTAAAAGTAAACGTCCAAAATTGAAGGAACATTTCAAACCTCAAATTACTGCTATGTATGACAAACTTGATTAATTATGTTTATGTGTAATGTATTAAACATGTATTGTATTTTAATGTAATAAAATTATTATTATCATACCGGAATTGGGGGGTCAGAAAAAATTAGCTCGCCCACAGTTGGTCTCGTCATGCCGGCGGGTTTTCATGAGCTTGAAAGTTGAAAAAATTTTTCGGCGGCGCTTCGCGCCGCCGGGACCTTTAATACATCAAAGGGCGCCCCGCTAACATCAAAGGGCGGCCCGCTAACATCAAAGGGCGGCACACTAACATCAAAGGGCGGTACATTGACATCAAAGGGAAAAACTGTTTTAGCCTTTGTTACACTTTTGTGCATCCTGTTTTATGTTACTTACAACCTTTTAGAGTATATACCTTTTTTGTAGAGTATTTTTGCTAGTTAGCTTAACTTTTAACGATGTATCTTATCTAATTTTTACTATTTAAACATTTTCTAAAGAAATATTCACTTCATTTAAACCTGATTGTAGCTGTTTAAGTTTTTCTGGCAATGAATTATATCCTTTAATATTTGTTCATCAATCTATTTTCGAAAAATGCTTTATTGATTTTTAATTTTCGGTGCATAAGTTATTCCCAATTAATAGAGACAGACTATTTTAATTCAAATCTGACACAAGCCGAAATCGAGCTTTGTAGTACTCAAACATCAACTCGTAGCCTCACATCACAAAAATCAAAAGCCTTACCGTAAACATCCCCAACTTCAGATCGAGTTCGTATTTTGCCCATAAACTCGCCTAGTAGTTCTTGAATCTCCAAATTATTAGATGTTCATAAATGTTTTAGGGGGTTTTTGTGCGTATTTTCAAATTATTGTTAAATTAAAACTATTAGGATTCGACAGCTAATATTTTGATAATCATACCAACTTAAGGCCAGTATATGGGCAAAATATCAAGCTCTAACTCCGGCGTTTGTTGGGTATGTCTACGGTAAGTGTAAATGAACATTTTTCAAATGACGAGTTTATGGGTGAAATACGGAGCCTGAACTCGATCCGAAGTTGCGGATGTTTATGGTTAGCATTGCTATAATGTTTAAGTGCTGATCTTCTTGAAAGAGTTGTGGATTGGATATCGAAGAAGAAAACAAACTAAAAACTCTTAGCTTGAATTAACTTGATAAAAGCAGCAAATGTATGCATTGTAGTGAAAATTATTACGAAAGTTAATATTACCGGCCAAAGATCATGAAACAAAAAACGTCACATTAATAATGTGTGAAGATTAATGGATTCTAGTATCTCTACAATATGATAGTGGTGCAGCATGTTGTAATCATTAAACAAGTTTGCAACAAACTTGATAAACCAAAATCAGTACAAGCAAAACTTCATCTTCAAAAGAACAATTCCAACATTCCTGTTCATGGTCGATGGAAAGTAAAACTCGCGGGTCAAGAAAGATAGCAGTTAGTATTATTGTTGCCGGGAAAAAATTCGATTAAATTACTAAATATTCGAACTGAAGACAAATTACATGGGTCATGTAATCATTGGATTATGAAGCCTGGTGTTATTTCTGAATCAGAATTAGTTCCATTAACAGAATATATACGAAGGAATCACAAAGATGAAAGCTTTGTTTATAAAATTCTTAAAAAGATTAAAAGTGCTCTTCATGAACGTCAAAATAATTAGGGTGAAATTAGGTTGGATCCGTTTAATTTAAAGCTTAACAATTATATCAAAGTTCGAGAAGAAACACTTGAAACTTTTGGTAGAATTCGTGAAAATGGAAAAACTGCGAGAAATACTCATTGTCTTCTTCATTCTAGTGAATAATTCCCATTATCTAAGGGAAGGTTACATTTTGTTTGTGTAATAGTCTTAAAAATATCTAATGGCATACTGAAGAAATTTTAACCCTTACAGTTTACAAAATCTTAAAATCAATAGAAAAGATAAACTTTAATGCATTGCTTTTAGCAACAGACTTTTAAAATTTTACTTAAAATTGAAAGGGTCTAAAAAATTCTTACATATTTCTAAATTTTTGGGTCAAAATCAACGTACTCCCCCCTTTGCCCATTTTTTCGAACAACCGTCTTCGATGGTTGGTTGGTTGGGGGGGTCAGAATTCTTACCCCCTATTCCGGTATGATTATTATTCTTATTATTATTATTCACTTTTTATTTTGTTTGGGGGTGTTTGGTACATGTGTCCCTAAAAATCGAGAAAATCCTTAGATCTTTTGCCGCCACCGTATAAAGGTGGCAAAAAATCAAAGGTGTGTCACCTCCAAATCGAAAATGCCCACTCAAAATATTTTTCTCCCTAAACTAACACGTTGATAATTCTTTCACCAAAAACTTCGTTTGTTAAAATTGAAAGCTTTTTTTTAATGTATTGAACAAGTCTACATTAAGTCGGACAAATTCTTTCAGGGTACATTTATTTGTTTTTGCAAACGTGCCCAGGGGGCTTATTCTTTCCCGCCACATCATTGTTTGTCAGGGTTGTGTTCGATTAAATCTTTTTTTTTTACCATTGTTGACATTCAACGTTTTTATGATGGCAGAAGCCTTGCCAGAGTTTACGCAAATTTTTGTTTGAATCTTTTATAATTTTTTGAAAAGTGATCTTCTAATTTGTGCGATAATTTTAAGTCCAAGTCATACATTTGTCACATGAACATTGTTTACGGCAGTATTTTACATTTACATTGACATTATTAATAAAATAAAAATGTATTTCCAACAATTATTTTTAATATTTTTAGTAAAGTTCATGTTGCATTTCATAAAAAAGGAAAATAAAACTTGTTTTTTTATTATTTGTCATTTACAAACAATGGAAAAAGCTACTACGGGTAAATTGCAAAAAAAGAAAAACTAAAATCATCAAAAAATTGTTTGCTTTATGGTTTTGCTTTTCTTAGCAGTCTTAAAATTGCTCGCATCTTTTTTAAAAGAAAAATATCGGCAAATCGATAATTAAAAAATGATTTTTTCTTTTAATGAATAAGTTTGAATATTTTATAAATTTCAGGATACCAATAATTTCGTAATGGGGGACTTCAAACTTTATCGTAATTTTTTGTTTTTCTAACAAAAATTTAAATCTTCCATATGAAGATAACATCATTAATTAAAATTTTAAAAATAATTTGCATTAACATTGTTGCTAAAAATAAATAGATATTGTGTTTTTACAGAAAAAAAAATATAGATCGGTCAAAAACTGGGTTAAAGATTGCTCCAAAAATTAAGAGTCCATAAAGAAGGGGGGAGTTAGCAAGCCAAATTTTATTTGATCGTATAGAAACAGACATCGGAATCTCTAAAATGGAATCCATATGCATTGACAAGAAGAAGAGAACTGATAATAAAGTTATACATAATTATTGTATCGACATTTTGCTTAATGTAATTATTACATATATCATAAGATATGATCATACAATGCAGAGATATTTAGAATCTTATATATTTTTTTGTATTTGATTTGCTACAATTTTTATTTAAATTAATGATGAGGATAAAATATTCAAAATTATTATAAAAAAGAATATGTAAAGTCATTACGAAAAAACTAAATAGTTTTTTTTAATGAACAAATTCCAGCATGGCATGATGACGTGCCATTCATTAAGTCGGACAAATTCTTTGGGGGTTATTTAAATATTTTTGCTTATCATATTTCTAAGTACATAATTGATGAAGGCAACTAAATTTTTTTGTTATTATTATCGTATTTGTTCCCATTAACCATGCCCCTGGGGGTTTTTTTCCCGCCACATCATCATTGCCAGTTTTTTGCCTCGACCTTAACTTTTTTTCTGACTTTGTTTCATTTTAATGCGTTTTTTGGAATCGCAAAAGTTCTGCAAGAATTTTTACAAGAAGTTTTTTTGAATCTTTTAAAATTTTTTTTTATAAAATAAAGTTGTGTAATAATTTCTATGCTAATGTAAAGTCCAAGTTACATAATGACCTGATAAACATTGTTAACAGAAAAAGCAATGATTTTCCATTACAATATTAATAAAATAAAAATGTATAAAAAACAATTATTATTATTGTAATTTATAAAGTTCATGTTCATGTTGAGCTTTTTAAAAAGAAAATAAAACTAGCTTTTTTATAATTACACATTTTCAAGCAACAAAAAAATCTACTTCGAGCAGATTTCGAAAAAAGAAAAAACTAAGATTAGAGACAACCGACGAAAAAATAAATGTTATCCTTGGTGCTTATGCAATGTCTCTTCAAATACTTTCAGATATGGAGAATCCAAAAATAAAAATAAAAAAAATAAAAAAATAAGTTAGAAGCTTATATTTTGTTATCAGAAGTTGAATTCTAAAAGAAAAAGTGATTCAAAAAAAATGCTTCATTTTTTCTCTTGCACTTTTTTTTGCATCTTGCTTGCAACATTCCTTCGACAAACGAAAAAGAATAAACTTTTTTTTCTTCACAAATTTAAAAAAACCGCTTTTGCCTTCGGTGTTCTCAACACGAAAAATTCAAACCTTGTCTGAAAAATCTGGAAAAAAACGAATCACTTTTTTTCTTTGGCAAACTGTTTTGAACCATCGATGGTGGTGGTGGTTTTTGCTTTTTTAGTAGTTTTTTTAGTAGTCTAAAAAAATATTGATCAATAAAAAAAATCATAACATAAATAAAATGAACTTTTTATAATGATAAATAAATTTGAATATTTTGTTACTTGATACAAATAATTTGATAATGTGAATAAATTTAACTTTGTAATAATAAAAATGTCGATCTTTTTTACCGCAAGTTTCACATAAATATTTAACCAATAATAAGAAATTTAATATTTATTTGCTTTAACGGCGATGCAAAAAGTTTGAGTAAGTGCGTTTTTACTATTATTTTTTAAGAAAAATCTTGCACGTTTCATAAAAAATCCCAAACAGCTTAGCTTCCTAGGGAACCTTATTAAATGTGACCCTCAGATTTCTTAGCTGTTTTGTGGAGTCAATAGTACCACTTGAGGTATGAAAAACCCCAAAGAGGTTGCTGCCATTTCGGGATTTTCTCCTGAATCCGACCTTCTGAAGTTTTCTTCCCCTAGCAGTCTGGAAAGAAAAAAATTATGGGCACATCGATGGGCAAAAAATTTTTCTTTTTATGAATCAGAGAAATAAAGAAAATTTATAATAAAAATATGTTTGAATATTTTGCAAATTTTTGATACAAATAATTTTTAACCGTGATTTCATGTTATGATAATAAAACTGTCAATAGCAGAAGTTAATCATATCTATTACAGAAAATTTAACCATCATTTACATTCTCAGCCATGCCAAAAAGCATACAAAAATATTTTGTTACTAAAATTTTTAATATCTCATATCAAAAAATTAATCAAAAAATTATCATATTTCATTTTTAAATTATTTGTTTTTTATTAAAAGCCTCAATAATGTGTCAAAAAAGTTAGCGGTATCACCCCGAATTTTCTAGAATGTGATTGAAAATTCGCTAAAAGTGTTCCATGGAGATACCACTTTTTTTGGATTTTGGAGCAAACAAGTTTTTTGGATTCAGAATCCTACAGATTCAGAATCCTGTTTTTCTGATAATTTCAACGGACATCTTTTAATTCGGCTATGACCTTTTTTTCTGCTTTTACAGAATTCTGTTATGTGATTCGTAATTTTTATTTTTAAATTTATTATGTAAAACAAGCAGGCGACAAAAAATGCTCACTGAACGCTTCAGCTCACGTGTTCCATCTAAAGAAAGAAGCAAATTGCAGTTTGGAAAAAAAGGCAGATCAATGAACAAAAAATTCTTTTATTAATGAATCGTAGAAATATAGAAATTTTTTTATAATAAAATGTTTGTGAATATTTTGATTTTTTTTTGTAAATTAAGGGATACATTTGTGATATAAAAAATTGTTGATTTTTATGAACAACTTAGAAATTCACGAGTCATAAATTAAAAATTAAAAATTTTTTTCAATAATTTCATTGCTGCCGAAAATAAATAGAAATAGCGTTATCTCATTTTTACAGTTTTTTTCTTTCAATTTTTATAAAATTTATTAGTAAAAACCTCCATTTTCCCAAAACATTTCACAAGCGTTAGTCAAGGAAACTTGAAAAAATTGTTCAATTTCAAAAAAAGAAAAGAAATTTGTTTTTTTTACATTTTCGATGTTTTGGTATTTCAGTTGCCATTCGAGTTTCGACAATTTTAATTCGTTTACAGTATTTATAATCAAATTTTAAGCAGGATTATTATTTTTGCATTTATGTTTGAACAAAAAGCATTTTTTAAAAAAAATTTCCTTTTTTACACATTTTGAAAGGAGAAAAGCTACTCCGAGTCGATTTCAAAAAACTAAAATCATTAAAAAATTCATTTGCTTTTTGTTTTTGCCTTTTTAGTGGTCTTCAATTGGTCGCATCTTTGTGGAAAGAGAAATTTAGTCAGATCAATAATAAAATCATCATTTTTGAATGACACAGATGAAAAGAAGTTTTTTGAAATAAAAAATAAGTTTGAATATTTTGTGAATTTGTGATACTTTGATAATTAGATTACGTTTTACTATGTAATCACAGAAAAAATAAATCTTTTTTGTTGTATCACTTAATGACAAGAAGATGTATTAAACAATAATAATAAACTATTATAGAAAAATCTTGGATCTTTCTTGAAAGAACTTCAAACATTTGCTTAGTTTATCAAAACCCGGTAATTAGCTTTTCCGTTGCCATGCCTGTATCTCCTATAAGAAACACAAGAAAATTTGCTAAAAGTGTTTCATCTGAAAAAGAAGAAAATTGCCCATTTTTTGCGTTAATTTTTTTTGGGTTTTGCCATCTCCATTTTTCAAAATTTTTAATTTCAATGGCACAAAAAAGTGCCAAAATGCCACTTTTGGCCAAAAAGACCTTGTATCTAGGCTTGTTAAGCATAGTCGAAAACATAGGAAAAATTTCAAAAAAGATTCACTTGTTGACCTGTGCCAGCATCAAGGTGAATAATGAATAAGTTGTCGTAGAAAAATGCGTTTTATAAAACGAAAAACTAAAATCATCAAAAAATTGTTTGCTTTATATTTTTGCATTTTTTTAGTAGTCTTAAATTGCAATCATTTTTTTTAGAAAGAGAATCAATAAAAAAATCATCATTTTTGAACGACATAAATGAAATGATTTTTTTCATTCAAAAAAGTTTGAATATTTTGCAGATTTTTGATACAAATAATTTTATAATGTGATTAAATTCTTAAATTTTATTTTATTAAAATGCATTTTTGTTGTATGGATCAATGCACAACAACAAGAAATAGTAAACAATAATAAAAAAATTACATTTATTTGCGTTAACAGCATTGCCAAAAAATGAATAGAAATTGTGGTTTTACAATTTATTTACTAATAAAAATTTCTATTTTTTTTGTTGTTAAACATTTTCATCTTCACTGACATGTCAGTCAGCCATCTGACATTACATTAGATTTTTTAATTTTAAAATTGTATTTTTTAACTAAAGTCGTTACTACTTTTTTGTTATCGTTAAAATAAAAATACAAAGTACATAAACCCAAACATATGCTTTGTGCATTAACCTTATCAATTTTTATTGTTTCCTTTTGAGTTAGAAGTTATCATTAAAAATTTATTTATTGACTGATCGATTAAATAGAACAAGAAAAAACAAATATTCATCAACAATGCTAACTGAAATTGTTGTTGTTTTATTTTTTACCGGAGTTTTTGCAAGTAATTGCCCAAATGGCACACTTGAATATCAATTAAATTGTTATTATTTTAATACAACAGCAACTGGATTTGCTGCTGCTGAAATTTCATGTTCACAACTTGGCGGGCATTTAATTTCTGTTCACGATGCATTTACAAATGTTATGATTGGAGGTAAAAAATTATCGCATACGGTTTAACCGTAGATATCCCCAACTGATGATGGATTTGAAGCTCCATATTTCGCTCATAAACTCGTCTAGTACAAAGAGCATGCGTTGCAAAAAAATCAGCTGCGGAATCCTCAATGTGTGGCTTTACCATAGGCTTGAAGTTACCGTAATATTACGGTAAAAGTACTCGATGAACATATTTTGATCTCACCACGTAAATTTTCGATTTAGTTTTAAGGTTTTATAGATTACCGAACTTGAATTACACAAGTTCTAATGTTTGGTAGAGTTCAAAAATGCAATGTCGTTAGGTATTTTTAAATACGTTCATCGCGTGTTTTTACCGTAATACTACAGGAACTTTAAGTCCGCGTTAAATCTACAGATTGATGATTCTGCTGTTAAATTTTTGCCTCAATTACTCCTTGTACTAGATGTGTGTATGAGCAAAATATGGAGCTTCAACTCCACCCAAAGTTTGGCATGTTCACGGTAAGGTATTGATAAACGTTTTTTAGAAGAAGCACAAAATTATTTCCAGCAAAGTACAGAAACAGATTTTTGGATTGGTGCAAACAATTTAATTTCGAATGGAAAATGGAATTGGACTGATGGAAGTGTATTTGACTTCAATGATTGGAAACAGGGAGAACCAAAAAATACAGTAGGATTAAATTGTGCTGCATTATCAATGATTGATGGAACCTGGTCAGCGCAAGATTGCTTTAAAAATAAAACATTTGTCTGTTCTGTGCCAGCAAAACCAAGCTACCCCTTAACAGCAAACTGTAGTAAGGGCTGGTTTTACATTCCACAAGCTCACGCATGTTATGGATCAGATGGATTGACAGACTATAAACCGCATTATATTGATTGGACTTCAGCGCAAGATTATTGCGATGGAATTGGTGCACATCTTCCATCAATTCATACTTCTGCAGAATTACAGTATTTACAGAGTAATAAAATAAAAAAATTATGAATAAAAGTTCAACAATTTTTAGGCATGGTTGTTGTTTTTTGGCGTTGTTTGTGGTCTGGTAGTTTTAGTGTTGATGGTGGCAAAGTTTGGAAAAATTCTGACGGCACAAATGCCGATTTTTTAAACTACGGTTCTTGGTGCGGTGGTCATCCATTTACAAATATTACAGGGGAAAGATGCGTTGCAGTCTGTGCTGATTGCTATTTAGATATTGACTGTTCAACCACACTGGATACAATATGCAAAAAACAACTTTAACAAAGTTAAAAACGTTGTAAAGTTTTTTTCAAACATTCATTTAAAATAAAAAGAGGACATATTTACATGTTTTTGTTGACAATATTTTTGAGTATTCGATATGTGTCATATAAGAACTTTTCCATAATTATCAAAAAACGGCATTATTGCATAAGTTCTTGCAGAACTTTGCCATCATAAAATCGTTAAATGTCAACAAGAGTTAGAAAAAAATAGTTATAATCGGGCAAAACACTAACAAAGACGATGTGGACGGAACGATTCTGAAGCTTGGCTCAGTGTTTTAAAAATTTCTACTGTATTTTTTTCTTTTGAAGTGTACGGCTTCAGAATCTGCAAAAACTAATATTATTTAATCTACTCATCGAGATGAATCCAGTGATACCACTTTTGTGGATTCTTGAGAAAAAAACTCTTGCTTAAGATTTTAAATCGTTTGATAAAACTAAAAGGTTGTTTAATGCAATGAACAAATACAGGCATTACATTTCTACGTGCCATTCATAAAGTCGGACAAATTTTTTTAAGGGAAATTTATCTATTTTTGTAATAATGCCCCGGGGGCTTGTTTTTTCCCACCAAATCATCATCATTTGTCAGGGTTGTGCTCGATTATTATATTTTTTTCTGACTTTATTGACATTTTACGTTTTAATGATGGTAGATGCTTTGGCAGAGTTTATGCAAATTTGTTTGAATCTTTAATAATTTTTAAAAAATGTAGTGTAATAATTTGTATGATAATTTTAAGTCTAAGTGACCTGATGTCCATATGAACATTGCTTACATCGATACACATTGGACATTATTAAAGAAATAAAAATTGTATTACCAACAATTATTACTTTTATTATTTGTAAAGTTCATGTTTCATTTTTAAAAAGAAAATTAAACCCTGTCTTTTTATTACACATTTTTAAAGAGAAGGAAAAAGCTCCCTAGATTTGATCGATGAAACGAAAAACAAAAATCACGGAAAAATTGTCTGTTTTGTGATTTTGATTTTTTAGCAGTCTTAAATTTCTCACAGTTTAAGAAAAGGAAAAATTTTGTGATATCCATCAATAATAAAATCACCGATTGAATACACAAATGCATTTGCAAATGTAATAATTTTTTTATAACAAGAAATAAGTTTAAAAGTCGTTTGTTAAAACTGTGTGGCTTTTTTAATGCAATGAACAAAATAGTCTACGTGCCGTTCATTAAGTTGGACAAATTCTTTTAAGGGAAATTTATCTATTTTTGTAAGAATGCCCCGGGGAGCTTGTTCTTTCCCGCCACATCATTATTTTGTCAGGCTTGCGTTCGATTATTACTTTTTTTTTCTGACTTTGTTCACATTTTACGTTTTTTTGATGGCAGAAAGTTTGCCAGAATTTATGCAAATTTGTTTGAATCTTTTATAATTTTTTAAAAAATGTAGTGTAAGAATTTGTATGATAATTTTAAGTCTAAGTGACATGATGTCCATCTGAACATTGTTTGCAGTAATGGCACATGAAATACATGACCATTATAAAAGAAATAAAAATGTTTTACCAACAAATATTATTATTATTATTTGTAAAGTTCATGTTTCATTTTTCAAAAAGAAAATCTAAACCCGTCCTTTTGTTACAAATTTTCAAAGAAAAGGGAAAAGCTCCTTCAGTTTGATTGAAGGTGAACGAAAAAAAAAACAACCAAGTAAAAAACAAGCAATAAAAGTGTGACAAAAAGTTCACTATAACTGAACAAAAAGTTTATAAATCAATTCATGCACTTGTTGGACAATCATACAAATCTTGTGTCACCATTTTAATGACTCAACGAACTACCCGAAATTATGAATATGTTCTTAGGACTGCCCAGATCTTACGTAAGCAAAACATCCAAATTTTCGAAACCCCCCCCCACGTACGGATTTTTGGGAAATGAAAAAAAAAACTACTTCAAATATTCTCGGAGGGCAAATTTGGACGGAGCAGTTGTGCGCGCGTTTGACTTTCAGTCAAAGGAGAAATGAGTGAAGAGGATCGAGTCCACCCAGGAACATAAATTTTTTTTTTGCTTGTTGAAGTTAGATTCTTTTCCTGTTGCATTAAAAAACAATGTACAAGTAATAAAAAAAATAGTTAATTACATTTTATTTAAAAAAATGCATTAAATTATCTTTTTTATTTATTCTATGACGTTTTTTCACTGCAAATCAATGAGCAAAAACAGAAAAGTTGTTGTTCTTCGTCTCATTCAATTTTTAGTCATGTGCTTATAGTTTTGTTTTTCATGATGTAGAAAGATAGAGAATGCTGATGAAAAAACCATCTGTAAATTACCTTGGAAATGATGAAAGTATGGTCAACAGTACTGCTGAAAGTTTGGTTATCAGGTTAGTGTTTATGAATTGCTTGATATATACTTTTATATAATTTTCTTTTTTAGTTTGCTGGTGCTGGAATAAGATGAAACTACATGGAATATCGTTAATAAGAAAGAATTACTACATACAACAATGGATTTAATGATGCTGCTGAAGAAAGCATGGAGCTGAAGATATGTACTGTGATACACAAATGAAGAAGGTCATAAATTCGTACGTTTTGCTTGTAGTATATATTTTTATATATGTAATGTATTTACTTTTTAGGTTATTGTAAGAACTCTTTGAAGCCCGTGTTATTACTCCTGGTTGAAATCTATACTTTAAATTAAGCTTGATTGATCTTCGTCGACAAAAGAATCTGAAAACTATTTATGATATTGATTGTTTATTATTTTGGATGATTTTGTACTGATAAAAATGAATATAGTAAATGTAGTTATTTATTTTTCTTTCTTTGAAATTATAGTTAGTTGTAGTTAAAGTTGTGGTAAGCATTGTTATAGTGCAAATATATACATATATAAAATAAGTTAAGTGGTTTTTATAGATGAGGTTAATCTCGACAATGTTAGAAAAATAATGTTGAGGAAGAGTGTATTTTAATAAGCTAACAACTAAGTTTAGTGAATTAGAATTAACAAAAATAATAGAGTTTTTAAACTAAATCTTGTTAGCAGCAGTGATAATACTGATAAAAATGTAATTAAAAAAGTATACCAGAAAAACGTGGTTGTTTTTGTATGTTTTTAAAGTATTAGATGTGCACAAATAATTATTAATAATTATCACGATCAAGTTCTATAAATTTTACGAAAAAAAAATATTATGTTCTGGGGTGGACTCGATCCTCTTCACTCATTTCTCCTCTTGGCTTGCAAGCCAAACGCGCACACAACTGCTCCGTCCAAATTTGCCCTCCGAGAATATTTGAAGTGGTTTTTTTTTCATTTCCCAAAAATCCGTACGTGCCCCCCCCCCCCTACCCTTATCGCAAGATTTTTTCCTTTGATCTCTGCCGCGTTTTATCAAATGTTTTTTTCGCTCCATTGTTTTTTCTCCTAGTGCCTGATCGAAGAAAAGAAAAACAAAAATCATCTAAACAATCGTCTGCTTTATCTTTTTGTGTTTTTTAGCAGTCTTAAATTTCTCACAGTTTTTGGAAAAGGAAAACTTTTGTCAGATCGACGGCAAAACCCTCCAAAAAGAATTAAAGCAAAATGAATGAACAAATTTCTTTTTTTTGAATGAAACACTTTTAGTTAATTTTTTTTGAGGTTTTTAAAGGAGACAAACGGTTACGTAAAGGCTGAAAAGTTAATTAGTGAGTTTTGTGATTGATTAAATAATTAGGATTTGTTTTGTGAAAGAGAAAAACTTAAATTTTTAACAACAAAATAAGATTGTAAAAACAAAATTTCTATTAATTTTTTGTTAACACTGTCAATGCAAAATTTATTATTATTGTTCCTGAAAATTTCATTGCAGTTGAGCAATACAAAAATAAAGAATTACAGTTTTGGGATAAACAGAATAAAATTTAACATTATCAAATTATTTGAAACACAAAACATTCAAACTTATTTAAATAAAAAAAATTCATTTCATTTGTGTCGTTCAAAAATGATCATTGAGCTCACACGGCAGACCTGAACAAAAGAAAAAGTAAGGTGTGAAAAAAAGCGTGGGAAAGTTTGTTTTTTCCCACGCGGCAAAATCCTTTGATTTTTTTCATGAAAAATGCTGTTTCAGTATGAGGTTTCTGTTGCATCTTTTTTATTTCTGTTTTTTCTAATACCTTTTTTGGGTCGAGAAAAAAATAATGTCCAAGTTTTTTAGCGTTTAACTATCTAGAAATCGAGATAATACAACTTTAAGTTTTGCTTAAGTTTCTCGAGTAAAAACAGGATTCTTTGCACGAATATACTAGAAAGAATATAAAAAATGTTTGCTTTTTTCTTCAAGTTGATGCAATTCATTATACAATTAACTACAAATCTCGTAATCTTTATTTGTTTATACTATTTTTATGTCTTCTGAAGCTATAGTATTGATCTCTGAAAGATGCTGAAGCATACAAAAAGCCTTAAAAGTAAGTTTTTTGATTTTTTTAATATATAAAATAGTCATCGTTCTTTTTCAGGTGTTCTTGAATCAAATGTTTTATTGCTATAATTTTATTCATTGCTTCAGCATCCTTTAGTGATCAATAATAAAGCTTCAGAAGACAAAATATGATATGAACAAATTAGTAATAGGAAATTTGAAAATTATTGTTTATTGAATTGTATACAATGGACTATAGTCCCCAAGGAAGATTTATATATAAGTTTATAGAGAAACATACATTTCTTGCATCTTTCAAGAATTAAAATTAAAACAGTTCTTCAGACCCAGAACTTTGAGCTTGCGGTATAAATGTTTTCCAGTAATATTAGATGAGAAAACGTTTAATTATTACATAAGATATGTGTCATTACAACTGATGTTAAAGAAAAATGTTGAGGGATTGATATTTTTGAAGACCTGCTTCGTGCATTTCGAATCCCTTTTACTCACCACAATAAACAAAGGCTTTACCTATAATCCTAAAATCATTAGCTGTCCAATGAATTATGTTACTTTTATCATTTCTTCTTTGTTTCTACTGATGCAGCAAGTGGCGATTTTTCAAATAACCTAAAACATTGCTTTTAAATTCCGCAAAATCCATAAAAATTACCGCCATCTTCATCAACCTAAGTAAAGATTACTGTAATGCAAAAACTAATCCAAACAAAAATACAAATATTTTATTAGAAAAATTCCAAACAAATAAATTACATACCATTCATCAAAAAATATTATAAACCAAAACAAACAAATCAATAAAACGTTATAAAACAATACCCAAATCATCACGAACAAAACGATTTGTTTTAGTATTTTGAATTCTTGGATATCCCGCAAATAGAGCATCATCTTCACAATCATATCCATATACACCACGGGTAAGATGAGCTGTGGCATCAACTGCAATTTGTCGATGAACAATATCTCTAAAAAGATGTGAAAGTTAAAGACATCTACAGTAATATAAAAGCATACCGTTCTTGCAAGGCATCAATCAGCAAAGATGTTACAGCAGAAATCTAATCTTTTGCCATTTGTCCAACATATTCGAACAAGAATCAAAGAGCGTTAAGAACACCATTCTGGACAGTATTTTCTTTAAAAGGCGCGCAAGTTTCTGTTACGATTGCAACTTCAACAGTTGTACAAACACGAAGTTGACGCTCTTGTACTTTCAAGTTATTCAAGAGTGTTGACAACACATCATGTGGACCAATTGCTTTAGCTATATTTCCAAGAGTATTATTGCTGCACGGCAAACTGATTTTAGATTCCAATAAATCCAATAACGCAAAACAAATTACCATCCATTCTCGAGCTAAAACAATTTTTGATCCTCGATAAGTTCAATTGTATTTTCTTGTATGTACCTTTTCGTGCCTGAAAATATACGTCGAATTACGATGACTATTTTATATATAAAAAAAAATCAAAAAACTTACTTTTAAGGCTTTTTGTATGCTTCAGCATCTTTCAGAGATCAATACTATAGCTTCAGAAGACATAAAAATAGTATAAACAAATAAAGATTACGAGATTTGTAGTTAATTGTATAATGAATTGCATCAACTTGAAGAAAAAAGCAAACATTTTTTATATTCTTTCTAGTATATTCGTGCAAAGAATCCTGTTTTTACTCGAGAAACTTAAGCAAAACTTAAAGTTGTATTATCTCGATTTCTAGATAGTTAAACGCTAAAAAACTTGGACATTATTTTTTTCTCGACCCAAAAAAGGTATTAGAAAAAACAGAAATAAAAAAGATGCAACAGAAACCTCATACTGAAACAGCATTTTTCATGAAAAAAATCAAAGGATTTTGCCGCGTGGGAAAAAACAAACTTTCCCACGCTTTTTTTCACACCTTACTTTTTCTTTTGTTCAGGTCTGCCGTGTGAGCTCAATGATCATTTTTGAACGACACAAATGAAATGAATTTTTTTTATTTAAATAAGTTTGAATGTTTTGTGTTTCAAATAATTTGATAATGTTAAATTTTATTCTGTTTATCCCAAAACTGTAATTCTTTATTTTTGTATTGCTCAACTGCAATGAAATTTTCAGGAACAATAATAATAAATTTTGCATTGACAGTGTTAACAAAAAATTAATAGAAATTTTGTTTTTACAATCTTATTTTGTTGTCAAAAATTTTCGGTTTTCTCTTTTCACAAAACAAATCCTGAAAATTTACTTAGCTACAAAACACACTAATTAGCTTTTCAGCTGCCAATGCGTAACCGTTTGTCGCCTTTAAAAACCACAAGAAAGTTAATTAAAAGTGTTTCATCCAAAAAAGAAATTTGTCCATTCATTTTGCTTTAATTCTTTTTGGAGGGTTTTGCCATTTGAGCTTAAAAAACGAAAAACTAAAATTATCAAAAAATGTGTTTTCTTTATGGTTTTTTCTTTTTTAGTCGTATTAATACTTGTGAAAAAAAGAACATATTTGAAAAACCATCAATAACGAAATCATCGAAAAATTATTTTTCTGCAAAAATACAAGTTTGAATTTTTTGTAAATTTTTGATCAAAAAATTTAACAGTGTGTTGACTAAAATCTCACAATTTTATATTACTCAAATAAAATTGCAAATCACCGTCGAATTATATCATGATACCATTATTAATAAAAAATTAAAATAATTTTTGCATTAACAACAGGGCTGGAAAATAAATAGAAATCATGTTTCATAAAGTGCTTTTCTAAAAGAACTTTATTACCAAAAATTATTATATAACTCAATTTCTATAAAAAACGAGCAAAATCGAATGAAGGCGGAATTCCAAAATTGATAACAAATTATTTGAAAACTTAAAATTTTGTCGTAATTTTATTTAGTAATAACCAAAATTGTAAACTGCAATATAATGCCATCAATCAGTAATAAAAAACAAAAAATGTATTTGTATTACAAAGCAATGCCGGAAAATACAAAGAAAATGTGTTTTTTAATTGTTTTTTCTAAAAACTTTATTACCAAAAATTATTTCATATCAAAACACCAATCACAGAGATACTTGCTTTTTCAATTTAAAATTAATTGTTTTTCATTTAAATCCTCTAATTTACAAAAATAGTTAACTGTTTCTCACAAAATGTTTTCCAGATTCTAGAATCCAGAATGCAAATGAAAATTTGCTGAAAGTGTTCCATTTATGGTAATAAATAAATTTGAATATTTTGAAAATTTTTGTTAAAAAATTGTTAATAAATTTTATCATAAGTTTTTGATGTAAAAACAAAAAAAGTACCAAAGGCTACACCTCCTTTAAATTAAAAAAAAATTATCTGCTTTATGTTTTTGCTTTTTCAAGTGGTCTTCTATTGCGCAGGAAAGAAAAACATAAGCATATCGAGCAATAAAAAAACAAAAAAAGAACAATCTTTTTTCAGTTATCAATACAAGTTTGAATTTTTTATAAATTTTTGATACAAAAAATTTGATAATGTGAATAATTTTTTAATAATAAAAATGTTATTCTTTTTTTGAGCATATTATGGTTTTCATAAACATGCGAGTGATTATGAATCAACAATAATAATAAAATTATGTTTATTTGCATTAACAATGTCGCCAAAAATGAATAGAAATTGTGTTTTTACTAAAATTTTTTTGTTGACAAAAACTTCCATCTTTCATTTCACAAAACAAATTCGAAACATTAGCTTAGTTACACCATTCTTTTCACTTTTTCGGATTTGTTCATCTTCATCACCTTTGTCACCATCTTCTTCATTAACGTCAGAATCAACTTGTTCATTCAAGAGACTTAAGCGGCTTACGTTTCGATTTTCGTCTTCTTCTTCTTCAACAATAGCACTTGTAATTTGACAGTCTTCATCTTCTTTTTGAGCTTCTAGACTTCGCGCCAATGTATCGACCATGCTTGCATAACCAGAATCACTAACATCAACTCGAGCACCGTCACAATTATTGAGACCAAGATCACCTTCTTCACTATTGTTACCACCTTCAACCAGAGCATTACCAAGACCGTCTTCACGAATATTATTACCAGGATCTTCACGAGGCAGCTTTGAATAATCAAATTCTTGATTTTTATCAAGATACTGTAGCATGTGATCATCATAATGAGATTCATAACTGCAACCACTCATTTTTGTTGCCTATATATTGAACCAATGCAGCAATCGCAGGTTGGCTAAGTTCCATAAGTGCAGCGTACATCCGTTCGGCCTTATTAAAACCATAGTATCATGACGCGGACATCCGATAGTTACATCACCAATGCATTTTGATCTTTTGCCATCATGATTATTTCTAGCTTCAGAATCATCCCGAGGCACGTCTTCAACATCACGAGCAGTGTTCTGCTTCGCCCGCGCCCGCGCCCGCCCGCGGGCGGCGGGCGGGCGCGGGCAGTTTTTTCAAACGTAAGCGGGCGGCGGGCGGGCGCGGGCGGATTTTTTCTAAGTCAGCGGGCGCCCGCGAGTAAAAAAATAAAGGCAATTTGTTTTTTTCTCTCAATGCTTTTTTGACAATATTTCTCAACGAAAATCTACGAAAGAATATTTTTTTGCCATAAAAATCACACGGAAGTACAAATCATCCAATGAAGAAAGAAAAAAGTTTATCACCGCAACGACCTAAATGCCCTATGATAACATTTGTTTTCACATTGGTGTCAATCGTTTTGCCGAAAAAGAAAAAATAAACTGCTATGAAAAATTTTACATCGTTATTGACTTCACCTGGATTTTAACCGATTGATGACATAACATACAGTACCACTTTAAGTAATTTTTGTTAATCAATATTTCAATTATTGATATGGTCAAAATTTAAATTCGTGATAGGTGTTGATGATATGCTTTTGACCTATAGTATGCCAAATTAGCAATATGACATACTGTAGGTTTATGTATACATTGTCTTTAAATATTGAAAATAATAGTTTAAAATAAATCCAAATCGGAGTCCGTGTTATGCTTCGCCCGCGGGCGCCCGCGGGCGCCCTTTGGCGGGCGGCGGGCGGGCGCGGGCGGAATTTTTGAAAGTTAGCGGGCGGCGGGCGGGCGCGGGCGATTTTTTTTGAAGGTACGCGGGCGCGGGCGCGGGCGCCCGCGGAAAAAAAACAAAAGCATAACACTGATCACGAGTGGAATATTCCTTAATGATCTTTGAAAAACTCTTCTTGTTACTTGGACTAACAGTATCATTGATTCCACTAAGAATTGCTCGACAGTTATTCCCATATTTTTCCAATTTGATATAAATGCCGACCAAGTGTTGCGTTCATATCCCATATGTTTCGTCTTTGAAATGATCAATTCATAGTCAACATCTGATACATCTTTATGAGCAGCTAGCACAATCATCCAAGAACTCAATGACGCTTCTTGACAGCCAATGATTTTCCTATATTGTTCAACCATTTCAGGATTAAATTTATGAAGAGAAGCTGCTACTGGAATTTTGAATCGATGATTCTTGACAAGAACTCGCACCGAGCGCATCTTAAATTTAATCAGATTGTAAACATTATATTTAGAGATAAACATACCACTTGTTCTTTCGTCATATGTAATTTAATTTTTGAACATGTTTGCTCTGCAATTGATGAAGTATATAATATGTCTGCAGGAGTAAGTTCAACGTCGAAGAAGACAGTCATATCGATAGAAGAAATTCGTGATGCTGAGCCAGCATTATGTCCTCTAATTGAAACAAGACGATGACAACCATCTCTAACATAGTACTTGTTTTTCGAAAAGTATGCAATAATCGAGGATAATCCGAATTTGGAAAGAGTTTCTTCTGGATTTTCTTCAAGTCCTTTTATGAAATCAGCAACTTTATCAGGACAAATGTCTCGACTTCTTGGGTCTTCAAGGCAGCTTTCAATTTCAACATTAACTTGTTCCACTCTGGCACCAATACGACGACCATATTTGGCGAAGTTTATCGATGCTCGAAAGATCTTCGCAGCTTTAAAGATCAGTGGCACTTTACCTAAAGGTAATTTTATGACATTGTAAATATACGGTTTTAAAATTTGTATAAAGCATAAAAAATATTTGTTGTATTAAATTCTTTGTAATTTTCTTAGTAAATGTGTAATTACAGCTGATGTTCTCTCGCTTCCACTCTTTTCCACTCCCCTCCGCTAGAGTTCTCCACAAAAGATGGGATCACGTTCCCACACGTGTGCTCCTGGAACCGCTCCCGCCCCCGAACTACTCCTTTATATTGGATCGAGAGCAGAAGCGGCAGCGAGAGAACACGGGTGCGGTAGCGAGAGAACACAGTTTAACAAAGAAAATTACGAAGAATTTAATATTTAAAAAAACAGTGTGGAACAAGAATAATGTTTTTTGAAGTCCCGCAGCCAGCATACCGGAACTTCAAAAAACCAAATCCTTGTCCATTTTTATACAATAAAACAGACAAAATGGCAACTTACTTGGATATTCTTTCAATGTCTGCATGTGCTATTTCAAGGATGAATATGGTTGATCACGATTGATTGAATAATAGCAATAATAAAAAGAATAAAAAGAATAATATTAATAATACTCAAGAATGTAGAGAAACCTGAAAAAAATAAAATTTAAAGTAAGCACAATGGAGATACAAGAGACATATACAAGACCACGAAAAAACGAACGTTTAAAAAACAAGTTAGCCCAAAACAGAACATTCCAGAAAATGATTTAATAATACGGTAGCAAAAGGCGCGAATTTCAAAATTTCAAATACGGTAGCAAAAGCCGCGAATTTCAAAAGTTTGGAAATGGCAGAGTTTTCAATGCATTGAAAATGGAAGATGAAAAAAATGACAAGAAAATGAAACACACAAAATCACAGCAAAAAAACGAGGTAGAACTTTTTGGCCCAAAACAGAACATTCCAGAAAATTTTAAAATACTACGATAAAAAAAGGCGCGATTTTCAAAATTTCAAATACTGTAGCAAAAGGCGCGATTTTCAAAATTTCAAATACAGTGTCAAAAAGCGGGAATTTCAAAAGTTCTGAAATGGTAGAATTTTCAATGCATTGAAAATGGAATACATAAAATGAGGAGAAAATAAAACACACTCAAAATCACTGCAAAAACGAGGTAGAAATGTTAGGCCCAAAAGAGAACATTCCAGAAAATGTCTACATATACGGTAGCGAAAGGCGCGATTTTCAAAATTTCAAATACTGTATCAAAAAGCGCGAATTTGAAAATTTCAAATACTGTATCAAAAAGCGCGAATTTCAAAAGTTAAGAAATGGTAGAATTTTCAATGCATTGAAAATGGAAGATGAAAAAATGAGGAGAAAATTAGCTAAAATTGTTTCATCAAAAAAAGTAGAAATTTTTTTTTATCTATTTTGCGTTACATTACACATTTTGGTACTTGTCATGCCCTTTAACGTGCACTTTAAAACTTTAAAAACGAAACACTAAAATTATAAAAAAAATTGTTTGCTTTATTTTTTTTTTATTGCTTGCATCTTTTTGGAAAGAGACTATCAGCAAAGCGATCAATAAGAAAATTAAAAAAATCATTTTTGTGAATCACACAAATGAAATAAATTTTATTATTTAAAAATCAATAAGTTTGAATATTTTGTAGATTTTTGATAAAAATAATGTAATAATGCGATTAAATTCTTAAATGTTATCCATCAATACTAAAAATTTCATTATCATTGCCATGATTATTGTCAGCAATAATAATAATAAATTTAACACTTATTTGCATAAACAATGTTGCCAAAAAATTAATAAAAATTGGATTTTTACAATTTTTTTGTTGTTAAAAATTTGCATCTTTCATATCAAAAAAGAAATCACAGAAATTAGCAATTGTTTGCATTGTTGCCAAATAAATAAATAATTTGTCAAAAGTGTAAATGTCAACAAAGAGGTGACAATAACATACTTTTTCTTGTTTTATTTTATTTTTCTTAAAATGTCTTTCCCTGACGATCAGGCAAAAACAGCAACACAAAATAAAAAGCCCCGATCGTCAAGGAAAGTCATTCTTTAAAAAACATCAAAAAGTGACTCATTTCGAAAAAAGAAGAAAATTGTTCCTTATATTTTTGTACTCTAGCATGCGTGTAAAAAACGAAAAACATAAAAGAATCAGTTTTTTTTATGTTTTTTTTCTTTTTTAGTAGTCTTAAATTGCTCGCATCTTTGTGGAAAAAAATATTTCGACAGAGCGATCAAAATTTTTTTGTAATAATCAACTTTAGATATTTTGTAAATTTTTGACACAAAGAATTTAATAATATAATGACTACAAATTTAATCATAAATTTATGTCGTAAATTTGCAGTTGCTATCAATGCAGTACGCAATTATTTAAAATTAAACAATTATTTACCTTCTCATTGATAATAAATAAAAATAAATTGTTTCCTTTCACAATTTTTTTAAACATAACGTATGTGATTAATGTCCCATAAATTTAACTTAAAACAAATCACAGAAATTAGTACTTTGAATGCAAAAATTGTTTAATTTAGTTTGTCAAAAGTGTAAACGGTATCTTTTAAGATTTTCCAAAAAGCAAATATTTTTTCTCATTTTTGTAATCTTAAAAAATTGTTAGATTTTCAAGCTTGTGCATGTGCCTGATTGTCAGGATCTTTTCATCAAAACAATGAACATTCAAATCTATTTTTATGATAGACCCGAAAAATGTAAACTTAAATCATCAAAAAATTCGTCTGCTTTATGTTTTTTGCTTTCTTAGTAGTCTTAAATTGCTCGCATCTTTGTGGGAAAAAATATTTCGACAGAGCGATCAAAATTTTTTTTGTAATAATCAACTTTGAATATTTTGTAAATTTTTGATACGAAGAATTTAATAATATAATGACTACAAATTTAATCATAAATTTATGTCGAAAAAAAAACTACTGTTTTATCACATAAAATTCGTTTGATAAAACTAAAAGGTTGTTTAATGCAATGAACAAATACAGGCATTACATGTCTACGTGCCATTCATAAAGTTGGACAAATTCTTTTAAGGGACGTTTATCTATTTTTGTAAGAATGCCCCGGGGGCTTGTTTTTTCTCGCGAAATCATCATCTTTTGTCAGGGTTATGCTCGATTATTACTTTTTTTTCTGACTTTATTGACATTTTACGTTTTAATGATGGTAGATGCTTTGGCAGAGTTTATGCAAATTTGTTTGAATTTTTTATAATTTTTTAAAAAAGTGGTTTGATTATTTATGCAGTGTCCGGCCTGGCACCACTTTGGTGGAGGTAGCTAAGCCAGCCGGCCACTCCTTTTTAGTCTCTTCCCCACTTGATCTCTTGCTTCAGCCTTATCAGTTTTATATATAAGGTCTTGTTTCTCTTTTAAATTCTTTGAGCGTCAACAGTCGAAAGTTCGTTAGTTATTTTATTCTGATTGTGAGATTTAAATAAAACATTATTATTGTAACCTGATAATCGGAATTCAACCACAGACAGAACCAAAAGGGGCAAACCGTAAGTCACAGACTTGTCAACTTATATGATAATTTTAAGTCCAAGTTACATGATGTCCATCTGAACATTGCTTACATCGATACACATTGGACATTATTTAAAAAAATAAAAATCGTACTACCAACAATTATTACTATTATTATTTGCAAAGTTCATGTTTCATTTTTCAAAAAAAAGATTTAAACCCGTCTTTTTGTTACACATTTTCAAAGGAAAAGGAAAAAGCTCCCTCGATTTGATCGAAGGTAAACGAAAAAAAAACAAGTCATAAAAGTGTGACAAAAAGTTCACTATAACTGAACAAAAAGTTTAAAAATCATTTCATGCACTTGTTGGACAATCATACAAATCTTGTGTCACCATTTTAATGACTCAACGAACTACCCGAAATTATGAATATGTTCTTAGGACTGCCCAGATCTTACGTAAGCAAAACATCCAAATTTTCGAACCCCCCCCCCCTACCCTTATCGCAAGATTTTTTCCTTTGATCTCTGCCGCGTTTTATCAAATGTTTTTTTCGCTCCATTGTTTTTTCTCCTAGTGCCTGATCGAAGAAAAGAAAAACAAAAATCATCTAAACAATCGTCTGCTTTATCTTTTTGTGTTTTTTAGCAGTCTTAAATTTCTCACAGTTTTTGGAAAAGGAAAAATTTATTCAGATCGATCAATAAAAAAGTCACCGATTGAATACACAAATGCATTTGCAAATGTAATAATTTTTTATAGTGATAAATAAGTTTGAATATTTGGTAAATTTTTAGTACAAATACTTTGACAATGTGATTAAATTTTATTTTTTAATGATATAAATGTAATTCTTTTTTGTAGTATGGCTCACTTTAGTTGAAGATGTATTAAACAATAATAATAAATTTAGTAATTATTTGAATTTACAGCGGTGTCAAAAATAAATAGAAATTGTGTTTCTGCGATTTATTTATAACTCAATTTCTATAAAAATCGAGCAAAACAAAAAATTGGCGAATTTCAAAAATTTCAAAATGCTTTTTTTGAGCTGAAACTTTCCATATAGACTCAGTAGGGTTCAAGGAGTTGTGCAAAAAATTTTTTTTTCGGATTCGCCTTCTGAATCCTGAGTTATGGAGATCGCTTGCCCTAGGGTCAATTCTTATCCGATCGCTACAAATTTGGTATCGGCGGATAGCCCTCGATCAGGGCTACATTTTATGTCTCGGAATTTTTTTTCTTTCGTGCCGGAACCCTCGGATTCAGAAGCCGGAAAATTTCGAGCCTTCTGAAGTCACCCATGGAGTCGAGTACCAGAAAATTTTTTTTTCTCAAAACGTGTCTCATTATAAGGGCTAACTATTGGAATGAAAAAATTTTTTGGTATCGACGTCCCTGACCCTCAAAAAAATCAAAAACCGTCCCCGTTGTTTAAAAAAGTCGTTTTTAACTCATGCACACAATTGCTACTCTTTTGTTGTGGTTCTATGGCCGAGTGGAGAGTACGTTTTCTTTTTACCCAAGCCTCGCAGGTTCGAGTCCCTCCAACAATCATTTTTTACAACTTGTTTTTAAATATGCTTTAACGAGTAAATATTTTTATTATAACTATTTAAATTTTATATATTTTGAAAGATATTACATGTTTAAAAAAAAATGGAAATGAATTGTGAAGTAGAAATAAATTGGGATTGTTTTATTAAACAAGAAAAGCTGGAAGAAAGTTTACATGAATAATTCTTGGTTGGCTTCTTGTTGTATTTGCTCAATCACTAATTCTTCTATGTCGGAAAATTGCTTCAATTCCTTCATACAACGAATAAAATCCGAAGAAAAAAATGTTCAATTAGCCACTACAGTAGATACTCCAATTTACTATGGAAAAGCTGAGGCGGCACACATTGCATATCTACAGAAACAATGGCCAACACAAGTTTATTCCTTTAATATATTTACGTGGTTAATAAATTTATTTTTTAAGAATCCCCTAATCCAGCTTTTAACGTTCTTGTATAATTTTTTAATGAATTATTCAGAATCAATTATGTTGATTTAACTAATTTCTAACATGCTATATGATAAAATTTAAACAGTTATAATAAAAATATTTACTCGTTAAAGCATATTTAAAAACAAGTTGTAAAAAATGATTGTTGGAGGGACTCGAACCTGCGAGGCTTGGGTAAAAAGAAAACGTACTCTCCACTCGGCCATAGAACCACAACAAAAGAGTAGCAATTGTGTGCATGAGTTAAAAACGACTTTTTTAAACAACGGGGACGGTTTTTGATTTTTTTGAGGGTCAGGGACGTCGATACCAAAAAATTTTTTCATTCCAATAGTTAGCCCTTATAATGAGACACGTTTTGAGAAAAAAAAATTTTCTGGTACTCGACTCCATGGGTGACTTCAGAAGGCTCGAAATTTTCCGGCTTCTGAATCCGAGGGTTCCGGCACGAAAGAAAAAAAATTCCGAGACATAAAATGTAGCCCTGATCGAGGGCTATCCGCCGATACCAAATTTGTAGCGATCGGATAAGAATTGACCCCAGGGCAAGCGATCTCCATAACTCAGGATTCAGAAGGCGAATCCGAAAAAAAAATTTTTTGCACAACTCCTTGAACCCTACTGAGTCTATATGGAAAGTTTCAGCTCAAAAAAAGCATTTTGAAATTTTTGAAATTCGCCCCTCATTCGATTTTTATAGAAAGTCAGTTTTATTACTAAAATTTTCGTCTTCCCTGATATTAACTTTTTCAATTTTGAAATTGTTTTTTAAAAACTAAAATCATCAAAAAATTTTTTGCTATATAATTTTGCTTTTTTAATGTTCTAAAAATGCTCGCATCTTTGTGGAAGAAAAAAATTTAATCAGATCGACCAATCTAATAAAATCATCATTTTTGAACGACACAAATGAAATGAATTTTTTTATTTAAATAAGTTTGAATATTATGTAAATTTTTGATACAAATAATGATAATGTTAAACTTTATTCTGTTTATCCCAAAATTGTAATTCGTCTTTGTTGTATTGCTCAACTGCAATGAAATTTTCAGGAACAATAATAATAAATTTATCAATAATTTGCATGAACATTGTTGCCAAAAAATTAATAGAAATTTTGTTTTTACAATCTTATTTCGTTGTTAAAAATTTAAGTTTTTCTCTTTCACAAAACAAATCCTAATTATTTAATCAATCACAAAACTCACTAATTAACTTTTCAGCCTTTACGTAACCGTTTGTCTCCTTTAAAAACCTCAAAAAAAATTAACTAAAAGTGTTTCATTCAAAAAAAAGAAATTTGTCCATTCATTTTGCTTTAATTCTTTTTGGAGGGTTTTGCCATCAGCGCTTAAAAAACGAAAAACTAAAATCATCAAAAAAATCCGTCTGTTTTATGTTTATTCTTTTTTAGTGGTCTTAATACCTCTGAAAAAAGAACATATATGAAGAACCATCAATAACAAAATCATCGAAAAAACTTTTTTTTGCAGAAATATGTTTGAATATTTCGTAAATTTTTGATCAAAAAATTTAATAGTGTGTTGACTAAAATCTCACAATTTTTATATTACTCAAATAAAATTACAAATCACCGTCGAATTATATCATGATACCAATATTAATAAAAAATAGAAAAAATTCTTGCATTAACAACAGGGCTGGAAAATAAATAGAAACCACGTTTCATAAAATGCTTTTCTAAAAGAACTTTATTACCAAATATTATTATATATCAAATATATCAAAAAATAAAACCAGATTAAATTAAAAATAAATTCGTTAATTAAAATTTTTAATTTGTCAAAAGTGTAAACGGCAGTTCATAAATGCACTGTCGCAGCCAGTGTAAAAAAAATATTGCCTTATTTAGTCAAAACTGGTTTTAACAGGAAAGAAAGCAATGATGGAGAATGCATTGTTCTCCACCATTGTCCGTCATTTTTTCACTGACTGCGACAGTTCCTTTAAGATTTTCCAGAATGCAACTGAAAATTCGCCAAAAGTGTTCCATCTAAAAAGAAGAAGAAAAAATTAACCATTTATTTTGCATTGCACTTTTTTTGTGGGGTCCATCTTCACTTGGCAGAGCAAACAATTAAAAAATCATCAAAGACAAATATTTTTCTGAAATAAACTTTGAATTTTTTGTAGATTTTTGACACAAATAATTAAAAAGTGTGATGAATACAAATTTTATCATTATTTTATGTTGTTAAAACAAAATTATAAATCGTCTACTGAATAGATTCAACATTAACTGAAAAAAAGTTTTTTTAAATAATTTTCATTAACAAGGATGATCACATAAAATATTTAAATAGAACATGTTTTTTTACATTTTATTTGTTGTTAAACATTTCCATTTTCACTTATATTAGCTTTTTCAATTTTGGAATTGTTTCTTTATTAAAAACTAAAATCGTCAAAAAATTGTATGTTGAAAAAAACTATCGCAATCAGTGTAAAAACGACGGACGACGACAGCAAACAATTCTCCATCATTGCTTTCTTTGGTGTTAAAATCACTTTTGGCTAAATCAGGCAATATTTTTTTTACACTGACTGCGACAGCGACTTTAATGTTTTTTGCTCTTTTTAGTCTGGAAACAAAAACATCGACAGGCCGATGAACAAAAACTCATCATTTTTGATTTCTACAAATGAAAGAAATTTTTTAATAAATAGGTTTGAATATTTTGCAAATTTTGATAAAAAATAATTTGAAAACTTAAAATTTTGTCGTAATTTTATGGAGTAATAACAAAATTCTAAATTGCAATATATTTCCATGATTCCGGATCGAATCAGTAATAAAAAATTAAAATTGTATTTGTATTACAAAGCAATGCCGAAAAATATATAGAAAATGTGTTTTTAAATTGTTTTTTCTAAAAACTTTATTACCAAAAATTATTTCATATCAAAAAAACAATCACAGATATTTGCTTTTTCAATTTAAAATTAATTGTTTTTCATTAAAGTCTTCAAATTTATAAAAATTGTTAAGTGCTTCCCGCAAAATGTTTTCCAGATTCTAGAATCCAGAATGCAAATGAAAATTCGCTGAAAGTGTTCCATTTATGGTAATAAAAAAATTTGAATATTTTGAAAATTTTTGTTAAAAAATTGTTAATAAATTTTATCATAAGTTTTTGATGTAAAAACAAAAAAAAGTACCAAAGGTTCCGCCTCCTTTAAACTAAAAGAAAAGTCAAAAAGACATCTGCTTTATGTTTTTGCATTTCTAGTGGTCTTCAATTGCTCAGGGAAGAAAAACATAAGCATATCGAGCAATAAATAAACAAAAAAAGAACAATCTTTTTTCAGTTATCAATACGAGTTTGAATTTTTTATAAATTTGTGGCACAAATAATTTGATAATGTGATAAAATTTTATTTTTTAATAATAAAAATGTCAATCTTTTTTGAAGCAAGTTTCAAATGCAAGGGATTATGAATCAACAATAATAAAAAAAATTATGTTTATTTGCATTAACAGTGTCGCCAAAAATGTACAGAAGTTGTGTTTTTACTTTGATAAATAATAAAAACTTCCATCCTTCATATCACAAATTCCAAACATTAGCTTGGTTAATAAAAACCCGGTAATCAGCTTTTCCGCTGCCATGCCTTTAAGATTCACAAAAATTATTAGCAAAAAAAGTGTTTCATCTAAAAAAGAAGAAATTGGTCTATTTATTTTCCATTACACTTTTTTTTGTGGGGGTTTTCCATCTGCACTAAAAAAAACAAAACTACAATCATCAAACTGCTTTACATTGTTTTCTTTTTTTGCATTCATTCTTTTTGCAACCATCTTTGTGGAAAGAGAAATATCGGCAGAGCGATCAATAAAAAAATCATCAAAGAAAAAAAAATTTTTTTGTAATAATCAACTTTGAATATTTTGTAAATATTTGACACAAATAATTTTATAACGCGATGACTGAAAAATTAGTCATAATGTTATTTTGTAATAACAGAACTGTAATATCTTCTTTATCAGAAGATGTAATCATTAATTAAAATTTTAAAATAAATTTGCATTATCACTGGTGTCACAAAATAAATAATAAATGAGTTTTTACAATTTAATTGTAATTATAAAATTTTTGTCTTCATTGAAATTAGTTCTTTTAAAACATAAAATCGTCAAAAGATCGTCTGCACGATGTTTATTACTTTTCGATCTTGAAAAGAAAAACATAGGCAGATCGACGAACAACAAAATCATCATTTTTGATTCCCACAAATGAAATAAATGTTTTTGTATGAATTAATAATTTGAATAATTTCTAAGTTCTTCATATACATAATTTGATAATGTGATTCAAATTTTCAATTTTATTCTGTTTTCCCATAAATGTAATTTTTTTGTTGTATGGCTCAACTTCAAAGAAGAATTATTGAGCAATAATAATGAATTTAGAAGTTTTTGCACTAAAATAAAATTTTCATTTTAACTGACATTAAATTTTTCAAATTTCGAAATTGTTTGTTTTAAACTAAAAAACCCCAAAAGATTGTCTGCTTGTTGTCTTTTCTTTTTTTATAGTCGACAGATCGATGAACAAAAAATCATCATTTTTGATTTCTACAAATGAAATAATTTTTTAGCACATAATTTTAAATATTTTGTACATTTTAGATAACAAATAATTTGAAAATTTATAACTTTATTGTAATTTTATGTTGTAACAACAAAATTGTATATTGCAATATATCGTGCGTGATTCATCATGCACCAAACATTAATAAAAAATAAAAAATTTATTTTGATTCAACAACAATGCCGGAAAAAAAATTTATCACGAAACACAAAACTAAAAATCATCAAAAAATCGTTTCCTTTATGTTTATTCCTTTTATAGCAGTCTGGAAAGAAAAAAATATGGGCATATCGATTAACGAAAAATTCTTTTTTCTGTGAAAATCACAAATATATAGGAAAAGTTTTTTATTAAATTAATGTTTGAATATTTTGTAAATGTTTGATACAGAAAATTCGATTCTTGCGATGACTAGAAATTTCGTCATTGTATTATTTTTTGATGTAAATAAACGACGTCAATCACACTATCTGCATTAACACAACATTTGAAAAAAAAATAAAATAAAAAAAATTATTTTAATAAATTACTAAAATTCTTGGCGGGGCCAAAACGTAAACAGAAATTTTGTATTTACAATTTTTTGTTAGTAAAAATTTTCATATCTCATATCAAAAAACAAATCATAGAAATTAGCTGTTTTAACTTTTTTATAATTTATTTTTTATTTTTTAATTAAAAGCCTCAATAAATTTCCAAAAGTGTAAACCGTTTTTCTTAAGATTTTCCAGAATACAACAATGTTCCATCTAAAAAAGAAGAAAATTTCTCATTTTTTGCATTACATATTTTGGGGGTTTGCCATCTCTTATCAAAATGCACTTAAATAAGCAAAAACTAAAATCATCAAAAAATCATCTCCTTTATGTTTTTAGCCTTTTTAGTAGTCGGGAAAGAAAAAGAAATAGACAGACCAATCAACAAAAAAATCATTATTTGTAAAAATCCCACAAAAAAGAATATTTTTTAAAAATAAAATGTTTGAATATTTTGTAAAAACTTGATACAACAAATAATTTTTAGACTCGATGTCATGTTATGATAACAAGACTGTAAATAGCCGACACATTACTGAAAATTTAAACATTATTTAAATTCTGTGGGATGCCAAAAGACAAACAGAAATCTTGATTTTAAAATTTTTTTGTTAAAAAAAGTTTTCATATTCCATATCCACAAAAAAATTAACAAACATTAATTAAAACCAAAAACAGATAATATGTTTTCTCCACATTTTTTTCGTTATAAAAAAAGATAATTTATGTCATAAATGCAACCAACAGAGGGTACTGTAACTTTTAAGTTACAAAAATGGTATTATATTTTAAAATTTGATGGAATTAAATGCTAAAAAGTTAATCCACTCAAAAATTGCTGCACTGTCACATATTTGACATGATCATTCTGGATTATCTGTTAAACCACAAAATTTACTCTTTGTTTTGCAAACATTAGGGTTGTTAATTCTCCTTCTCCGAGGATTCCCCAGGGAATTCCCCGTATTTTTGCATGTATTACAATTTGTATTTCTTCAATAATGTCCATTGTAAATCGATGTATGCAATGTTCAGATGGACATCAGGTCATTTAGACTTAAAATTATCATACAAATTATTACACTACATTTTTGTTTTTTTAAATTTAAAAATATGTAAGGTTTTGGTAGTAAAGATTGTTGAAAACGTTTCTATTTATTTTCCAGCATTGCTGTTAATACAAATAATTGTTAAATTTTTACTTAATGATAATTTTACCATCAACATTATTATTGCAACATAACATTATGACGAAATTTGCAGTCGTCGCGTTATAAAATTTTTTGTATCACAAATTTATAAAATATTCAAAGTTTTTTATTACAAATAAAATTTTGATGGTTTTTTATTTATTCAACTATCTATACGTAAGACTTAGTCTCCTTTAAGAACCACATGAAAATGAAGTGTTTCATCTAAAAAAAAGAAAAAATTGACCATTTATTTTTCATTACACTTTTTTGTGGGGTTTTCCCCTTCACTTTGAAAAAAGAAAAACATCAAACTGCTTTACTTTTTTTTTCGTTTTTTAGTAGTTTTTAATGCTTGCATGTTTGTGAAAAGAGAAATATCGACAGAGCAATCAATAAAAAATGATCAAAGAAAAATTTGTTTTATAGTTATCAACGCAAGTTTGAATTTTTTGTAAATTTTTGACACAAATAATTTGATAGATAGTATACAAATTTTATCATAATTTTATGTTAAAACAAAATCATAAATCGTCTGCAGTTTTCTAAGAAGATGTCATTCATTAATTAAAATTTTAAAAATAATTTTCATTATCAGTGGTGCCAGAAAATAAATAAAAATTGCGTTTTTACAATTTTTTTGCTAAAAAATTTTTTGGTCTTCATTGAAATTAATTTTTTTTAAACAAAAAATCATCATAAAGTCGTCTGCTTAATTTTTTTTGCTTTTCGATCGTGAAAAGAAAAAACATCGGCAGATCGATAAACAAAAAATCATCATTTTTGATTTCTACAAATGAAATAAATTTTTAAAATAATCAAGAAATTTGAATATTTTCTAACTTCTTGATACATACAAATACTTTGATAACGTGATTGAATTTTATTTTTTAATAACAAAGATGAAATTATTCTTTGTTGTATGGATCATTGATCAAAAGCATCATTGACCAATAATAATAAACCTAGTTGTTCTCTGCATTAACAGTGATGGCAAAAAATTAAAATTTTCATCCTCACTGACATTAGATTTTTCAATTTTGAAATTGTTTTTTTTTAAACTAAAAAAACGTCAAAAAATCATCTGGTTGTTGCCTTTTCTTTTTTAGAAATGGGCAGAACGACGAAGAAAAAATCATCGTTTTTGATTCTTACAAATGAAACAATTTTTTTGTAATAATAAAGAATTTGAATTTTTTTGTAAATTTACCATAACAATTAATTTGAGAACTTTTAAATTTTAAAAAATTTTGTCATAGTTTTATGTTATAATAACAAAAACACACATCATGATCCATTAATAAAAAATAAAAAATTTATATATATTAACAACAATACTGCAAACTAAATAGAAATTGTGCTTTTTAAATTGTTGTTCAATAAACTTTACTAAAAATATATTCCTTAATGTTCTTGAAAGCAACTAAAAATTAGCTAAAAGTTTTTAATTTTAAAGAAGAAGAAAATTGCCCTTTTTTCATAACATTTTTTGAGGTTTGTCTGAACCTATAAAGTGCACTTAGAAAATACAACACTAAATATCATCAAAAAAATATGTTGTACGCTTTTTTAGGAGTCAGGAAAGAAAAAAATGCAGACACACCGATTAGTAAAAAAATTATTATTTGGGAATCACAAAAATAAAAATTTTTTTGAAATAAAATTTTTGAATATTTTTTAAATTCCTGATACAAAGAATTTGATTTCGCAATGACTTTAAATTTCGTCATAATGTTATGTTATGATAATAAAACTGTAAATATCAGATGTTAACCACGATCATTATCATTAATAAAAAATTAAATAAACTACGTCAATCACAATAATATTGCCTAATATAACATTATTCAAAAACAAACAGAAATTCTGTTTTTACTTTTTTTGTCAGTAAAAATTTACATATTTCACATCAAAAGACAAATCACACAAATTAGCATTTTTATTTTTTAATTAAAAGCCTCAATAAATTGCCAAAAGTGTAAACTGTTTTTCTTAAGATTTTCCAAAATGCAACTAATAAAAATCTTCCATTTTTTGGATGTTTTTAAAAATGGGAAAAAGAAAAAAGTTTGAATTTCGAAAAAGGTTAAAGAGTTTAATACGTGACGTTTCGGCCCTAAACTCTAGACGTCTTTTTTTAATTTTATTAATTTTTTAAAATGAATATTAAACTAACTGGTGGGCCCTCATCAGTAGAGTCCAGTTAGTGCGTGGTGGTGAAAACTATAAATGAATGAAAAAATGAAAAAATTATTTTTGCCAATTTATTGCAATTGTATAATATAGGTCATATTTTTGTAGCGAAAGAATGAAATAATAGGTGTGATTTTATAGATAAAATAGTTGTAATTATTGATGATAAGTATTTTATTAATTTTATTGGCTGTTTGAAATGTAATAAAAAGGTGTTAATGGATAATGATAGCAGAAATGAAAATTTGATTTTAAATAAGTATTCATTTTGGTCTTTTGATTATTATCCAGAATTATGGCTTTCAAACGCGCTCGTCCTGTTGATTTAATCGAAGATGCTCCTGCTGCAAAGAAAGCCTTTATGGATTCTGAATTAGATAAAAAATTGGAATTTATTTATGATTCTCTTGCTGTAATAAATGTGAGTTTGTATATAGTAATAATTATTGTAATATATATGTATTTTTATAGAAAACAAGTGATCAAAATTTTGAAGCTGTTGAAAATAAATTTAATTTTTTGGATGGTTCAATTAATGGTATTCAAAAACATATTGATCAAATTGATTCTGAAGTTTCTGGTGATTATTTGTTGATATTCAATGTTCGTATGAAAGATTCCAATGATCAAAAAGAATCAAAAAATAATGTTATGTTATGATAATAAAACTGTAAATATCAGATGTTAACCACGATCATTATCATTAATAAAAAATTAAATAAACTACGTCAATCACAATAATATTGCCTAATATAACATTATTCAAAAACAAACAGAAATTCTGTTTTTACTTTTTTTGTCAGTAAAAATTTACATATTTCACATCAAAAGACAAATCACACAAATTAGCATTTTTATTTTTTAATTAAAAGCCTCAATAAATTGCCAAAAGTGTAAACTGTTTTTCTTAAGATTTTCCAAAATGCAACTAATAAAAATCTTCCATCTAAAAAAGAAGAAAATTGTCCATTTATTTTGCATTACTTTTTTTTGGGGATGGCCATCTCCATTAACATGCCCTTAAGAAACACAAAAACAAAAATCATCAAAAAATTGTCTCTTTTATGTTTTTGCTTTTTTAGCAGTCTGGAAAGAAAAAAAAATATGGACAGACCGATCAACAAAAAAATCATCATTTGTGAGTCACACAAATAAAAACAGTTGTTTTTATAACAAAATGTTTGATTATTTTGTAAATTTTTGATTCAAATAATTTTTAAATGGGATGACCATTAAAATTTTGTCATAATCTATAGTTTTTAATGTAAATCAAGAGAAAAAAAAGAAAGCGTCATTAAATAAAAATTTAAATGTAATTTGCATAAACATTAGTGCCAAAAAATAAAAAGAAATTGCGTTTTTACATTTTTTTGTTACTGAAATTTCGCTTTCAATTGCATTACAATTTTTTGGGGGTTTGTCATCTCCACAAAAAACAAAAATCATCATAAAATCGTCTGCTGCAGATTTTTTATTTTTTAGTGGCCTTTGTTGCTCGTATCTTTGCGGAAAGAAAAATATAAGCAAACTGAGCAACAAAAAAATCATTAAAAGAAAATTTTTTTTGTAATCAATAAATTTGAATATTTTGTAGATTTTTGATACAAAAAATTTGATAATTGGGAAAAAAATTTACGAAAATTTTATGTTGTAAATCTGATAATAATTCAAGCCCTGTATCATTAATAAAAAATTTTAAAAGTTATCCAATTTGCATAATCAGCAATGCCTAAAAAATAAACTGCATTCTTCCATTTTTCACTAATTAAAATTTATTTGTCTAATATCACAAAACAAATCTCAGCTTTTTCAATTTAAATTAAAATCCTTTAATTTGCCAAAAGTGAAAATGGCACTTTCTAAGACTCTTGAGGAAGATTTTGAAAATTAATTAAAGGACGCCTTTCAAAATCCCTGATTTTGAGGTCTGTGCAGCATAAACCTGATAATCAGGGTTCATTTTTGTCAAGACAAATTCATTCAAAACCCTTAAAACACTTAAAAAAGCTAAAAAGTACATAAATTACTGCTCCCCATTGTAGTAGTGTTCCATCACAAAAAAGATGTTCATTTATTTTGTGTTACATTTTTTTGGGGGGTTTTCTATGTCCTCTAAAAATTTCTTTCAAAAAAAGCAATCAAGAAAAAAAGGAAAAGAAAAAAGGGCAAAGACTTTCTTTTCTTCTCTAAAATGTTTCATGCTGCCACAAACTGGCAAGCTCAGTCGACCCAACGAGACGGGACACTCCAAACTTCCTTCCTTTGCAGCCAGCAACGCCTGCAGCAGCAACAACAACAAAAACGTTGCAAGCAAAAAAAAGAAGCAAAAACGAATGTCCACAAAAAAAGAACGAAAAAAAGTAAAAGCAAAACAAAAATTTTTTTAGCAGTTTTAAGTTTGTTCTAAAAAATAAAGTGAAAGTGTGTAGGTTTTTTATTTCTTTTATATTTTTTTGCCAAAAATGTATTGCTAGCTGTTATTTGAGTTTTTCATTATTGCTTTAAAAAATAATTATGGATGTTGTATATGCATTTGTAGAAGGTAAGAATAAAAAATTTAAAGAAAACCTAACTTTTGGAGGCCAAAAATGACATTTTCGACTTTGGAGTTAATATAGTCAGAAGTAGTGGATATGCATGAACTGAATCTTCATTTACGAAGGTCCTGTTTATAAACCTTTTATTCATTGGTTTCCCGGATCTCAATTTGTCTAGTGGTTCTTGAGATACCACGCTTGTGCCCCGGGGGCATCAAATTATCACTATATCCAGATTTGTTTATCAAATCCGTTTAGAACCTTTTTAGACCCTTAATACCAATCCACCGATTCGATGGTTTTTGCTGGATCCAGATCTTCATATCCGCTAGTTTTGCCTAAATTAACGATCGATCCCAGAGTTTCAACAACTTTGTTGAAAAATGTGTTTTCTTTCAATATCGTATATTATTTTTAAGAACTTTTCATTTTAATCTTCTTTTTTATAAGCTTTGTTAAATCTAAAAATTACAGTACTCTTATAAAAAACAATACTATGCTTTTTTCAAATAACTTTTTATGATACAAATTTATGGCAAAGAGAAAAGTTTATTTTTTTCAATTTTTGTGTTGTTCACTTTTCTTCCTGCAGCTTTTATTGCAGCAGCAGCAGAAGAAAAGAAAGATGTTTATCTCTTTGAATGGTTTTGGGAGGCAAACTGGATATGAGAGAGAAAGAACGACAAAAAAACATAGACATTTTTCATGAACGATTTATGAATCGATTTTGTTCAATCATAACAACAACAACCATATGATTGAACAAAAAATGAATTGGGTAGAAACACAAGGGCCCAGCGGACCTTTTCTTGCTTTTTGGCAAAATGTTTTTTGCGTGCGCAAAAAAAGGTGCATGCAATTAAATGTTGTAAAAAAATTACCTGGTAAACCCGAATAATTTTTTTGCTTGCAAGGGGGTAACAAATAGACTACAACCTTCAACTTTTTCCTTTCCAAAATCCTATTCATTTATTTTTGTCATAACTTAATCTAGCCAAATCCCATAATCCTAATATTAATTTTTAGGTGTTCATATATTTGTACCTATTATTGCAGTAATATTTTTAATTGCAATTGTATATTTTTCTCGTTCCTCATCAGATTCAGATTTTGACGACGACGAAAATTTAGAATTTTATCCTACCCCTACTATTTCTTCTACAGTAACTTCTTCTCCAAAACAAAACTCACAAATTAAATCATCTCAACAACATCAACATCATCATAATAGTAAGTGCATGCTTTAAAAATGGTTCAAGAGGATAGACACGGGGATGGGACTGCTTTTTTGAAGCCCGGTCCTGGAAAATTTTGTCCCAGCACGGGTTAAGCTTTTTTAGTTTTGTTCACTTTTATCTGGCGAATTCTTATTCAAATCCCAAAAACCAGTCCCTGCCCTTCAAAAGTAATACCAAATCCAACCCGGGCTGAGCTTGGCTGGAGTTGTTGCCACGTTTGAAAATTATGCAAATTTCTTTAAGATCTTAAAAATTGCAGATCTTTGAAGATCAAGTTTTATTTAATTGGGTCATTTTTGGCAAAATAACTTTCAGCTTGACTAAAATAAGATTTATGCAAATTTTAAATCTATTTTTTAACCATTTTTCTTCATTTTCAGAAAAATCATCAAAATCCAAAAAGAAGACAAAATAATTATGTCAAAGAAAGTTCAATCCGTTTTTGAAAAAGTTAAAAAATGTTATAACCGATTAGGTTTTATGATTCTTGTTTTTTCAAAACCTGAAACAATTGTGAATTGTACTATGCAAATTTGAAATTTTGTTTTTTAAATAAATTTTTTTTTTTCAATTTTACAAGTGTGATATAATAAACCACTTTATCTGAAATGACAAATGCAAATCTTCTTTGATAATTTTATCATCATTTTGAATAAAATTACGAAATAGATTCTAATACAAAAAATTGACATCATTTTCTCCAAAACAATACATCCGGTAACTTTTCAATAAAAATCTCTTCAAAAAGATCACGACTTTCATCCGTAACATTTGATCGAAAAACTACAGTAATTTCGGCATATTGTAAGGCATTGTTCTACAAATTATCTATAATTATTAAAATAACTTTTTACGATTTACCTTTACAAATTCAATAAAATCATAAACATTAAAATCATCGTCAAGGAGAGAAAGTTTAAGGGTTTTTAATTTTGTTTTTCGTTCCATTTTTGAAAGATTTTGTGAAGTTTCAGATGTAAAATACATATTCAATAAACTAAAAGTATATACAGTAATTAATTAGGCATAATTGAGTTTTAAATTAATTCTGCCATAATTTTTCCAAAAAATTAAGGTATTTTCTCTACAACTCGAAAAAAATTTGCATAAAAATCAAAAAGTTAAAATTTGCATAAAATTACAAATGCTATAAAACTGGAATAAAAACAATAACTTTTAAAAGTGAATCAAATCCCCTTAAAATTTGCATAAAAACAAAAATCTTAAAAATTTGCATTACAGCAACGAAGTTCAATTTGCATAGAATTTTCGCCACAATTTTTTGATTTTTGAAATATAAGCATAAACTTCTAATATTTTCTTAAAAAATTACTTACCCAATATTTTTGGCATACGGTAACATGGAAATAACTTCTTCAACTGGTAAATCTGTATATTCTACAGTACCCATATAAAAAATTACCATATCCAAAATTACATGTTTAAGCTTAAGTGTTGCTAATCTTTGAAATTCAGAAAAAGTTAAAATTTGATCTGTCAAAATCAGATATTTGATTGCCAAGGTTAGGGATGGCAACAAATCACTGAATAAATAAGGTGATCCCCGAGGATAAATAATAAGCGCATTGGTGATTGTAAAATTCAAGGGTTCAAGAAAATTTGCATAATTTGTTGTGATGAAAAGTGAATGTGGAAAAAAGATTGGATTTTCATTGGAACCTTCTAAGATAGTTAAATTATGACAAAGTAGGGATTTTGATTTGAGGAAAAAGTATTTTGAAGCTGCATAAAGTTTTCGTAAGGTGGCGAAATTTGCATATTCGTTGAGATAAGTAATGATTGCTGGTGGAAGTGAGAAGGACTGGTACTTTGGAGGTTGGATAGGCCGAGGTTGAAGGAATTTAGGTTCAATTTTTGTTTTAGTGATAGGTTTATGGCAAAAATTGATAGGTGCCTTGATGACAGGATATGCAAATTTTTTGGAAATTTGCATATTTTTCAGTTCTGGAAAATTTTTAATTGCCCATGAATATCGATCCATGTACTGCCCCATGGTACCATAATCCCTCTCAAAAGCAAGCCCATAGTTGACCATTAGTTCCTCTTTCGAAATTTTCAAAGCTTTATCCAAGATATCCCTGGCTGAATCGATCCCAACAAAATCCTTTTCTGCTTCAATTGTGTCAATCCACCATTTTGAAACATCTCTCCCCTCTTTTCCTTGTTCTTCCATTTCCCTTCGATAAATTTCTTTTCCCTCCGAGAATTCAATAAAAAGTCGACAAAATCTTGAACATAGATTTAAGACCTTTTTATGCAAATTTTGAGATTTTAAATAGTCGAAATACATTTTCCATGGCATTTTGGAACCTGGCATTGCTCCAATGCAAATTTCAAAATTTTCAATAATAAAAGTTTGATCGTAATTGATTTTGATAAGGTGTTCAAGGGAATAAAAGATATCGCCGGATTTGATATATCCGTTTTCAATTTCATCGAATATTTGACAGGATTCATCGTATTTTTGGAGTACTTCTTTTGGCAATGGTGATACTAAAAAATCAAAGATGTGGCATAAGGTTGGGTAAAATTTGCAATTTAATAATTTTAGACAATTTCTAAAATATGCAAATTTTTGCAAAAGTTTTTTTTTAAAATTTGCATTGCACAATTTTTCAAAAAGAAAAATATTCTATATTTAATGGATTATGATATTCATGTAATCCACCTTTTACAAAAAGACTTACGAGAATACATTTTTTCTAGTTTTTTAATAATCTTTTGGTAATTGTGAGGATAAATTAAAGCTGGATATAAGAATTCAGTTGAAAATGGCTCATTCTTTGGTGGTTCAAAATCTGGGTAAAATTTATTCATATCACTCCACATCAATGATCTGCCGAATTTTCCATCCTATAAAATTTGTGTAAGGAGATGAAGAAATTAGCATAATTCTGTTTCATGCAGATTTTCTAAAACTTTGTTAAGGGTCCATAAATTTGCATAAAGTTGGTATCAAAAAAGTCGTCAAAAACATGAAATTTTTTCATTTTTCAAACAAGTAGGGATATAAAATTTGCATAAAAATGATTCTCTCTAGAAAACTTACCTTAAAAGTTTTGTTACTGTAACCTTGAAAATGAACAGAATAAAAATGAGTTGATGCCAGTTTTTTAATTTTCTCGATTTGAGATGCCTTAAAGCTGTCTTGATAATCTTTGTACGAAGAATCCGATTCTCTTCTGAAAAAGCAATCTCTATAAAAAATTTGCATAAAACCAAGAAAAGTCTCATACCGTATCCATTCCAACCATATATATTCAATTACAGTGTACTTTTTTGCAAAAGCATTGAATAATTTTTGAATCTGATTCAATGTTGAAGCTTTCGAAACCTTTTTTAACAACTTTTTTGCAGCTTTTTCATATTTTGGGCAAGGATAATAAATTTTGTTTATTTCTACAGATGCCATAATTGGAAGCAGGTACTTGGAAAAATAATGGATATGCTTTTTTGTAAAAAATTAAAGAAGTAATCAAATTTTTATTGATCGATCACTTTTTTTGCTCTGTAAAAATTAAAACATAGTATTAGATGTCACCAAAAAATATGCTAATTTAAAATGGCTAGCAGATTTTTTATTTTATTACAGTAGAACCAAAGGCCTTTGACATTTTTCAAAGTTCATGTTGAAAATATGCAAATTTTTTACAGTTTGTTGACAGAGAATAGACATAGCACAATTTGCATATTTCCATCACCTGCTATAAAAAATGCCAATATGTGCCATAAATTAGGTTGCGGCATCTGATTTCCGTTTTTAAAACAAAAATTTTTCAGTCACTAGAAGTAGGATCTTTCCTTGAGGGATTACCGAGATTTGACCTCGGAAAATTATGGTGAAAGTAGTAGGGCAAGGGAGGGGTAGGCTCTGTTGCGGCAAAAATCAAAGATAAAAATCTAATGAACAAGTTTGTGGTTGTTTGGAAAAAATGAATATTTCAAAAATGGGAAATATTTGGCTTATTCAGATGTAACGAGAAATATGGAAAAGAAAGGTCAAATCAATCAATTTTTTCAAAATATCCCCTGCAGTAATTTTTCTGTCTGGGAATATGGATTTAAGTAATTGTTCAAGTGGATCAGTTTGAACTATTAATTGGTTCTGCCATCTGCGATCTCTTCGGCCATCACATATTCTTCCTTGCAATTTTTTTCACAAAAACTTTAATGCCGTCTACTTTTGCCAAATTTAATTGAAGAATATAAAGTTTTATTTAATCAAAAAATGTGTTGAATTTATAAATCCAATTTGTGTGATTTAATGTTTAATTTATTGATGGCAAAAACGAATGCAAAAGCTTTCAACCAATTGTATCAATTTTGGATAAAAGTTTGCTCTTTAAAATTTCAATCCTTTTTTTGAAATATTAATTATAAGCGCTTAAATTGTTTTAATTCAAGGAATGACAAAAATGACGACATAAAATAAAGAAAAACTGTTTTTTGTATGTAATTTAGAATCAAAATAGTCATCACTTTTTTCAACGTATTATTCAATGTTTAATAACAGTGATTGAAACACGTTTAACAAATCCCGTAATCTCTTTAAATGATTTAACAGAAAAAAGTTTATTCATAAAACCTGATAAAAAACAACAATAAATATTTACTTATTCAATTTCAATTGTACAATTGGGTGTGCCTTTAAAGCTATTTTCTTGAAAACTCATTTCAGCAAGAATATACTCATTATACATGCCAATGCCAATTTTTACTCCAATATTTTCATCCTTGTTGATTACCAAATACAATGTTTTACATTTTGGATTCTTTATTGAACTTGGAGTTGAAGGAGTTTTGCAGTTTTTTGACCAATGCGGGTACTCATATTCGGGGTTGACAGATTTCTGATTTTTTAAAGATCGAATAACTTCATAAACTTCAGAATTATTTGGAACAAAGCCAGAAATTGATTGACCTTTTGAATTCGCAACCTTCACTAAAATAATAAAATAAATAACATAAGTTCCACAAGAATAAAAATTAACTTACCTTTCCGATAAAAATTTGCATTATCCAAAATGTCACTCAATTCATCGCCAGAAAAAAGAAAGCTTCTTTTAACTAAAAAATTGGTTTGTTATATTTTAATAATAAAAACTTATAACGCTTACCGACAAATTTAAGCAAAAAATCAATGCTCATTTTCTTGAATAGAATCAATGGTAAAAACCCAGAAATTTCAGTTTTAATTGCAACATTTAAAGTTTCATCTTTTAATGATTCTTCTTTTTTGATAGCTTGATTTTGAGCCCATTGATATACCTATAAATAACATGTTAATAAGATTTCAATTATGCAAATTAAAAACTTACAGCTTTAAAGACTGCTTCAGGTTCCTTTCCAGAACATTCAAGTTTAAAAAATTCATCAACCACAGATTTTTTTGCATCCAAAAATTCAGAGCTTTGGAGAAACAAATCAAAATTGGTCGAAACAAAATCATTCATCGATTTTCTGGTTAGATTCAAAGCAGGATATTTGTTTGATAATTCAAGAAATTCAATAATATTTTCCATGTTGATCTTCATCTTTGATAAATGTGCATCACAAAGTTGTTTAAGGTAAGAAATTTGATAAAATTCAGCCATATCAAGGATAACAAAAACATTGTCATCAGTTAATTTGCATTCTCCAGAATAAATGAAAGAAAGAAGTTCTTTAAAATCATCAAATTTGTAATCTTTGATTTGGATAGGGTCATCATTTTTGGAGGTCCAACGTTCAGCAAGCATGGATTTGAAAGTTGAGGAAATAACTGATAGCCGTAATTTATCTGCATAAATCTTCTAAAAGTAATAAAATTATTTAATAAAGATTAGATAAAACAAATAATAACTTACCTTTCCATCAACTTCAAAACAAACATTCAATAATTCAGGATCTTGAGAATCAAAAACTTGTTTAATTTGAAGTTGAGTTTCATAGATGAAATCTTCTGGACTCATTTTTGCTTTAAACTTTTTTCACCGAGATTGAGATAACTATTTTTTAGGAAAACGAAATGAATCGACTGAAAAATGATAGAAAATTAATGGAGAAAAAAACTAGAGCAAGTTTGCACAATAATAGAAAGAAAAAGTGTGAAAAAATATCTCGGAATAGATCTGTATTTATAAAATCATGGCACAAAATACTTGATTTTTTATTCTTATAAATATTACTTTTAAAGAAATAATAAATATCACGCAATAAAAATTATACTTCAGATGAAAAAGAAATCTCGAAAGAGCTAAAATTTTTTTCTTTCAAAAACTTTTTATTCAAAGCAAAAAACTGTGTTTGCCAAGGTGTTTTAAAATCAGCCAAATGCCATTTATTTAAAAGTTAGAACAAATGCGATGCATACAAATTTTGTTAATTAACAATAGAAGAAAATAATTTTTAAAATAGATTTCTCAATATTCAAAAATTGTTTGACAGAAAAAATGGTTTTTGAAAATGAGAAAAATTTGCGACGGCAGCAAAAAACGTAAATATGGCTGTACAAAGCCGAAGGCAAAAAAAAATGATGCGGGAATTTTCATTTTGGATAGGGAACGCTTTTGATGTTTGGCTGCCGTAGCATGATGGCGGAAAAAGATCAAAGGGTTTTTTCAATTTTGAAGACTTTGGGTTTTATATACGGCCGTGTGGCTGTTGATTTTATATTTCCTTTCAAAACCTCACAAATATGTTCTTTGTTTTTATCTATTTAAAATTTAATAATGCCATTTCCAGTATTACTTACCCAACGTAGAATAAAAATACAGTATTTAAATATAATTTTACAATAAAGAAAGCTTGTCAACTTATTGTTAAAATAGAAAATTACAAAATATTTAAAAATATTCATTCATTTAAAACTGGTTTTTAGCAACAGCAGGAACGAAGAAAATTTTATATGCAGAAAAAAAAAATTTTTGCAAGAAAAAAAGGATCAAATTCGGCCTAGAAATGTTTTGCTTTTTTGCGGTATTTCATCATCTCTATTTTTTTGAAAAAACGTGTCTGCATTAAAAATTTAAGAAAGCTTTCTTCAAAAACATTCAAACAACCCTGCTCTGCATTTCGCAAACTTGCAAAAACTTAAATATTTGAATATTTTGATTTGTGAAACATTTTAACCATGAATTTTTGTTAACAAATTAAACAATTTTTTATCATACAAAAAATGCATTTTGAAGTACAATGTATTTGCCACATTAATTATAAAAAAAATATTTCACGAGTTCTTTCCGAAAAATAAATAATTTAATTTTTGCATTGTCAAAATTACAAATTTGTTGTCATGAGTGTTTTTGCTGAGTTAATTGCAGTGTAATCGATTTTCCCAAAAACGAGGCGTCGACGTCAAGTGACGCCCGACAGATTTTTTTTCAAGTCGAAAAATTTTGACAATTTTTCTTTAAAGGTTGAAACTATATTTTTTTCAATAATATTATTAGGGATGCTCATTAAATTGTAAATCTAATAGTAAAGCTAAAAATTTAAACATTTTTTGTAAAAAAAGTTCTCGGTGACACTTGATAATTGAAACCTGGAACATGTTAAGTTTGTTGAATTTTCACTGACATTAACAATACAATCATACTGTAAAATGTATATTCGGCGTTTAATCGTGTTATATAATGTGCACCAAGTCTGTATAATTTTAATGAACTCATTTTTAACAACTAAATTAGTTTTTAATGGTGAGTAGAGCTTCTATTTAGCAAACAAAAAGTATTTGAAAAGAAAGTATTAAAATTTTAAAATTAAAAATGTTTAAATATTAATAGCTGAAGCATGATTAAAATCGCATAAAAATGTCAACAAAGATTTTAAAAAATTAAAAATTTGTGGGTATTTTAAGAATTAAAATATTTAGAAATGTTACAAAAACAGAATAAAAAATTTTTAAAAGAAAAACCATCAATATTTTTTTGATTTTCAGGTTGCCTTTTTTTGTTTGTAACAAAATTTATTTTTTCGACATTTCGTCATCACTTTTTTAATGCAGACATGTCTGTTAAAATTTACAGGGTGTGCCAAAAAAAAGTGGAATTTCGTTATTAAACAAATGCAAGGGGACTTGAACAACATGTGTTGGGTGGTAATTATACTTGGTGTGGAAGCGCATTTGACCCTACAGTATGACCTCTTGAAAGTTTTCGCTTCGGGAGATCCGTAGATTCAAAGTTTTTAAAAGTACGTTTTTCGACCTTTTCGTAGAACAAAGTTCCTGGGAGAACCAGAGGGGCAAGAGAAAAGGTGATGGTAGATGGGGATAGCCCACGTGTCAGACTCGTGGACGCAACAAAGTTTTGGTGTTCAAATCTTATGTCCCGGGTTTAATCGTTTCGAGAAAAAACCAATTTCCAGTTTTTCGATTTTTTGGTCAACTTTGTACGATTGCCCTGGGTCTCCCAGAAGGAGATGGAAGCTCATATTTGTTGTCAATAAACTTTGGCTTCTTTGTGGTCGATTCCATATCAAAATATTGAAATCTGGAAAAATGACCTTTTAAGCAGCCATAATTTTTGTATGTTAGTAAGTATATGTAGTATATACCGTAATTCTAATCAATGTTGAAGTATCTAAATTGGTCATAAATGCTTAAAATGTATTTTACAGTATTTTTATGTACTATTTTCATTGATTTATAGCAAAACATAGCATCTAAAAACTTTTGTGTATACACAGTTACCTGCTGTTTATTAGTATACACGTTAAAGCAGTTGTTTTTGAACGTTTTTGAGTATCAAAAAATAGTCATTTTTCCAGATTTCAATATTTTGATATGGAATCGACCACAAAGAAGCCAAAGTTTATTGACAACAAATATGAGCTTCCATCTCCTTCTGGGAGACCCAGGGCAATCGTTCAAAGTTGACCAAAAAATCGAAAAATTGGAAATTGGTTTTTTCTCGAAACGATTAAACCCGGGACATAAGATTTGAACACCAAAACTTTGTTGCGTCAACGAGTCTGACACGTGGGCTATCCGAATCTACCATCACCTTTTCTCCTGCCCCTCTGGTTCTCCCAGGAACTTTGTTCTACGAAAAGGTCGAAAAACGTACTTTTCAAAACTTTGAATCTACGGATCTCCCGAAGCGATAACTTTCAAGAGGTCATACTGTAGGGTCAAATGCGCTTCCACACCAAGTATTAATACCACCCAACACATGTTGTTCAAGTCCCCTTGCATTTGTTTAATAACGAAATTCCACTTTTTTTTGGCACACCCTGTATTCCAGCGTTTTTTAAAAAGACGTTTTTATTCAACCCTTTTCAGGGTTTAAAAATGAGGCCTAAAATCACAGCCGCCTTTGATTTTTTCAATTCCAAAGTTGAGTTTCACACATTTTTATCGCCGGGTATAATTTTTTAGTTCAACAAACATCAGAACTGACTCCAACGTTTAGCGTTGTCTGATATCTACTACAATTTTTTTACTGATAATGTTTAAGCATTGTGTTCACGCGTTAACGCTTTTTTTAAATCAAAAATGTTCAAAAGCGAAAATGATGATCTCTTGTTTTGGAAGGTAATTAAAATGTTATAAAAACACAGTTTGTCAATAAATCATAAAAAATAATTTTTAAAAAATAAATTTCAAAATTTTCAAAAGCTGTATTGATTGATATAAAAAATCATTTTAAGAAAGAAAAAAATTTGTTACGGCAGCAAAAAAGGTAAATATAGTTGTTTATTTTATTTTTTCTTTCGAAATCTCACCAATGTTTTTTCATTTTACCTTTATAAAAAATTAATAATGTCGTTAATAGTATGTTGGATCAAGTAGAATAAAAATGCAGTATTTAAATAAAATTTTACGTATACCAAAGAAAGTTTATCAACTTTCTGTTAAAAATTACAAAATATCATAAAATATTCATTGGATTAAAACTGGCTTTCAACAACAACTAGAAAGAAGTAAAATTTTAAACAAATTTTTTTTGCAAAAAAGGGCGCTAATTCTGGCTAGAAATGACTTGTTTTTTTGCGGTATTTCATCATCTCTATTTTTTTAAAAAAACATGTCTGCATTCAAAATTTAAGAAAGTTTTCTTCAAAAACATTTAAACAACCTTGATCAGCATTTTGCAAACTTGCCATAAATTTAAATAATTGAAATTTTTTGATTTGTAAAACATGTTAAGCATAAATTTTTATTTACAAATTAAACTATTTTTAAAAACACAAAATTTCTTAACTGCATTTTGATATCCATTGCACCTGCCATGTGCATTATAGAAAAAATATTTCACGAAATTCTTCATCGAAAATACTTTATTTATTTTTTTTTGCATTGATAACGCTAACAAATAATTGTAATACAAAATACGTAAACAAATTAACTTTCATTGAAAAAGACTTTCGAAATGGAATTTATAAATAATGTGATCGTGTCCACATTCTCTTTCGGGTAATGCAAATTTTTGAGAGGGATGGATTCTGAAATTATTTCTTAAAGAAATCTTTTTTCAGCAAATTGATAAACATTATTGCAAATAAAAATTCAAAAAAGTTTGTATTTTTCGCATTTCAGAAATGCTGAGCAGCACTGTTTGAATATCTTAATCTTGAAAATACTAAAAAGTTTTTTGTGCAGATTAGATTTCTTTTTGCAAGAAAAAAATCGATCAAATTCTGCCTAGAAATGTTTTCCTTTTTTGCGGTATTTCATCATCTCTATTTTTTTGAAAAGACGTGTCAGTAATAAATATTTAAAGGGGGCGGACGGTTTGATACTTTTTTATTTTTCTAACGTTTTTTTTCGTTTGAATTTTCCTGACGATCAGGCAAGAGAACAAAAGAAAAAGACCCTGATCGTCATGAAAATTCAACGAATTTTTTCGAAAAAGAAATAAAAAAGTATCAAACCGTCCGCCTCCTTTAAGAAAGTTTTTTTCAAAAACATTCGAACAATCCTGCTCTGCATTTCGCAAACTTGCTAAAAATTTAAATATTTGAATTTTTGATTATTAAAATGTGTAAAGCATTAATTTTTTTTTCAAATTAAACTATTTTTTTCACACAATAAATGCATTTTGATGTACGCTGCATTTGCCACGTTCATTTTAGAAAAAATATTTTACGAACCTCTTTCCCAAAAAAAATTAACTTAATATTTGCAACGTCAAAATTACTTTTTTTTGTCATGGACGTCTTTTGATTTTATTGTAATCTGGTACATCTTGGTCTAATTTTCACAGACATTCACAATACAATCATACTGTGAAATGTATGTTTGGCTTGTTAAAAGTCTGTGTCGTAAAAACATAATGTAAAGTTGTTTATGTATATTATGTAATGTGCATCAAATCTGAATAATTTTAGTGAACTTTTTTTATTAAATAAATTTGTTTTTAAAGGTGAATAGAGCTATTATTTAGCAAATATAAAAGGTAATTGAAACGGAAGTATTAAAACTATAAAATTAAAAATGATTAAATTTTAATAGCTGAAGTATGACTAAAATCGCATAAAAATTTTATAAAAGATCATCTCTATTTTTTGAAAAACTATTCCTGTATTAAAAATTTAAGAGAAAATTCAAATAACCTAGCTCAACATTTTGCAAACTTTGCTAAGAATTTAAATATTTGAATCTTTGATTTTTAAAACATGTCAGGCATGAAATTTTATTACATGTATATAATAAAAAATGCATATTTTTGTTCACTGCATTTGCCATGTTCATTATAAATATTAAATTAAACTCTTCATCGAAAATAGTTTATTTACTTTTTTGCATTGATAACTCTAACAAATAATCGTAATACAAAATGCGTAAAAAAATTTACTTTCATCAAAAAAGATTTTTGAAATGGAATTTATAAATAATGGTCGAGTCCACATTCTCTTTCGGGTAATGCAAATTTTTGAGAGGGATTGATTCTGAAATTATTTCTTAAAGAAATCTTTTTTAAGCAAAGTGATAAACATTATTGTAAATAAAAAATTTAAAAAAGTTTGTATTTTTCGCATTCTTACTTATATGTACAATTATGGGTAATAACTTTTTGATTGGTTCACTTTTGGATTTTTCCCGAATTTTTCCATTTTTGGCTATATAACTGACTTTCTGAAAAAATCGAGCAAAATAAAAGCATCGCGGACACTCCGAAATTTCAAAATGGGTCTGGGAAGCTGAAACTTTGCATGTAGTACCCTTAGGGGTCAAAGAGGTGTGATCAAAAAAATTGCGCATCGTCTCTAACACTTGGCCGTAGACGCAAATTTCTCTGTGCTATCTGGTGCGACGATTTTATTTTTTCCATTAGATGCAGAAAAAAATTCTGCATCGAATAGGCTGGGTCCTAAAAAACTGCTCGGACATGCCTAGTGTATCAACATCAAAAAAACGTAAAAATATGCAGTTTTCACAGATTTTTTTTGGGAATTTGTAGGAAAACGATGTTCAAAAGTTGGATTTTCGGAATCTCCGTAAAATTTTGCTCTTATTAGGATAAAAATAAATTACTAACAAAAAAGTTTTAATTTCTACAGTATACCTCTCTTTCATTTTTCTTTGACTGAAAAAAAATGCGGGGAACATTCGCGTCGCATAGCGCCAGTGCACATCTCTACATAAAAATAACAAAAAGGTGAATAAAGTATTTTAGAAAGTAATTTGGATATTTACATAAAAATGGAATTTTGAGCTGCCACATCATGTGGAGGATTCGCGCATAAAAATAACAAAAAGGTGAATAAAATATTTTAGAAAGTAATTTGGATATTTACATAAAAATGGAATTTTGAGCTACCACATCATGTGGAGGATTCGCGCATAAAAATAACAAAAAGGTGAATAAAGTATTTTAGAAAGTAATTTGGATATTTACATAAAAATGGAATTTTGAGCTGCCACATCATGTGGAGGATTCGCGCATAAAAATAACAAAAAGGTGAATAAAATATTTTAGAAAGTAATTTGGATATTTACATAAAAATGGAATTTTGAGCTACCACATCATGTGGAGGATTCGCGCATAAAAATAACAAAAAGGTGAATAAAGTATTTTAGAAAGTAATTTGGATATTTACATAAAAATGGAATTTTGAGCTGCCACATCATGTGGAGGATTCGCGCATAAAAATAACAAAAAGGTGAATAAAGTATTTTAGAAAGTAATTTGGATATTTACATAAAAATGGAATTTTGAGCTGCCACATCATGTGGAGGATTCGCGCATAAAAATAACAAAAAGGTGAATAAAGTATTTTAGAAAGTAATTTGGATATTTACATAAAAACGGAATTTTGAGCTGCCACATCATGTGGAGGATTCGCGCATAAAAATAACAAAAAGGTGAATAAAGTATTTTAGAAAGTAATTTGGATATTTACATAAAAACGGAATTTTGAGCTACCACATCATGTGGAGGATTCGCGCATAAAAATAACAAAAAGGTGAATAAAGTATTTTAGAAAGTAATTTGGATATTTACATAAAAATGGAATTTTGAGCTGCCACATCATGTGGAGGATTCGCGCATAAAAATAACAAAAAGGTGAATAAAGTATTTTAGAAAGTAATTTGGATATTTACATAAAAATGGAATTTTGAGCTGCCACATCATGTGGAGGATTCGCGCATAAAAATAACAAAAAGGTGAATAAAGTATTTTAGAAAGTAATTTGGATATTTACATAAAAACGGAATTTTGAGCTGCCACATCATGTGGAGGATTCGCGCATAAAAATAACAAAAAGGTGAATAAAGTATTTTAGAAAGTAATTTGGATATTTACATAAAAATGGAATTTTGAGCTGCCACATCATGTGGAGGATTCGCGCATAAAAATAACAAAAAGGTGAATAAAGTATTTTAGAAAGTAATTTGGATATTTACATAAAAACGGAATTTTGAGCTACCACATCATGTGGAGGATTCGCGCATAAAAATAACAAAAAGGTGAATAAAGTATTTTAGAAAGTAATTTGGATATTTACATAAAAATGGAATTTGGAGCTGCCACATCATGTGGAGGATTCGCGCATAAAAATAACAAAAAGGTGAATAAAGTATTTTAGAAAGTAATTTGGATATTTACATAAAAATGGAATTTTGAGCTGCCACATCATGTGGAGGATTCGCGCATAAAAATAACAAAAAGGTGAATAAAGTATTTTAGAAAGTAATTTGGATATTTACATAAAAATGGAATTTTGAGCTGCCACATCATGTGGAGGATTCGCGCATAAAAATAACAAAAAGGTGAATAAAGTATTTTAGAAAGTAATTTGGATATTTACATAAAAACGGAATTTTGAGCTGCCACATCATGTGGAGGATTCGCGCATAAAAATAACAAAAAGGTGAATAAAGTATTTTAGAAAGTAATTTGGATATTTACATAAAAATGGAATTTTGAGCTGCCACATCATGTGGAGGATTCGCGCATAAAAATAACAAAAAGGTGAATAAAGTATTTTAGAAAGTAATTTGGATATTTACATAAAAACGGAATTTTGAGCTACCACATCATGTGGAGGATTCGCGCATAAAAATAACAAAAAGGTGAATAAAGTATTTTAGAAAGTAATTTGGATATTTACATAAAAATGGAATTTTGAGCTACCACATCATGTGGAGGATTCGCGCATAAAAATAACAAAAAGGTGAATAAAGTATTTTAGAAAGTAATTTGGATATTTACATAAAAACGGAATTTTGAGCTACCACATCATGTGGAGGATTCGCGCATAAAAATAACAAAAAGGTGAATAAAGTATTTTAGAAAGTAATTTGGATATTTACATAAAAACGGAATTTTGAGCTGCCACATCATGTGGAGGATTCGCGCATAAAAATAACAAAAAGGTGAATAAAGTATTTTAGAAAGTAATTTGGATATTTACATAAAAATGGAATTTTGAGCTGCCACATCATGTGGAGGATTCGCGCATAAAAATAACAAAAAGGTGAATAAAGTATTTTAGAAAGTAATTTGGATATTTACATAAAAACGGAATTTTGAGCTACCACATCATGTGGAGGATTCGCGCATAAAAATAACAAAAAGGTGAATAAAGTATTTTAGAAAGTAATTTGGATATTTACATAAAAATGGAATTTTGAGCTGCCACATCATGTGGAGGATTCGCGCATAAAAATAACAAAAAGGTGAATAAAGTATTTTAGAAAGTAATTTGGATATTTACATAAAAACGGAATTTTGAGCTACCACATCATGTGGAGGATTCGCGCATAAGAATAACAAAAAGGTGAATAAAGTATTTTTTTTTCGTGCAAAAGACGGAAGAATTTTTTCAAAAAGAAAACGGCGATACAATACACGATGATTTTTTTCGCAGAACTGGTTTTATTAAATTTATGAACTTTTGATTTTGTATATTCTGAGTCAAATAAAAAAAAGCGTTGAAATAATTTTATATATTTTGTGTAACAATTTTTACAAAAGAAAAGCTCCCAAAAATGATCATTTTTAATTTGTTCATTAATTTCGATGCTGCTCTCTTACCTTAATATAATGCTAAAAATGTTGAAGGGCGGTTGTTTTCATTTGTTATTCGAGTTATTAATAATAAATTGTCATTCTTCGATTAACGATCTTTGAAAAAATTTACATATTTAATGGATATCAGAATCAAAAAGAAGCTGAATAAAGCATTATTCATTTGAATTGTAAATCAGAGTCTCAAATTGGATTTATATAATTTTTTTTAAATTAACATTTGTAAAAAAGAGTCTTTAGAGTTTTTTTAAAAAATGTGTAATAATCAGGTACTATTGATTCAGGTGAAATCATAATTTTATGAGAAACATGAAAAATAAATTTGTAAAAACAACTTCTTTTATACAAATAATTAACATTATTATAAAATCTAAGATGAAGAAAAATATAGGTTAACAAATGTAAAAAAAAGATTATCGATGTTCGAATGTTATTTTAGAAATTAAAAACCAAAATATCTCAAAAAAAGCGATGATGAAACACCGCGAAAAAGCCAAAATTTTGCATTGACCACATCCGTCTTCAATGACCTAAAGAATCTTTATTTTAAAAACTGTTTTATCCATTGCGACCACATCCGTCTTCAATGACCTAAAGAATCTTTATTTTAAAAACTCTTTTATCCATAGTGACCACATCCGTCTTCAGTGACTTAAAGAATCTGTATTTTAAAAACTCTTTTATCCATTGTGACCACATCCGTCTTCAATGACCTAAAGAATCTTTGTTTTAAAAACTCTTTTATCCATTGTGACAACATCCGTCTTCAATGACCTAAAGAATCTTTATTTTAAAAACTCTTTTATCCATTGTGACCACATCCGTCTTCAATGACCTAAAGAATCTTTATTTTAAAAACTCTTTTATCCATTGTGACAACATCCGTCTTCAATGACCTAAAGAATCTGTATTTTAAAAACTCTTTTATCCATTGTGACCACATCCGTCTCCAATGACCTAAAGAATCTTTATTTTAAAAACTGTTTTGTCCATTGTGACCACATCCGTCTCCAATGACCTAAAGAATCTTTATTTTAAAAACTGTTTTATCCATTGTGACCACATCCGTCTCCAATGACCTAAAGAATCTTTATTTTAAAAACTCTTTTATCCATTGTGACCACATCCGTCTTCAATGACCTAAAGAATCTTTATTTTAAAAACTGTTTTATCCATTGTGACCACATCCGTCTTCAATGACCTAAAGAATCTTTATTTTAAAAACTCTTTTATCCATTGTGACCACATCCGCCTCCAATGATCTAAAGAATCTTTATTTTAAAAACTGTTTTATCCATTGTGACCACATCCGTCTTCAATGACCTAAAGAATCTTTATTTTAAAAACTCTTTTATCCATTGTGACCACATCCGCCTCCAATGATCTAAAGAATCTTTATTTTAAAAACTGTTTTATCCATTGTGACCACATCCGTCTTCAATGACCTAAAGAATCTTTATTTTAAAAACTCTTTTATCCATTGTGACCACATCCGCCTCCAATGATCTAAAGAATCTTTATTTTAAAAACTGTTTTATCCATTGTGACCACATCCGTCTCCAATGACCTAAAGAATCTTTATTTTAAAAACTCTTTTATCCATTGTGACCACATCCGTCTTCAATGACCTAAAGAATCTTTATTTTAAAAACTCTTTTATCCATTGTGACCACATCCGTCTTCAATGACCTAAAGAATCTGTATTATAAAAACTCTTTTATCCATTGCGACCACATCCGTCTTCAATGACCTAAAGAATCTTGTAAAGGAAAGAAGCTGAAAAGGCGAATTTATTGTCTTTTGTTGTGCACGGGCGTGTGCCACGAGGCGCGCATCGGCTCAGTCACACTTATTTCACACGCGAGAGTGTTTCTGCCTCTCTTCTTCAAAAGTTGCAAGCGTGCAAAGAAATGATTCACGCCAATCATCAATGCATCATCCTCTCTCTCTCTCTTTTCAACTGCGAACTTGGAAAGAAGCAACTCATTTCAATCAGAGCAGCGCCTCTTTCTCAATCTTAACAGAGGCGACCATATTTGCAACAACGTTGATACATTTGATTCCCACGGTCGCTGGTTCTATCTTCAAATGGAGACGCTACCTTAAATTCAGCCAACTCTGTCTTCAAATAGAGACGCCACATTCAGGGAGTCGCTATATTCACTCATTTATCAAAAAGAGAGCTCCCTGGCCATGATTTTCATGATTTTTCAACAATGGGAACGTTCATTTTGATACCCAGCGACGCTGGCGACATTCAATCGTAAAAGAAAGCAGCAGCGCCCTCAGAAATACTCTCATGTGAAACTATTTTGTTCCTATTGAATTTACTATAAAAGAAGCTGTGAAACTCACAATCTTCGTCGACCCAAGCTTGTGCTTGAATATAATTGTTAATCGTATATTTTCTTGCTATATTGTATCATAAAGGTTATTTGTTAACTCAACTTCGAAGATCAACAGGACAACTACAATTCAGTGAAGGGGAATTATTCAGCAGAATATTCAGACCTTTACATTTGGTAGCAGCGAGTGGTTATCCCAAGAACCACGAGGTTAGTTAATTTTTATCCCTTTTACTTTAGTAAGAAGGAGCTCCGCTTCAATCCAGAAGCTAGTAAGAAATTCCTGCAGAAGATAGCCTAAATTTCGGATCCGAATAAATTTTCGTTGAGAAGGCTTTTTGATTTATTTTACTAAATCATATACTGATTGTTACTCGTGTGTTCGAGAATTTTTTTAAATCATTTACTGTTACTCGTGTGTTCGAGACTGTTTCCATATATTACTACGCGTGTGTTCGAATAACTTTTCCGGAAATTTTAAAAATCATAAATAAAATTCACTTTTCAAAAATACTTAAAAAGGGTAAACCTAGAAAAAAAAACATGTTCACTGAAGACTTACTTAAGTTTAATCTCACCAGTGAGGATCATAAGTCCCTCTTGGTCAAAGGTGCCAAGAAAATGGGCAATATTTGTAGGCGCTATGTGGAAAGTGCTTTGGCCAATCATCGGTCGGTAAACCGAGATTTTTTAAGCCTTCAGCCAACGGCTACTAAGTTGCAAGACCTTGTCATTCCTCTCATTCGTCGTGATTCAAATCCGATGAACTCTCTCTCTGTCTACTCTCTGTCTCACAGGTTGTCCGCTCTCGAGTGTCTGACTCCTGTTTACAATACTCATACCTCTGATTCCATCTCTGAAACTTATACAAGGTTTGCAACCTTAACCGGAGGCAGCGTCAGCTGTAAACGAAATATCACTGGACTTCGTGACAAGATAAGACCCTTAGAAAAGGCGTTACTAGAAAAAAGCAGCCAAATGCTGTTCAACTTCCATGAGCTGACTTCTAGAATTCAAACTCTGGAAAGAAAAGCGAAAGAGGCACTTGAGCCCATTGCGTCAGATGACTTCAGCAAATCCGAAGAAGAAACAGCCACTGAAGCCGAGCTAACAGCCCCAGCCCAACTCACGATCGTGGAACACCTGTCCGCACTGAGCGACTCACAAAAGATCAAGCCATATGATGGAAGTCCAGATACAAACTTCAACAACTGGATCAGAAGACTCCTCGACAACATGGATGCTCACTTTTTGTTGAAAAAAGAGTGGAAAGCTCATTTGAACTCAAATGCAAAAACAATGAAAGCATTACAGATGAAAAACATAATTTGCACAAAACTGAGATTCGCAAAAGCAAGGAACTTGTAAAAATGCAAAAGATCGCAAACAGGCAACAAAAATTTAACAAACCATCAACCATTATTTCAACTGAAATAAAATCAGAAGCTTTCTGGCAGCAATACCAGGATTTAGATTTCAGCCCTCCCAAAATTCCATGTGTGAACGTTTTGGAAGCATTTTCATGGTTCCGAGATCTTCAAGCTTATGATGGAAACCCAGAAGTTAATTTCGATGAATGGATCAGAAGATTCACCGATATCATGGCAGTGGAGAATCAAACTTTAACAGACATCCAAAAAGTAGCTCTGCTAAGATGCTTCTTAACTGGCACTGCACGTGACAAATTAGAAGAAATAATTAAAACTGCAACCACCTTTGAAGAAGTAACAAAAGAACTAAAGAAACAACTTGAAAGTTCGACTTTTAGAAATTTAGCAGCAGCTAAATTCAGTTACATGGAAAAGAAGTTGCCAAGCGAGGACTTGGAAGTTTTTATTAAAAGATTTGAGAAACTGGCAAGACAGGCAACATCTGGCTTAAACGACAACGTTATTAAGCAGAAAATGCTTGATGACTTCATCCTGAAATTAGATCCTGAATTAGCTTTTCATGTGCGACTTGATGAGCCAGATACCTATGAATCAGCACTTTCAGTTGCACGAAAGTACGAAACATTATTTAAACTTAAAAACTTGCATAATCCTGAAGCAAGTGTTGCAACAATCCAAACAACATCAACCTTGTCAAGCACGGATATTAAAAACATAGTTGAACAAGTCCTACATAACTTGCAAATCAACGAAGAAAACACTGACGATTACGATGAAGACTACAACGTCGATGAAGATGAAATAACATACGACGACAACTACTACAGTCTTAACCCATTTCCAGACACTCGGAAATGTTACTTTTGCAATGAAAGAGGGCACATTGTACGAGATTGTGAGGAATATGCCATGGCGCAAGAAGAAGACCAACAACGCACACAACACCACTTATACGTCATCGAAACCAGGCTCACCGATGAACAAGCACCTCATACTAATCGAAAACTTTAGCAATTCAACTAATATCTTAACAAGCAGATTAAAAATAAAAAAAAAAAAAAAAAAGAAGAAAACTAACCAAAAATTTAATAAAAACCATTACCCCAATCCCCCTCATATCTTTTCCCGATGAAATATTCGGTGCGAATCGATCTAACAATAACTATCCCCCTAACCCTAATTTTCAGACACGTCTAACAAACATTTCAGAACTGTCTTGCAAAGAAACCTGAAGAGCAGTCCGAGACAACGTGCCCCTGCAGAAATACAGTACCAGTTTGTACCACAATTTGAAGTGAATGCACTTGTACCAATGGAAAGACGCCAAAAACCAAACGATTAACCCCTGCAAATTTCCTGTCCATTCGCCCACAGCAACCTACCGCCTAAGCTTTCCCAGCCATTTAAGCTACGTTTTTCGACAACCATGGTTGGTTGGGTGGGGTTGTCGAAATTCTAACTCTCTATTCACCTTTGTCTAAGACCGAGTGATTCTTGTAAGCTCAGAGGCGAGCTTAAATGAGGGTGATGGTTGTAAAGGAAAGAAGCTGAAAAGGCGAATTTATTGTCTTTTGTTGTGCACGGGCGTGTGCCACGAGGCGCGCATCGGCTCAGTCACACTTATTTCACACGCGAGAGTGTTTCTGCCTCTCTTCTTCAAAAGTTGCAAGCGTGCAAAGAAATGATTCACGCCAATCATCAATGCATCATCCTCTCTCTCTCTCTTTTCAACTGCGAACTTGGAAAGAAGCAACTCATTTCAATCAGAGCAGCGCCTCTTTCTCAATCTTAACAGAGGCGACCATATTTGCAACAACGTTGATACATTTGATTCCCACGGTCGCTGGTTCTATCTTCAAATGGAGACGCTACCTTAAATTCAGCCAACTCTGTCTTCAAATAGAGACGCCACATTCAGGGAGTCGCTATATTCACTCATTTATCAAAAAGAGAGCTCCCTGGCCATGATTTTCATGATTTTTCAACAATGGGAACGTTCATTTTGATACCCAGCGACGCTGGCGACATTCAATCGTAAAAGAAAGCAGCAGCGCCCTCAGAAATACTCTCATGTGAAACTATTTTGTTCCTATTGAATTTACTATAAAAGAAGCTGTGAAACTCACAATCTTCGTCGACCCAAGCTTGTGCTTGAATATAATTGTTAATCGTATATTTTCTTGCTATATTGTATCATAAAGGTTATTTGTTAACTCAACTTCGAAGATCAACAGGACAACTACAATTCAGTGAAGGGGAATTATTCAGCAGAATATTCAGACCTTTACAATCTTTATTTTAAAAACTCTTTTATCCATTGTGAACACATCCGTCTCCAATGACCTAAAGAATCTTTATTTTAAAAACTCTTTTATCCATTGTGACCACATCCGTCTCCAATGACCGAAAGAATCTTTATTTTAAAAACTCTTTTATCCATTGTGACCACATCCGTCTTCAATGACCTAAAGAATCTTTATTTTAAAAACTCTTTTATCCATTGTGACCACATCCGTCTTCAATGACCTAAAGAATCTTTATTTTAAAAACTCTTTTATCCATTGTGACCACATCCGTCTCCAATGACCTAAAGAATCTTTATTTTAAAAACTGTTTTATCCATTGTGAACACATCCGTCTCCAATGACCTAAAGAATCTTTATTTTAAAAACTCTTTTATCCATTGTGACCACATCCGTCTTCAATGACCTAAAGAATCTTTATTTTAAAAACTGTTTTATCCATTGTGACCACATCCGTCTCCAATGACCTAAAGAATCTTTATTTTAAAAACTCTTTTATCCATTGTGACCACATCCGTCTTCAATGACCTAAAGAATCTTTATTTTAAAAACTCTTTTATCCATTGTGACCACATCCGTCTCCAATGACCTAAAGAATCTTTATTTTAAAAACTGTTTTATCCATTGTGACCACATCCGTCTCCAATGACCTAAAGAATCTTTATTTTAAAAACTGTTTTATCCATTGTGAACACATCCGTCTTCAATGACCTAAAGAATCTTTATTTTAAAAACTGTTTTATCCATTGTGACCACATCCGTCTCCAATGACCTAAAGAATCTTTATTTTAAAAACTCTTTTATCCATTGTGACCACATCCGTCTCCAATGACCTAAAGAATCTTTATTTTAAAAACTGTTTTATCCATTGTGAACACATCCGTCTCCAATGACCTAAAGAATCTTTATTTTAAAAACTCTTTTATCCATTGTGACCACATCCGTCTTCAATGACCTAAAGAATCTTTATTTTAAAAACTGTTTTATCCATTGTGACCACATCCGTCTCCAATGACCTAAAGAATCTTTATTTTAAAAACTCTTTTATCCATTGTGACCACATCCGTCTTCAATGACCTAAAGAATCTTTATTTTAAAAACTCTTTTATCCATTGTGACCACATCCGTCTCCAATGACCTAAAGAATCTTTATTTTAAAAACTGTTTTATCCATTGTGACCACATCCGTCTCCAATGACCTAAAGAATCTTTATTTTAAAAACTGTTTTATCCATTGTGAACACATCCGTCTTCAATGACCTAAAGAATCTTTATTTTAAAAACTGTTTTATCCATTGTGACCACATCCGTCTCCAATGACCTAAAGAATCTTTATTTTAAAAACTCTTTTATCCATTGTGACCACATCCGTCTTCAATGACCTAAAGAATCTTTATTTTAAAAACTCTTTTATCCATTGTGACCACATCCGTCTCCAATGACCTAAAGAATCTTTATTTTAAAAACTGTTTTATCCATTGTGACCACATCCGTCTCCAATGACCTAAAGAATCTTTATTTTAAAAACTCTTTTATCCATTGTGAACACATCCGTCTCCAATGACCTAAAGAATCTTTATTTTAAAAACTCTTTTATCCATTGTGACCACATCCGTCTTCAATGACCTAAAGAATGTTTATTTAAAAAACTGTTTTATCCATTGTGACCACATCCGTCTTCAATGACCTAAAGAATCTTTATTTTAAAAACTCTTTTATCCATTGTGACCACATCCGTCTTCAATGACCTAAAGAATCTTTATTTTAAAAACTCTTTTATCCATTGTGACCACATCCGTCTCCAATGACCTAAAGAATCTTTATTTTAAAAACTGTTTTATCCATTGTGAACACATCCGTCTCCAATGACCTAAAGAATCTTTATTTTAAAAACTCTTTTATCCATTGTGACCACATCCGTCTTCAATGACCTAAAGAATCTTTATTTTAAAAACTGTTTTATCCATTGTGACCACATCCGTCTCCAATGACCTAAAGAATCTTTATTTTAAAAACTCTTTTATCCATTGTGACCACATCCGTCTTCAATGACCTAAAGAATCTTTATTTTAAAAACTCTTTTATCCATTGTGACCACATCCGTCTCCAATGACCTAAAGAATCTTTATTTTAAAAACTGTTTTATCCATTGTGACCACATCCGTCTTCAATGACCTAAAGAATCTTTATTTTAAAAACTCTTTTATCCATTGTGACCACATCCGCCTCCAATGATCTAAAGAATCTTTATTTTAAAAACTGTTTTATCCATTGTGACCACATCCGTCTTCAATGACCTAAAGAATCTTTATTTTAAAAACTCTTTTATCCATTGTGACCACATCCGCCTCCAATGATCTAAAGAATCTTTATTTTAAAAACTGTTTTATCCATTGTGACCACATCCGTCTTCAATGACCTAAAGAATCTTTATTTTAAAAACTCTTTTATCCATTGTGACCACATCCGCCTCCAATGATCTAAAGAATCTTTATTTTAAAAACTGTTTTATCCATTGTGACCATATCCGTCTCCAATGACCTAAAGAATCTTTATTTTAAAAACTCTTTTATCCATTGTGACCACATCCGTCTTCAATGACCTAAAGAATCTTTATTTTAAAAACTGTTTTATCCATTGTGACCACATCCGTCTTCAATGACCTAAAGAATCTTTATTTTAAAAACTCTTTTATCCATTGTGACCACATCCGTCTTCAATGACCTAAAGAATCTTTATTTTAAAAACTGTTTTATCCATTGTGACCACATCCGTCTTCAATGACCTAAAGAATCTTTATTTTAAAAACTCTTTTATCCATTGTGAACACATCCGTCTCCAATGACCTAAAGAATGTTTATTTTAAAAACTCTTTTATCCATTGTGAACACATCCGTCTTCAATGACCTAAAGAATCTTTATTTTAAAAACTCTTTTATCCATTGTGACCACATCCGTCTTCAATGACCTAAAGAATCTTTATTTTAAAAACTCTTTTATCCATTGTGACCACATCCGCCTCCAATGATCTAAAGAATCTTTATTTTAAAAACTGTTTTATCCATTGTGACCACATCCGTCTTCAATGACCTAAAGAATCTTTATTTTAAAAACTCTTTTATCCATTGTGACCACATCCGCCTCCAATGATCTAAAGAATCTTTATTTTAAAAACTCTTTTATCCATTGTGACCACATCCGCCTCCAATGATCTAAAGAATCTTTATTTTAAAAACTCTTTTATCCATTGTGAACACATCCGTCTCCAATGACCTAAAGAATCTTTATTTTAAAAACTCTTTTATCCATTGTGACCACATCCGTCTCCAATGACCGAAAGAATCTTTATTTTAAAAACTCTTTTATCCATTGTGACCACATCCGTCTTCAATGACCTAAAGAATCTTTATTTTAAAAACTCTTTTATCCATTGTGACCACATCCGTCTTCAATGACCTAAAGAATCTTTATTTTAAAAACTCTTTTATCCATTGTGACCACATCCGTCTCCAATGACCTAAAGAATCTTTATTTTAAAAACTGTTTTATCCATTGTGAACACATCCGTCTCCAATGACCTAAAGAATCTTTATTTAAAAAACTCTTTTATCCATTGTGACCACATCCGTCTTCAATGACCTAAAGAATCTTTATTTTAAAAACTGTTTTATCCATTGTGACCACATCCGTCTCCAATGACCTAAAGAATCTTTATTTTAAAAACTCTTTTATCCATTGTGACCACATCCGTCTTCAATGACCTAAAGAATCTTTATTTTAAAAACTCTTTTATCCATTGTGACCACATCCGTCTCCAATGACCTAAAGAATCTTTATTTTAAAAACTGTTTTATCCATTGTGACCACATCCGTCTCCAATGACCTAAAGAATCTTTATTTTAAAAACTGTTTTATCCATTGTGAACACATCCGTCTTCAATGACCTAAAGAATCTTTATTTTAAAAACTGTTTTATCCATTGTGACCACATCCGTCTCCAATGACCTAAAGAATCTTTATTTTAAAAACTCTTTTATCCATTGTGACCACATCCGTCTCCAATGACCTAAAGAATCTTTATTTTAAAAACTGTTTTATCCATTGTGAACACATCCGTCTCCAATGACCTAAAGAATCTTTATTTTAAAAACTCTTTTATCCATTGTGACCACATCCGTCTTCAATGACCTAAAGAATCTTTATTTTAAAAACTGTTTTATCCATTGTGACCACATCCGTCTCCAATGACCTAAAGAATCTTTATTTTAAAAACTCTTTTATCCATTGTGACCACATCCGTCTTCAATGACCTAAAGAATCTTTATTTTAAAAACTCTTTTATCCATTGTGACCACATCCGTCTCCAATGACCTAAAGAATCTTTATTTTAAAAACTGTTTTATCCATTGTGACCACATCCGTCTCCAATGACCTAAAGAATCTTTATTTTAAAAACTGTTTTATCCATTGTGAACACATCCGTCTTCAATGACCTAAAGAATCTTTATTTTAAAAACTGTTTTATCCATTGTGACCACATCCGTCTCCAATGACCTAAAGAATCTTTATTTTAAAAACTCTTTTATCCATTGTGACCACATCCGTCTTCAATGACCTAAAGAATCTTTATTTTAAAAACTCTTTTATCCATTGTGACCACATCCGTCTCCAATGACCTAAAGAATCTTTATTTTAAAAACTGTTTTATCCATTGTGACCACATCCGTCTCCAATGACCTAAAGAATCTTTATTTTAAAAACTCTTTTATCCATTGTGAACACATCCGTCTCCAATGACCTAAAGAATCTTTATTTTAAAAACTCTTTTATCCATTGTGACCACATCCGTCTTCAATGACCTAAAGAATGTTTATTTAAAAAACTGTTTTATCCATTGTGACCACATCCGTCTTCAATGACCTAAAGAATCTTTATTTTAAAAACTCTTTTATCCATTGTGACCACATCCGTCTTCAATGACCTAAAGAATCTTTATTTTAAAAACTCTTTTATCCATTGTGACCACATCCGTCTCCAATGACCTAAAGAATCTTTATTTTAAAAACTGTTTTATCCATTGTGAACACATCCGTCTCCAATGACCTAAAGAATCTTTATTTTAAAAACTCTTTTATCCATTGTGACCACATCCGTCTTCAATGACCTAAAGAATCTTTATTTTAAAAACTGTTTTATCCATTGTGACCACATCCGTCTCCAATGACCTAAAGAATCTTTATTTTAAAAACTCTTTTATCCATTGTGACCACATCCGTCTTCAATGACCTAAAGAATCTTTATTTTAAAAACTCTTTTATCCATTGTGACCACATCCGTCTCCAATGACCTAAAGAATCTTTATTTTAAAAACTGTTTTATCCATTGTGACCACATCCGTCTTCAATGACCTAAAGAATCTTTATTTTAAAAACTCTTTTATCCATTGTGACCACATCCGCCTCCAATGATCTAAAGAATCTTTATTTTAAAAACTGTTTTATCCATTGTGACCACATCCGTCTTCAATGACCTAAAGAATCTTTATTTTAAAAACTCTTTTATCCATTGTGACCACATCCGCCTCCAATGATCTAAAGAATCTTTATTTTAAAAACTGTTTTATCCATTGTGACCACATCCGTCTTCAATGACCTAAAGAATCTTTATTTTAAAAACTCTTTTATCCATTGTGACCACATCCGCCTCCAATGATCTAAAGAATCTTTATTTTAAAAACTGTTTTATCCATTGTGACCACATCCGTCTCCAATGACCTAAAGAATCTTTATTTTAAAAACTCTTTTATCCATTGTGACCACATCCGTCTTCAATGACCTAAAGAATCTTTATTTTAAAAACTGTTTTATCCATTGTGACCACATCCGTCTTCAATGACCTAAAGAATCTTTATTTTAAAAACTCTTTTATCCATTGTGACCACATCCGTCTTCAATGACCTAAAGAATCTTTATTTTAAAAACTGTTTTATCCATTGTGACCACATCCGTCTTCAATGACCTAAAGAATCTTTATTTTAAAAACTCTTTTATCCATTGTGAACACATCCGTCTCCAATGACCTAAAGAATGTTTATTTTAAAAACTCTTTTATCCATTGTGAACACATCCGTCTTCAATGACCTAAAGAATCTTTATTTTAAAAACTCTTTTATCCATTGTGACCACATCCGTCTTCAATGACCTAAAGAATCTTTATTTTAAAAACTCTTTTATCCATTGTGACCACATCCGCCTCCAATGATCTAAAGAATCTTTATTTTAAAAACTGTTTTATCCATTGTGACCACATCCGTCTTCAATGACCTAAAGAATCTTTATTTTAAAAACTCTTTTATCCATTGTGACCACATCCGCCTCCAATGATCTAAAGAATCTTTATTTTAAAAACTGTTTTATCCATTGTGACCACATCCGTCTTCAATGACCTAAAGAATCTTTATTTTAAAAACTCTTTTATCCATTGTGACCACATCCGCCTCCAATGATCTAAAGAATCTTTATTTTAAAAACTGTTTTATCCATTGTGACCACATCCGTCTCCAATGACCTAAAGAATCTTTATTTTAAAAACTCTTTTATCCATTGTGACCACATCCGTCTTCAATGACCTAAAGAATCTTTATTTTAAAAACTCTTTTATCCATTGTGACCACATCCGTCTTCAATGACCTAAAGAATCTGTATTATAAAAACTCTTTTATCCATTGCGACCACATCCGTCTTCAATGACCTAAAGAATCTTGTAAAGGAAAGAAGCTGAAAAGGCGAATTTATTGTCTTTTGTTGTGCACGGGCGTGTGCCACGAGGCGCGCATCGGCTCAGTCACACTTATTTCACACGCGAGAGTGTTTCTGCCTCTCTTCTTCAAAAGTTGCAAGCGTGCAAAGAAATGATTCACGCCAATCATCAATGCATCATCCTCTCTCTCTCTCTTTTCAACTGCGAACTTGGAAAGAAGCAACTCATTTCAATCAGAGCAGCGCCTCTTTCTCAATCTTAACAGAGGCGACCATATTTGCAACAACGTTGATACATTTGATTCCCACGGTCGCTGGTTCTATCTTCAAATGGAGACGCTACCTTAAATTCAGCCAACTCTGTCTTCAAATAGAGACGCCACATTCAGGGAGTCGCTATATTCACTCATTTATCAAAAAGAGAGCTCCCTGGCCATGATTTTCATGATTTTTCAACAATGGGAACGTTCATTTTGATACCCAGCGACGCTGGCGACATTCAATCGTAAAAGAAAGCAGCAGCGCCCTCAGAAATACTCTCATGTGAAACTATTTTGTTCCTATTGAATTTACTATAAAAGAAGCTGTGAAACTCACAATCTTCGTCGACCCAAGCTTGTGCTTGAATATAATTGTTAATCGTATATTTTCTTGCTATATTGTATCATAAAGGTTATTTGTTAACTCAACTTCGAAGATCAACAGGACAACTACAATTCAGTGAAGGGGAATTATTCAGCAGAATATTCAGACCTTTACAATCTTTATTTTAAAAACTCTTTTATCCATTGTGAACACATCCGTCTCCAATGACCTAAAGAATCTTTATTTTAAAAACTCTTTTATCCATTGTGACCACATCCGTCTCCAATGACCGAAAGAATCTTTATTTTAAAAACTCTTTTATCCATTGCGACCACATCCGTCTTCAATGACCTAAAGAATGTTTATTTAAAAAACTGTTTTATCCATTGTGACCACATCCGTCTTCAATGACCTAAAGAATCTTTATTTTAAAAACTCTTTTATCCATTGTGACCACATCCGTCTTCAATGACCTAAAGAATCTTTATTTTAAAAACTCTTTTATCCATTGTGACCACATCCGTCTCCAATGACCTAAAGAATCTTTATTTTAAAAACTGTTTTATCCATTGTGAACACATCCGTCTCCAATGACCTAAAGAATCTTTATTTTAAAAACTCTTTTATCCATTGTGACCACATCCGTCTTCAATGACCTAAAGAATCTTTATTTTAAAAACTGTTTTATCCATTGTGACCACATCCGTCTCCAATGACCTAAAGAATCTTTATTTTAAAAACTCTTTTATCCATTGTGACCACATCCGTCTTCAATGACCTAAAGAATCTTTATTTTAAAAACTCTTTTATCCATTGTGACCACATCCGTCTCCAATGACCTAAAGAATCTTTATTTTAAAAACTGTTTTATCCATTGTGAACACATCCGTCTCCAATGACCTAAAGAATCTTTATTTTAAAAACTCTTTTATCCATTGTGACCACATCCGTCTTCAATGACCTAAAGAATCTTTATTTTAAAAACTGTTTTATCCATTGTGACCACATCCGTCTTCAATGACCTAAAGAATCTTTATTTTAAAAACTGTTTTATCCATTGTGACCACATCCGTCTTCAATGACCTAAAGAATCTTTATTTTAAAAACTGTTTTATCCATTGTGACCACATCCGTCTTCAATGACCTAAAGAATCTTTATTTTAAAAACTGTTTTATCCATTGTGACCTAATCCGTCTTCAATGACCTAAAGAATCTTTGTTTTAAAAACTCTTTTATCCTTTGTGAACACATCCGTCTCCAATGACCTAAAGAATCTTTATTTTAAAAACTCTTTTATCCATTGTGACCACATCCGTCTTCAATGACCTAAAGAATCTTTATTTTAAAAACTGTTTTATCCATTGTGACCACATCCGTCTTCAATGACCTAAAGAATCTTTATTTTAAAAACTCTTTTATCCATTGTGACCACATCCGTCTTCAATGACCTAAAGAATCTTTATTTTAAAAACTGTTTTATCCATTGTGACCACATCCGTCTTCAATGACCTAAAGAATCTTTATTTTAAAAACTCTTTTATCCATTGTGAACACATCCGTCTCCAATGACCTAAAGAATGTTTATTTTAAAAACTCTTTTATCCATTGTGAACACATCCGTCTTCAATGACCTAAAGAATCTTTATTTTAAAAACTGTTTTATCCATTGTGACCACATCCGTCTTCAATGACCTAAAGAATCTTTGTTTTAAAAACTCTTTTATCCTTTGTGAACACATCCGTCTCCAATGACCTAAAGAATCTTTATTTTAAAAACTCTTTTATCCATTGTGACCACATCCGTCTTCAATGACCTAAAGAATCTTTATTTTAAAAACTGTTTTATCCATTGTGACCACATCCGTCTTCAATGACCTAAAGAATCTTTATTTTAAAAACTCTTTTATCCATTGTGACCACATCCGTCTTCAATGACCTAAAGAATCTTTATTTTAAAAACTGTTTTATCCATTGTGACCACATCCGTCTTCAATGACCTAAAGAATCTTTATTTTAAAAACTCTTTTATCCATTGTGAACACATCCGTCTCCAATGACCTAAAGAATCTTTATTTTAAAAAGTCTTTTATCCATTGCGACCACATCCGTCTTCAATGACCTAAAGAATCTTTATTTTAAAAACTCTTTTATCCATTGCGACCACATCCGTCTTCAATGACCTAAAGAATCTTTATTTTAAAAACTCTTTTATCCATTGTGAACACATCCGTCTCCAATGACCTAAAGAATGTTTATTTTAAAAACTCTTTTATCCATTGCGACCACATCCGTCTTCAATGACCTAAAGAATCTTTATTTTAAAAACTCTTTTATCCATTGTGAACACATCCGTCTCCAATGACCTAAAGAATCTTTATTTTAAAAACTCTTTTATCCATTGCGACCACATCCGTCTTCAATGACCTAAAGAATGTTTATTTTAAAAACTCTTTTATCCATTGTGAACACATCCGTCTCCAATGACCTAAAGAATCTTTATTTTAAAAACTCTTTTATCCATTGTGAACACATCCGTCTCCAATGACCTAAAGAATCTTTATTTTAAAAACTCTTTTATCCATTGTGACCACATCCGTCTTCAATGACCTAAAGAATGTTTATTTTAAAAACTGTTTTATCCATTGTGACCACATCCGTCTCCAATGACCTAAAGAATCTTTATTTTAAAAACTCTTTTATCCATTGTGACCACATCCGTCTTCAATTACCTAAAGAATGTTTATTTTAAAAACTCTTTTATCCATTGTGAACACATCCGTCTTCAATGACCTAAAGAATCTTTATTTTAAAAACTCTTTTATCCATTGTGAACACATCCGTCTCCAATGACCTAAAGAATCTTTATTTTAAAAACTCTTTTATCCATTGCGACCACATCCGTCTCCAATGACCTAAAGAATCTTTATTTTAAAAACTGTTTTATCCATTGTGACCACATCCGTCTCCAATGACCTAAAGAATCTTTATTTTAAAAACTGTTTTATCCATTGTGAACACATCCGTCTCCAATGACCTAAAGAATCTTTATTTTAAAAACTCTTTTATCCATTGTGACCACATCCGTCTTCAATGACCTAAAGAATCTTTATTTTAAAAACTGTTTTATCCATTGTGACCACATCCGTCTTCAATGACCTAAAGAATCTTTATTTTAAAAACTGTTTTATCCATTGTGACCACATCCGTCTTCAATGACCTAAAGAATCTTTATTTTAAAAACTGTTTTATCCATTGTGACCTAATCCGTCTTCAATGACCTAAAGAATCTTTATTTTAAAAACTGTTTTATCCATTGTGACCACATCCGTCTTCAATGACCTAAAGAATCTTTATTTTAAAAACTGTTTTATCCATTGTGACCACATCCGTCTTCAATGACCTAAAGAATCTTTATTTTAAAAACTGTTTTATCCATTGTGACCTAATCCGTCTCCAATGACCTAAAGAATCTTTATTTTAAAAACTGTTTTATCCATTGTGACCACATCCGTCTTCAATGACCTAAAGAATCTTTATTTTAAAAACTGTTTTATCCATTGTGACCTAATCCGTCTTCAATGACCTAAAGAATCTTTGTTTTAAAAACTCTTTTATCCATTGTGAACACATCCGTCTCCAATGACCTAAAGAATCTTTATTTTAAAAACTCTTTTATCCATTGTGACCACATCCGTCTTCAATGACCTAAAGAATCTTTTTTTTAAAAACTGTTTTATCCATTGTGACCACATCCGTCTTCAATGACCTAAAGAATCTTTATTTTAAAAACTCTTTTATCCATTGTGACCACATCCGTCTTCAATGACCTAAAGAATGTTTATTTTAAAAACTCTTTTATCCATTGTGAACACATCCGTCTCCAATGACCTAAAGAATCTTTATTTTAAAAACTCTTTTATCCATTGCGACCACATCCGTCTTCAATGACCTAAAGAATGTTTATTTTAAAAACTCTTTCATCCATTGTGAACACATCCGTCTTCAATGACCTAAAGAATCTTTATTTTAAAAACTCTTTTATCCATTGTGACCACATCCGTCTTCAATTACCTAAAGAATGTTTATTTTAAAAACTGTTTTATCCATTGTGACCACATCCGTCTCCAATGACCTAAAGAATCTTTATTTTAAAAACTCTTTTATCCATTGTGACCACATCCGTCTTCAATTACCTAAAGAATGTTTATTTTAAAAACTCTTTTATCCATTGCGACCACATCCGTCTTCAATGACCTAAAGAATCTTTATTTTAAAAACTCTTTTATCCATTGTGAACACATCCGTCTCCAATGACCTAAAGAATCTTTATTTTAAAAACTCTTTTATCCATTGCGACCACATCCGTCTTCAATGACCTAAAGAATGTTTATTTTATAAACTGTTTTATCCATTGTGACCACATCCGTCTCCAATGACCTAAAGAATCTTTATTTTAAAAACTCTTTTATCCATTGTGACCTAATCCGTCTCCAATGACCTAAAGAATCTTTATTTTAAAAACTCTTTTATCCATTGCGACCACATCCGTCTCCAATGACCTAAAGAATCTTTATTTTAAAAACTGTTTTATCCATTGTGACCACATCCGTCTTCAATGACTTAAAGAATCTTTATTTTAAAAACTCTTTTATCCATTGTGACCTAATCCGTCTCCAATGACCTAAAGAATCTTTATTTTAAAAACTCTTTTATCCATTGCGACCACATCCGTCTCCAATGACCTAAAGAATCTTTATTTTAAAAACTGTTTTATCCATTGTGACCACATCCGTCTTCAATGACTTAAAGAATCTTTATTTTAAAAACTGTTTTATCCATTGTGACCACATCCGTCTTCAATGACTTAAAGAATCTTTATTTTAAAATTTTTTTTATCCATTGTGACCACATCCGTCTCCACTGACCTAAAGAATCTTTATTTTAAAAACTGTTTTATCCATTGTGACCACATCCGTCTCCAATGACCTAAAGAATCTTTATTTTAAAAACTGTTTTATCCATTGTGACCACTTCCGTCTTCAATGACTTAAAGAATCTTTATTTTAAAAACTCTTTTATCCATTGCGACCACATCCGTCTCCAATGACCTAAAGAATCTTTATTTTAAAAACTGTTTTATCCATTGTGACCACATCCGTCTTCAATGACTTAAAGAATCTGTATTATAAAAACTCTTTTATCCATTGCGACCACATCCGTCTCCAATGACCTAAAGAATCTTTATTTTAAAAACTGTTTTATCCATTGTGACCACATCCGTCTTCAATGACTTAAAGAATCTTTATTTTAAAAACTGTTTTATCCATTGTGACCACATCCGTCTCCAATGACCTAAAGAATCTTTATTTTAAAAACTGTTTTATCCATTGTGACCACTTCCGTCTTCAATGACTTAAAGAATCTTTATTTTAAAATTTCTTTTATCCATTGTGACCACATCCGTCTTCAATGACTTAAAGAATCTGTATTTTAAAAACTGTTTTATCCATTGTGACCACATCCGTCTTCAATGACTTAAAGAATCTTTATTTTAAAATTTCTTTTATCCATTGTGACCACATCCGTCTCCACTGACCTAAAGAATCTTTATTTTAAAAACTGTTTTATCCATTGTGACCACATCCGTCTCCACTGACCTAAAGAATCTTTATTTTAAAAACTCTTTTATCCATTGTGACCACATCCGTCTTCAATGACCTAAAGAATCTTTATTTTAAAAACTCTTTTATCCATTGTGACCACATCCGTCTTCAATGACCTAAAGAATGTTTATTTTAAAAACTCTTAGGGGTAATATCAGGGCCCTGGATTATTACAGTTCATTTAAAAAATATCAGGATCATGGATTTATGCGTTTTTATGGATAATATCAGGACCCTGGATTATTGCAGTTCATTTAAAAAATGTCGGGGCCATGGATTTATGCGTTTTTATGGATAATATCAGGGCCCTGGATTATTACAGTCCGTTTAAAAAAATGTCAGGCCCATGGATTTATGCATTTTTATGGATAATATCAGGGCCCTGGATTATTACAGTCCGTTTAAAAAAATGTCAGGCCCAAGGATTTATGCATTTTTATGGATAATATCACGGCCCCGGATTATTGCAGTTCGTTTAAAAAATGTCAGGCACATGGATTATTCCATTTTTATGGATAATATCACGGCCCTGGATTATTGCAGTTCGTTTAAAAAAAAGTCAGGCCCATGGATTATTCCATTTTTATGGATAATATCAGGGCCCTGGATTATTCCATTTTTATGGATAATATCAGGGCCCTGGATTATTACAGTTCATTTAAAAAATATCAGGCCCATGGATTTATGCGTTTTTTTGGATAATATCAGGGCCCTGGATTATTACAGTTCATATAACAAAAGTCAGGCCCATGGATTTATGCGTTTTTATGGATAATATCACGGCCCTGGATTATTGCAGTTCGTTTAAAAAAATGTCAGGCCCATGGATTATTCCATTTTTATGGATAATATCACGGCCCTGGATTATTGCAGTTCATTTAAAAAATGTCGGGGCCATGGATTTATGCGTTTTTATGGATAATATCAGGGCCCATGGATTATTACAGTCCGTTTAAAAAAATGTCAGGCCCAAGGATTTATGCATTTTTATGGATAATATCACGGCCCCGGATTATTGCAGTTCGTTTAAAAAATGTCAGGCCCATGGATTATTCCATTTTTATGGATAATATCACGGCCCTGGATTATTGCAGTTCGTTTAAAAAAAAGTCAGGCCCATGGATTATTCCATTTTTATGGATAATATCAGGGCCCTGGATTATTCCATTTTTATGGATAATATCAGGGCCCTGGATTATTACAGTTCATTTAAAAAATATCAGGCCCATGGATTTATGCGTTTTTTTGGATAATATCAGGGCCCTGGATTATTACAGTTCATATAACAAAAGTCAGGCCCATGGATTTATGCGTTTTTATGGATAATATCACGGCCCTGGATTATTGCAGTTCGTTTAAAAAAATGTCAGGCCCATGGATTATTCCATTTTTATGAATAATATCACGGCCCTGGATTATTGCAGTTCATTTAAAAAATGTCGGGGCCATGGATTTATGCGTTTTTATGGATAATATCAGGGCCCATGGATTATTCCATTTTTATGGATAATATCAGGGCCCTGGATTATTGCAGTTCATTTAAAAAAATGTCAGGCCCATGGATTATTCCATTTTTATTGATAATATCAGGACCCTGGATTACTGCAGTTCATTTAAAAAAATATCAGGCCCATGGATTTATGCGTTTTTATGGGTAATATCACGGCCCTGGATTATTACAGTTCATTTAAAAAATATCAGGCCCATGGATTTATGCGTTTTTATGGATAATATCAGGGACCTGGATATTTACAGTTTATTTAAAAAAATGTCAGGCCCATGGATTATTCCATTTTTATGGATAATATCAGGGCCCTGGATTATTACAATTCATTTAAAGAAATATCAGGCCCATGGATTATTCCATTTTTATTAAAAATATCAGGCCCATGGATTTATGCGTTTTTTATGGATAATATCAGGGCCCTGGATTATTACAGTTTATTTAAAAATATGTCAGGCCCATGGATTATTCCATTTTTATGGATAATATCAGGGCCCTGGATTATTACAGTTTATTTAAAAAAATGTCAGGCCCATGGATTATTCCATTTTTATGGATAATATCAGGGCCCTGGATTTATGCGTTTTTAGGGGTAATATCAGAGCCCTGGATTATTACAGTTCATTTAAAAAAAGTCAGGCCCATGGATTTATGCGTTTTTATGGATACTAACAGGGCCCTGGATTATTACAGTTTATTTAAAAAAATGTCAGGCCCATGGATTATTCCATTTTTATGGATAATATCAGGCCCATGGATTTATGCGTTTTTATGGATAATATCAGGGCCCTGGATTATTACAGTTTATTTAAAAAAATGTCAGGCCCATGGATTTTTCCATTTTTATGGATAATATCAGGGCCCTGGATTATTACAATTCATTTAAAGAAATATCAGGCCCATGGATTATTCCATTTTTATTAAAAATATCAGGCCCATGGATTTATGCGTTATTAGGGGTAATATCAGAGCCCTGGATTATTACAGTTCATTTAAAAAAAGTCAGGCCCATGGATTTATGCGTTTTTATGGATACTAACAGGGCCCTGGATTATTACAGTTCATTTAAAAAATATCAGGCCCATGGATTTATGTGTTTTTATGGATAATATCAGGGCCATGGATTATTTCAGTTCATTTTAAAAAACATCAGGCCCATGGATTATTCCATTTTTTATGGATAATATCAGGGCCCTGGATTATTACAGTTCATTTTAAAAAAAAGGTCAGGCCCATGGATTTATGCGTTTTTATGGATAATATCAGGGCCCTGGATTATTACAGTTTATTTAAAAAAATATCAGGCCCATGGATTATTCCATTTTTTATGGATAATATCAGGGCCCTGGATTATTACAGTTCATTTAAAAAAAGTCAGGCCCATGGATTTATGCGTTTTTATGGATAATAACAGGGCCCTGGATTATTCCATTTTTATGGATAATATCAGGGTCCTGGATTATTACAGTTCATTTAAAAAAATATCAGGCCCATGGATTATTCCATTTTTTTGGATAATATCAGGGCCCTGGATTATAACAGTTAATTTAAAAAAATGTCAGGCCCATGGATTTATGCGTTTTTATGGATACTAACAGGGCCCTGGATTATTACAGTTCATTTAAAAAATATCAGGCCCATGGATTTATGTGTTTTTATGGATAATATCAGGGCCCTGGATTATTACAGTTCATTTAAAAAATATCAGGCCCATGGATTTATGCGTTTTTATGGATAATATCAGGACCCTGGATTATTACAGTACATTTAAAAAATATCAGGCCCATGGATTTATGCGTTTTTATGGATAATATCAGGGCCCTGGATTATTACAGTTAATTTAAGAAAATGTCAGGCCCATGGATTTATGCGTTTTTATGGATACTAACAGGGCCGTGGATTATTACAGTTCATTTAAAAAATATCAGGCCCATGGATTTATGTGTTTTTATGGATAATATCAGGGCCCTGGATTATTACAGTTTATTTAAAAAATATCAGGCCCATGGATTATTCCATTTTTTATGGATAATATCAGGGCCCTGGATTATTAAAGTTCATTTAAAAAATATCAGGCCCATGGATTATTCCATTTTTATGGATAATATCAGGGCCCTGGATTATTACAGTTCATTTAAAAAAGTCAGGCCCATGGATTTTTGCGTTTTTATGGATAATATCAGGGCCCTGGATTATTAAAGTTTATTTAAAAAAATATCAGGCCCATGGATTATTCCATTTTTTATGGATAATATCAGGGCCCTGGATTATTACAGTTCATTTAAAAAAAGTCAGGCCCATGGATTTATGCGTTTTTATGGATAATAACAGGGCCCTGGATTATTCCATTTTTATGGATAATATCAGGGTCCTGGATTATTACAGTTCATTTAAAAAAATATCAGGCCCATGGATTATTCCATTTTTTTGGATAATATCAGGGCCCTGGATTATTACAGTTCATTTAAAAAAAGTCAGGCCCATGGATTTATGCGTTTTTATGGATAATATCAGGGCCCTGGATTATTACAGTTCATTTAAAAAAAGTCAGGCCCATGGATTTATGCGTTTTTATGGATAATATCAGGGCCCTGGATTATTACAGTTAATTTAAAAAAATGTCAGGCCCATGGATTTATGCGTTTTTATGGATACTAACAGGGCCCTGGATTATTACAGTTAATTTAAAAAAATGTCAGGCCCATGGATTTATGCGTTTTTATGGATACTAACAGGGCCCTGGATTATTACAGTTCATTTAAAAAATATCAGGCCCATGGATTTATGTGTTTTTATGGATAATATCAGGGCCCTGGATTATTACAGTTCATTTAAAAAAAAGGTCAGGCCCATGGATTTATGCGTTTTTATGGATAATATCAGGGTCCTGGATTATTACAGTTCATTTAAAAAAATATCAGGCCCATGGATTATTCCATTTTTTTGGATAATATCAGGGCCCTGGATTATTACAGTTCATTTAAAAAAAGTCAGGCCCATGGATTTATGCGTTTTTATGGATAATATCAGGGCCCTGGATTATTACAGTTCATTTAAAAAAAGTCAGGCCCATGGATTTATGCGTTTTTATGGATAATATCAGGGCCCTGGATTATTACAGTTAATTTAAAAAAATGTCAGGCCCATGGATTTATGCGTTTTTATGGATACTAACAGGGCCCTGGATTATTACAGTTCATTTAAAAAATATCAGGCCCATGGATTTATGTGTTTTTATGGATAATATCAGGGCCCTGGATTATTACAGTTCATTTAAAAAATATCAGGCCCATGGATTTATGCGTTTTTATGGATAATATCAGGGCCCTGATTATTGCAGTTCATTTAAAAAAATATCAGGCCCATGGATTATTCCATTTTTTATGGATAATATCAGAAACCTGGATTATTACAGTTCTTTTAAAAATATCAGGCCCATGGATTTATGCGTTTTTATGGATAATATCAGGGCCCTGGATTATTGCAGTTCATTTTAAAATATATCAGGCCCATGGATTTATGCGTTTTTATGGATAATATCAGGGCCCTGGATTATTACAGTTCATTTAAAAAAATGTCAGGCCCATTGATTTATGCGTCTTTATGGATAATATCTGGGCCCTGGATTATTACAATTCATTTAAAGAAATATCAGCCCATGGATTTATGTGTTTTTATGGATAATATCTGGGCCCTGGATTATTCCATTTTTATGGATAATATCAGGGCCCTGGATTATTACAGTTCATTTAAAAAAGTCAGGCCCATGGATTTATGCGTTTTTATGGATAATATCAGGGCCCTGGATTATTAAAGTTCATTTAAAAAATATCAGGCCCATGGATTATTCCATTTTTATGGATAATATCAGGGCCCTGGATTATTACAGTTCATTTAAAAAAGTCAGGCCCATGGATTTTTGCGTTTTTATGGATAATATCAGGGCCCTGGATTATTAAAGTTCATTTAAAAAATATCAGGCCCATGGATTATTCCATTTTTATGGATAATATCAGGGCCCTGGATTATTACAGTTTATTTAAAAAAATGTCAGGCCCATGGATTATTCCATTTTTATGGGTAATATCACGGCCCTGGATTATTGCAGTTCGTTTAAAAGAATGTCAGGCACATGGATTATTCCATTTTTATGGGTAATATCACGGCCCTGGATTATTGCAGTTCGTTTAAAAAAATATCAGGCCCATGGATTTATGCGTTTTTAGGGGTAATATCAGGGCCCTGGATTATTACAGTTCATTTAAAAAATATCAGGCCCATGGATTTTTGCGTTTTTATGGATAATATCAGGGCCCTGGATTATTACAGTTCTTTTAAAAATATCAGGCCCATGGATTTATGCGTTTTTATGGATAATATCAGGGCCCTGGATTATTGCAGTTCATTTTAAAATATATCAGGCCCATGGATTTATGCGTTTTTATGGATAATATCAGGGCCCTGGATTATTACAGTTCATTTAAAAAAATGTCAGGCCCATTGATTTATGCGTCTTTATGGATAATATCTGGGCCCTGGATTATTACAATTCATTTAAAGAAATATCAGCCCATGGATTTATGTGTTTTTATGGATAATATCAGGGCCCTGGATTATTCCATTTTTATGGATAATATCAGGGCCCTGGATTATTACAGTTCATTTAAAAAAATATCAGGCCCATGGATTATTCCATTTTTATGGATAATATCAGGGCCCTGGATTATTACAGTTCATTTAAAAAAGTCAGGCCCATGGATTTATGCGTTTTTATGGATAATATCAGGGCCCTGGATTATTAAAGTTCATTTAAAAAATATCAGGCCCATGGATTATTCCATTTTTATGGATAATATCAGGGCCCTGGATTATTACAGTTCATTTAAAAAAGTCAGGCCCATGGATTTTTGCGTTTTTATGGATAATATCAGGGCCCTGGATTATTAAAGTTCATTTAAAAAATATCAGGCCCATGGATTATTCCATTTTTATGGATAATATCAGGGCCCTGGATTATTACAGTTTATTTAAAAAAATGTCAGGCCCATGGATTATTCCATTTTTATGGGTAATATCACGGCCCTGGATTATTGCAGTTCGTTTAAAAGAATGTCAGGCCCATGGATTATTCCATTTTTATGGGTAATATCACGGCCCTGGATTATTGCAGTTCGTTTAAAAAAATATCAGGCCCATGGATTTATGCGTTTTTAGGGGTAATATCAGGGCCCTGGATTATTACAGTTCATTTAAAAAATATCAGGCCCATGGATTTTTGCGTTTTTATGGATAATATCAGGGCCCTGGATTATTACAGTTCATTTTAAAAAATATCAGGCCCATGGATTTATGCGTTTTTATGGATAATATCAGGGCCCTGGATTATTAAAGTTCATTTAAAAAATATCAGGCCCATGGATTATTCCATTTTTATGGGTAATATCACGGCCTTGGATTATTGCAGTTCGTTTTAAAATATCAGGCCCATGGATTTATGCGTTTTTATGGATAATATCAGGGACCTGGATTATTACAGTTCATTTTAAAAAATATCAGGCCCATGGATTATTCCATTTTTATGGATAATATCAGGGCCCTGATTATTGCAGTTCATTTAAAAAAATATCAGGCCCATGGATTTATGCGTTTTTATGGATAATATCAGGGCCCTGGATTATTCCATTTTTATGGATAATATCAGGGCCCTGGATTATTACAGTTCATTTAAAAAAATATCAGGCCCATGGATTATTCCATTTTTATGGATAATATCAGGGCCCTGGATTATTACAGTTCATTTAAAAAAGTCAGGCCCATGGATTTATGCGTTTTTATGGATAATATCAGGGCCCTGGATTATTAAAGTTCATTTAAAAAATATCAGGCCCATGGATTATTCCATTTTTATGGATAATATCAGGGCCCTGGATTATTACAGTTCATTTAAAAAAGTCAGGCCCATGGATTTTTGCGTTTTTATGGATAATATCAGGGCCCTGGATTATTAAAGTTCATTTAAAAAATATCAGGCCCATGGATTATTCCATTTTTATGGATAATATCAGGGCCCTGGATTATTACAGTTCATTTAAAAAATATCAGGCCCATGGATTATTCCATTTTTATGGATAATATCAGGGCCCTGGATTATTACAGTTTATTTAAAAAAATGTCAGGCCCATGGATTATTCCATTTTTATGGGTAATATCACGGCCCTGGATTATTGCAGTTCGTTTAAAAGAATGTCAGGCCCATGGATTATTCCATTTTTATGGGTAATATCACGGCCCTGGATTATTGCAGTTCGTTTAAAAAAATATCAGGCCCATGGATTTATGCGTTTTTATGGATAATATCAGGGCCCTGGATTATTACAGTTTATTTAAAAAATATCAGGCCCATGGATTATTCCATTTTTTATGGATAATATCAGGGCCCTGGATTATTAAAGTTCATTTAAAAAATATCAGGCCCATGGATTATTCCATTTTTATGGATAATATCAGGGCCCTGGATTATTACAGTTCATTTAAAAAAGTCAGGCCCATGGATTTTTGCGTTTTTATGGATAATATCAGGGCCCTGGATTATTACAGTTCATTTAAAAAAGTCAGGCCCATGGATTTTTGCGTTTTTATGGATAATATCAGGGCCCTGGATTATTAAAGTTTATTTAAAAAAATATCAGGCCCATGGATTATTCCATTTTTTATGGATAATATCAGGGCCCTGGATTATTACAGTTCATTTAAAAAAAGTCAGGCCCATGGATTTATGCGTTTTTATGGATGCTAACAGGGCCCTGGATTATTACAGTTAATTTAAAAAAATGTCAGGCCCATGGATTTATGCGTTTTTATGGATACTAACAGGGCCCTGGATTATTACAGTTCATTTAAAAAATATCAGGCCCATGGATTTATGTGTTTTTATGGATAATATCAGGGCCCTGGATTATTCCATTTTTATGGATAATATCAGGGCCCTGGATTATTACAGTTCATTTAAAAAAGTCAGGCCCATGGATTTATGCGTTTTTATGGATAATATCAGGGCCCTGGATTATTAAAGTTCATTTAAAAAATATCAGGCCCATGGATTATTCCATTTTTATGGATAATATCAGGGCCCTGGATTATTACAGTTCATTTAAAAAAGTCAGGCCCATGGATTTTTGCGTTTTTATGGATAATATCAGGGCCCTGGATTATTAAAGTTCATTTAAAAAATATCAGGCCCATGGATTATTCCATTTTTATGGATAATATCAGGGCCCTGGATTATTACAGTTTATTTAAAAAAATGTCAGGCCCATGGATTATTCCATTTTTATGGGTAATATCACGGCCCTGGATTATTGCAGTTCGTTTAAAAGAATGTCAGGCACATGGATTATTCCATTTTTATGGGTAATATCACGGCCCTGGATTATTGCAGTTCGTTTAAAAAAATATCAGGCCCATGGATTTATGCGTTTTTAGGGGTAATATCAGGGCCCTGGATTATTACAGTTCATTTAAAAAATATCAGGCCCATGGATTTTTGCGTTTTTATGGATAATATCAGGGCCCTGGATTATTACAGTTCATTTTAAAAATATCAGGCCCATGGATTTATGCGTTTTTATGGATAATATCAGGGCCCTGGATTGTTATAGTTCATTTTAAAAAATATCAGGCCCATGGATTTATGCGTTTTTATGGATAATATCAGGGCCCTGGATTATTAAAGTTCATTTAAAAAATATCAGGCCCATGGATTATTCCATTTTTATGGATAATATCAGGGCCCTGGATTATTACAGTTTATTTAAAAAAATGTCAGGCCCATGGATTATTCCATTTTTATGGGTAATATCACGGCCCTGGATTATTGCAGTTCGTTTAAAAGAATGTCAGGCACATGGATTATTCCATTTTTATGGGTAATATCACGGCCCTGGATTATTGCAGTTCGTTTAAAAAAATATCAGGCCCATGGATTTATGCGTTTTTAGGGGTAATATCAGGGCCCTGGATTATTACAGTTCATTTAAAAAATATCAGGCCCATGGATTTTTGCGTTTTTATGGATAATATCAGGGCCCTGGATTATTACAGTTCATTTTAAAAATATCAGGCCCATGGATTTATGCGTTTTTATGGATAATATCAGGGCCCTGGATTGTTATAGTTCATTTTAAAAAATATCAGGCCCATGGATTTATGCGTTTTTATGGATAATATCAGGGCCCTGGATTATTACAGTTCTTTTAAAAATATCAGGCCCATTGATTTATGCGTTTTTATGGATAATATCAGGGCCCTGGATTATTGCAGTTCATTTTAAAATATATCAGGCCCATGGATTTATGCGTTTTTATGGATAATATCAGGGCCCTGGATTATTACAGTTCATTTAAAAAAATGTCAGGCCCATTGATTTATGCGTCTTTATGGATAATATCTGGGCCCTGGATTATTACAATTCATTTAAAGAAATATCAGCCCATGGATTTATGTGTTTTTATGGATAATATCAGGGCCCTGGATTATTCCATTTTTATGGATAATATCAGGGCCCTGGATTATTACAGTTCATTTAAAAAAATATCAGGCCCATGGATTATTCCATTTTTTATGGATAATATCAGGGCCCTGGATTATTAAAGTTCATTTAAAAAATATCAGGCCCATGGATTATTCCATTTTTATGGATAATATCAGGGCCCTGGATTATTACAGTTCATTTAAAAAAGTCAGGCCCATGGATTTTTGCGTTTTTATGGATAATATCAGGGCCCTGGATTATTACAGTTCATTTAAAAAAGTCAGGCCCATGGATTTTTGCGTTTTTATGGATAATATCAGGGCCCTGGATTATTAAAGTTTATTTAAAAAAATATCAGGCCCATGGATTATTCCATTTTTTATGGATAATATCAGGGCCCTGGATTATTACAGTTCATTTAAAAAAAGTCAGGCCCATGGATTTATGCGTTTTTATGGATGCTAACAGGGCCCTGGATTATTACAGTTAATTTAAAAAAATGTCAGGCCCATGGATTTATGCGTTTTTATGGATACTAACAGGGCCCTGGATTATTACAGTTCATTTAAAAAATATCAGGCCCATGGATTTATGTGTTTTTATGGATAATATCAGGGCCCTGGATTATTCCATTTTTATGGATAATATCAGGGCCCTGGATTATTACAGTTCATTTAAAAAAGTCAGGCCCATGGATTTATGCGTTTTTATGGATAATATCAGGGCCCTGGATTATTAAAGTTCATTTAAAAAATATCAGGCCCATGGATTATTCCATTTTTATGGATAATATCAGGGCCCTGGATTATTACAGTTCATTTAAAAAAGTCAGGCCCATGGATTTTTGCGTTTTTATGGATAATATCAGGGCCCTGGATTATTAAAGTTCATTTAAAAAATATCAGGCCCATGGATTATTCCATTTTTATGGATAATATCAGGGCCCTGGATTATTACAGTTTATTTAAAAAAATGTCAGGCCCATGGATTATTCCATTTTTATGGGTAATATCACGGCCCTGGATTATTGCAGTTCGTTTAAAAGAATGTCAGGCACATGGATTATTCCATTTTTATGGGTAATATCACGGCCCTGGATTATTGCAGTTCGTTTAAAAAAATATCAGGCCCATGGATTTATGCGTTTTTAGGGGTAATATCAGGGCCCTGGATTATTACAGTTCATTTAAAAAATATCAGGCCCATGGATTTTTGCGTTTTTATGGATAATATCAGGGCCCTGGATTATTACAGTTCATTTTAAAAATATCAGGCCCATGGATTTATGCGTTTTTATGGATAATATCAGGGCCCTGGATTATTATAGTTCATTTTAAAAAATATCAGGCCCATGGATTTATGCGTTTTTATGGATAATATCAGGGCCCTGGATTATTACAGTTCTTTTAAAAATATCAGGCCCATGGATTTATGCGTTTTTATGGATAATATCAGGGCCCTGGATTATTGCAGTTCATTTTAAAATATATCAGGCCCATGGATTTATGCGTTTTTATGGATAATATCAGGGCCCTGGATTATTACAGTTCATTTAAAAAAATGTCAGGCCCATTGATTTATGCGTCTTTATGGATAATATCTGGGCCCTGGATTATTACAATTCATTTAAAGAAATATCAGCCCATGGATTTATGTGTTTTTATGGATAATATCAGGGCCCTGGATTATTCCATTTTTATGGATAATATCAGGGCCCTGGATTATTACAGTTCATTTAAAAAAATATCAGGCCCATGGATTATTCCATTTTTATGGATAATATCAGGGCCCTGGATTATTACAGTTCATTTAAAAAAGTCAGGCCCATGGATTTATGCGTTTTTATGGATAATATCAGGGCCCTGGATTATTAAAGTTCATTTAAAAAATATCAGGCCCATGGATTATTCCATTTTTCTGGATAATATCAGGGCCCTGGATTATTACAGTTCATTTAAAAAAGTCAGGCCCATGGATTTTTGCGTTTTTATGGATAATATCAGGGCCCTGGATTATTAAAGTTCATTTAAAAAATATCAGGCCCATGGATTATTCCATTTTTATGGATAATATCAGGGCCCTGGATTATTACAGTTTATTTAAAAAAATGTCAGGCCCATGGATTATTCCATTTTTATGGGTAATATCACGGCCCTGGATTATTGCAGTTCGTTTAAAAGAATGCCAGGCCCATGGATTATTCCATTTTTATGGGTAATATCACGGCCCTGGATTATTGCAGTTCGTTAAAAAAAATATCAGGCCCATGGATTTATGCGTTTTTAGGGGTAATATCAGGGCCCTGGATTATTACAGTTAATTTAAAAAAATGTCAGGCCCATGGATTTATGCGTTTTTATGGATACTAACAGGGCCCTGGATTATTACAGTTAATTTAAAAAAATGTCAGGCCCATGGATTTATGCGTTTTTATGGATACTAACAGGGCCCTGGATTATTACAGTTCATTTAAAAAATATCAGGCCCATGGATTTATGTGTTTTTATGGATAATATCAGGGCCCTGGATTATTACAGTTCATTTAAAAAAAAGGTCAGGCCCATGGATTTATGCGTTTTTATGGATAATATCAGGGTCCTGGATTATTACAGTTCATTTAAAAAAATATCAGGCCCATGGATTATTCCATTTTTTTGGATAATATCAGGGCCCTGGATTATTACAGTTCATTTAAAAAAAGTCAGGCCCATGGATTTATGCGTTTTTATGGATAATATCAGGGCCCTGGATTATTACAGTTCATTTAAAAAAAGTCAGGCCCATGGATTTATGCGTTTTTATGGATAATATCAGGGCCCTGGATTATTACAGTTAATTTAAAAAAATGTCAGGCCCATGGATTTATGCGTTTTTATGGATACTAACAGGGCCCTGGATTATTACAGTTCATTTAAAAAATATCAGGCCCATGGATTTATGTGTTTTTATGGATAATATCAGGGCCCTGGATTATTACAGTTCATTTAAAAAATATCAGGCCCATGGATTTATGCGTTTTTATGGATAATATCAGGGCCCTGGATTATTAAAGTTCATTTAAAAAATATCAGGCCCATGGATTATTCCATTTTTATGGATAATATCAGGGCCCTGGATTATTACAGTTTATTTAAAAAAATGTCAGGCCCATGGATTATTCCATTTTTATGGGTAATATCACGGCCCTGGATTATTGCAGTTCGTTTAAAAGAATGTCAGGCCCATGGATTTATGCGTTTTTATGGATAATATCAGGGCCCTGGATTATTACAGTTCATTTAAAAAAAGTCAGGCCCATGGATTTATGCGTTTTTATGGATAATATCAGGGCCCTGGATTATTACAGTTCTTTTAAAAATATCAGGCCCATGGATTTATGCGTTTTTATGGATAATATCAGGGCCCTGGATTATTGCAGTTCATTTTAAAATATATCAGGCCCATGGATTTATGCGTTTTTATGGATAATATCAGGGCCCTGGATTATTACAGTTCATTTAAAAAAATGTCAGGCCCATTGATTTATGCGTCTTTATGGATAATATCTGGGCCCTGGATTATTACAATTCATTTAAAGAAATATCAGCCCATGGATTTATGTGTTTATATGGATAATATCAGGGCCCTGGATTATTCCATTTTTATGGATAATATCAGGGCCCTGGATTATTACAGTTCATTTAAAAAAATATCAGGCCCATGGATTATTCCATTTTTATGGATAATATCAGGGCCCTGGATTATTACAGTTCATTTAAAAAAGTCAGGCCCATGGATTTATGCGTTTTTATGGATAATATCAGGGCCCTGGATTATTAAAGTTCATTTAAAAAATATCAGGCCCATGGATTTATGTGTTTTTATGGATAATATCAGGGCCCTGGATTATTACAGTTAATTTAAAAAAATGTCAGGCCCATGGATTTATGCGTTTTTATGGATACTAACAGGGCCCTGGATTATTACAGTTAATTTAAAAAAATGTCAGGCCCATGGATTTATGCGTCTTTATGGATAATATCTGGGCCCTGGATTATTACAATTCATTTAAAGAAATATCAGCCCATGGATTTATGTGTTTTTATGGATAATATCAGGGCCCTGGATTATTCCATTTTTATGGATAATATCAGGGCCCTGGATTATTACAGTTCATTTAAAAAAATATCAGGCCCATGGATTATTCCATTTTTATGGATAATATCAGGGCCCTGGATTATTACAGTTCATTTAAAAAAGTCAGGCCCATGGATTTATGCGTTTTTATGGATAATATCAGGGCCCTGGATTATTAAAGTTCATTTAAAAAATATCAGGCTCATGGATTATTCCATTTTTATGGATAATATCAGGGCCCTGGATTATTACAGTTTATTTAAAAAAATGTCAGGCCCATGGATTATTCCATTTTTATGGGTAATATCACGGCCCTGGATTATTGCAGTTCGTTTAAAAGAATGTCAGGCCCATGGATTATTCCATTTTTATGGGTAATATCACGGCCCTGGATTATTGCAGTTCGTTTAAAAAAATATCAGGCCCATGGATTTATGCGTTTTTAGGGGTAATATCAGGGCCCTGGATTATTACAGTTAATTTAAAAAAATGTCAGGCCCATGGATTTATGCGTTTTTATGGATACTAACAGGGCCCTGGATTATTACAGTTAATTTAAAAAAATGTCAGGCCCATGGATTTATGCGTTTTTATGGATACTAACAGGGCCCTGGATTATTACAGTTCATTTAAAAAATATCAGGCCCATGGATTTATGTGTTTTTATGGATAATATCAGGGCCCTGGATTATTACAGTTCATTTAAAAAAAAGGTCAGGCCCATGGATTTATGCGTTTTTATGGATAATATCAGGGTCCTGGATTATTACAGTTCATTTAAAAAAATATCAGGCCCATGGATTATTCCATTTTTTTGGATAATATCAGGGCCCTGGATTATTACAGTTCATTTAAAAAAAGTCAGGCCCATGGATTTATGCGTTTTTATGGATAATATCAGGGCCCTGGATTATTACAGTTCATTTAAAAAAAGTCAGGCCCATGGATTTATGCGTTTTTATGGATAATATCAGGGCCCTGGATTATTACAGTTAATTTAAAAAAATGTCAGGCCCATGGATTTATGCGTTTTTATGGATACTAACAGGGCCCTGGATTATTACAGTTAATTTAAAAAAATGTCAGGCCCATGGATTTATGCGTTTTTATGGATACTAACAGGGCCCTGGATTATTACAGTTCATTTAAAAAAAGTCAGGCCCATGGATTTATGCGTTTTTATGGATAATATCAGGGCCCTGGATTATTACAGTTAATTTAAAAAAATGTCAGGCCCATGGATTTATGCGTTTTTATGGATACTAACAGGGCCCTGGATTATTACAGTTCATTTAAAAAATATCAGGCCCATGGATTTATGTGTTTTTATGGATAATATCAGGGCCCTGGATTATTACAGTTCATTTAAAAAATATCAGGCCCATGGATTTATGCGTTTTTATGGATAATATCAGGGCCCTGGATTATTAAAGTTCATTTAAAAAATATCAGGCCCATGGATTATTCCATTTTTATGGATAATATCAGGGCCCTGGATTATTACAGTTTATTTAAAAAAATGTCAGGCCCATGGATTATTCCATTTTTATGGGTAATATCACGGCCCTGGATTATTGCAGTTCGTTTAAAAGAATGTCAGGCCCATGGATTTATGCGTTTTTATGGATAATATCAGGGCCCTGGATTATTACAGTTCATTTAAAAAAAGTCAGGCCCATGGATTTATGCGTTTTTATGGATAATATCAGGGCCCTGGATTATTACAGTTCTTTTAAAAATATCAGGCCCATGGATTTATGCGTTTTTATGGATAATATCAGGGCCCTGGATTATTGCAGTTCATTTTAAAATATATCAGGCCCATGGATTTATGCGTTTTTATGGATAATATCAGGGCCCTGGATTATTACAGTTCATTTAAAAAAATGTCAGGCCCATTGATTTATGCGTCTTTATGGATAATATCTGGGCCCTGGATTATTACAATTCATTTAAAGAAATATCAGCCCATGGATTTATGTGTTTATATGGATAATATCAGGGCCCTGGATTATTCCATTTTTATGGATAATATCAGGGCCCTGGATTATTACAGTTCATTTAAAAAAATATCAGGCCCATGGATTATTCCATTTTTATGGATAATATCAGGGCCCTGGATTATTACAGTTCATTTAAAAAAGTCAGGCCCATGGATTTATGCGTTTTTATGGATAATATCAGGGCCCTGGATTATTAAAGTTCATTTAAAAAATATCAGGCCCATGGATTTATGTGTTTTTATGGATAATATCAGGGCCCTGGATTATTACAGTTAATTTAAAAAAATGTCAGGCCCATGGATTTATGCGTTTTTATGGATACTAACAGGGCCCTGGATTATTACAGTTAATTTAAAAAAATGTCAGGCCCATGGATTTATGCGTCTTTATGGATAATATCTGGGCCCTGGATTATTACAATTCATTTAAAGAAATATCAGCCCATGGATTTATGTGTTTTTATGGATAATATCAGGGCCCTGGATTATTCCATTTTTATGGATAATATCAGGGCCCTGGATTATTACAGTTCATTTAAAAAAATATCAGGCCCATGGATTATTCCATTTTTATGGATAATATCAGGGCCCTGGATTATTACAGTTCATTTAAAAAAGTCAGGCCCATGGATTTATGCGTTTTTATGGATAATATCAGGGCCCTGGATTATTAAAGTTCATTTAAAAAATATCAGGCCCATGGATTATTCCATTTTTATGGATAATATCAGGGCCCTGGATTATTACAGTTTATTTAAAAAAATGTCAGGCCCATGGATTATTCCATTTTTATGGGTAATATCACGGCCCTGGATTATTGCAGTTCGTTTAAAAGAATGTCAGGCCCATGGATTATTCCATTTTTATGGGTAATATCACGGCCCTGGATTATTGCAGTTCGTTTAAAAAAATATCAGGCCCATGGATTTATGCGTTTTTAGGGGTAATATCAGGGCCCTGGATTATTACAGTTAATTTAAAAAAATGTCAGGCCCATGGATTTATGCGTTTTTATGGATACTAACAGGGCCCTGGATTATTACAGTTAATTTAAAAAAATGTCAGGCCCATGGATTTATGCGTTTTTATGGATACTAACAGGGCCCTGGATTATTACAGTTCATTTAAAAAATATCAGGCCCATGGATTTATGTGTTTTTATGGATAATATCAGGGCCCTGGATTATTACAGTTCATTTAAAAAAAAGGTCAGGCCCATGGATTTATGCGTTTTTATGGATAATATCAGGGTCCTGGATTATTACAGTTCATTTAAAAAAATATCAGGCCCATGGATTATTCCATTTTTTTGGATAATATCAGGGCCCTGGATTATTACAGTTCATTTAAAAAAAGTCAGGCCCATGGATTTATGCGTTTTTATGGATAATATCAGGGCCCTGGATTATTACAGTTCATTTAAAAAAAGTCAGGCCCATGGATTTATGCGTTTTTATGGATAATATCAGGGCCCTGGATTATTACAGTTAATTTAAAAAAATGTCAGGCCCATGGATTTATGCGTTTTTATGGATACTAACAGGGCCCTGGATTATTACAGTTCATTTAAAAAATATCAGGCCCATGGATTTATGTGTTTTTATGGATAATATCAGGGCCCTGGATTATTACAGTTCATTTAAAAAATATCAGGCCCATGGATTTATGCGTTTTTATGGATAATATCAGGGCCCTGATTATTGCAGTTCATTTAAAAAAATATCAGGCCCATGGATTATTCCATTTTTTATGGATAATATCAGAAACCTGGATTATTATAGTTCATTTTAAAAAATATCAGGCCCATGGATTTATGCGTTTTTATGGATAATATCAGGGCCCTGGATTATTACAGTTCTTTTAAAAATATCAGGCCCATGGATTTATGCGTTTTTATGGATAATATCAGGGCCCTGGATTATTGCAGTTCATTTTAAAATATATCAGGCCCATGGATTTATGCGTTTTTATGGATAATATCAGGGCCCTGGATTATTACAGTTCATTTAAAAAAATGTCAGGCCCATGGATTTATGCGTCTTTATGGATAATATCTGGGCCCTGGATTATTACAATTCATTTAAAGAAATATCAGCCCATGGATTTATGTGTTTTTATGGATAATATCAGGGCCCTGGATTATTCCATTTTTATGGATAATATCAGGGCCCTGGATTATTACAGTTCATTTAAAAAAATATCAGGCCCATGGATTATTCCATTTTTATGGATAATATCAGGGCCCTGGATTATTACAGTTCATTTAAAAAAGTCAGGCCCATGGATTTATGCGTTTTTATGGATAATATCAGGGCCCTGGATTATTAAAGTTCATTTAAAAAATATCAGGCCCATGGATTATTCCATTTTTATGGATAATATCAGGGCCCTGGATTATTACAGTTCATTTAAAAAAGTCAGGCCCATGGATTTTTGCGTTTTTATGGATAATATCAGGGCCCTGGATTATTAAAGTTCATTTAAAAAATATCAGGCCCATGGATTATTCCATTTTTATGGATAATATCAGGGCCCTGGATTATTACAGTTTATTTAAAAAAATGTCAGGCCCATGGATTATTCCATTTTTATGGGTAATATCACGGCCCTGGATTATTGCAGTTCGTTTAAAAGAATGTCAGGCCCATGGATTATTCCATTTTTATGGGTAATATCACGGCCCTGGATTATTGCAGTTCGTTTAAAAAAATATCAGGCCCATGGATTATTCCATTTTTATGGATAATATCAGGGCCCTGGATTATTACAGTTCATTTAAAAAATATCAGGCCCATGGATTTTTGCGTTTTTATGGATAATATCAGGGCCCTGGATTATTACAGTTCATTTTAAAAAATATCAGGCCCATGGATTTATGCGTTTTTATGGATAATATCAGGGCCCTGGATTATTAAAGTTCATTTAAAAAATATCAGGCCCATGGATTATTCCATTTTTATGGGTAATATCACGGCCTTGGATTATTACAGTTCTTTTAAAAATATCAGGCCCATGGATTTATGCGTTTTTATGGATAATATCAGGGCCCTGGATTATTGCAGTTCATTTAAAAAAATATCAGGCCCATGGATTTATGCGTTTTTATGGATAATATCAGGGACCTGGATTATTACAGTTCATTTTAAAAAATATCAGGCCCATGGATTTATGCGTTTTTATGGATAATATCAGGGCCCTGGATTATTACAGTTCATTTAAAAAAATGTCAGGCCCATGGATTTATGCGTCTTTATGGATAATATCTGGGCCCTGGATTATTACAATTCATTTAAAGAAATATCAGCCCATGGACTTATGTGTTTTTATGGATAATATCAGGGCCCTGGATTATTACAGTTCATTTAAAAAATATCAGGCCCATGGATTTATGCGTTTTTATGGATAATATCAGGGCCCTGATTATTGCAGTTCATTTAAAAAAATATCAGGCCCATGGATTTATGCGTTTTTATGGATAATATCAGGGACCTGGATTATTACAGTTCATTTTAAAAAATATCAGGCCCATGGATTATTCCATTTTTATGGATAATATCAGGGCCCTGATTATTGCAGTTCATTTAAAAAAATATCAGGCCCATGGATTTATGCGTTTTTATGGATAATATCAGGGACCTGGATTATTACAGTTCATTTTAAAAAATATCAGGCCCATGGATTATTCCATTTTTATGGATAATATCAGGGCCCTGGATTATTACAGTTCATTTTAAAAAATATCAGGCCCATGGATTTATGCGTTTTTATGGATAATATCAGGGACCTGGATTATTAAAGTTCATTTAAAAAATATCAGGCCCATGGATTATTCCATTTTTATGGATAATATCAGGGCCCTGATTATTGCAGTTCATTTAAAAAAATATCAGGCCCATGGATTTATGCGTTTTTATGGATAATATCAGGGACCTGGATTATTACAGTTCATTTTAAAAAATATCAGGCCCATGGATTATTCCATTTTTATGGATAATATCAGGGCCCTGATTATTGCAGTTCATTTAAAAAAATATCAGGCCCATGGATTTATGCGTTTTTATGGATAATATCAGGGACCTGGATTATTAAAGTTCATTTAAAAAATATCAGGCCCATGGATTATTCCATTTTTATGGGTAATATCACGGCCTTGGATTATTGCAGTTCGTTTAAAAATATCAGGCCCATGGATTTATGCGTTTTTATGGATAATATCAGGGCCCTGGATTATTACAGTTCTTTTTAAAAAATATCAGGCCCATGGATTTATGCGTTTTTATGGATAATATCAGGGACCTGGATTATTACAGTTCATTTTAAAAAATATCAGGCCCATGGATTTATGCGTTTTTATGGATAATATCAGGGCCCTGGATTATTACAGTTCTTTTAAAAATATCAGGCCCATGGATTTATGCGTTTTTATGGATAATATCAGGGCCCTGATTATTGCAGTTCATTTAAAAAAATATCAGGCCCATGGATTTATGCGTTTTTATGGATAATATCAGGGACCTGGATTATTACAGTTCATTTTAAAAAATATCAGGCCCATGGATTATTCCATTTTTATGGATAATATCAGGGCCCTGGATTATTACAGTTCATTTAAAAAATATCAGGCCCATGGATTTTTGCGTTTTTATGGATAATATCAGGGACCTGGATTATTACAGTTCATTTTAAAAAATATCAGGCCCATGGATTTATGCGTTTTTATGGATAATATCAGGGCCCTGGATTATTACAGTTCATTTAAAAAATATCAGGCCCATGGATTTATGCGTTTTTATGGATAATATCAGGGACCTGGATTATTACAGTTCATTTTAAAAAATATCAGGCCCATGGATTATTCCATTTTTATGGATAATATCAGGGCCCTGATTATTGCAGTTCATTTAAAAAAATATCAGGCCCATGGATTTATGCGTTTTTATGGATAATATCAGGGACCTGGATTATTAAAGTTCATTTAAAAAATATCAGGCCCATGGATTATTCCATTTTTATGGGTAATATCACGGCCTTGGATTATTGCAGTTCGTTTAAAAATATCAGGCCCATGGATTTATGCGTTTTTATGGATAATATCAGGGCCCTGGATTATTACAGTTCTTTTTAAAAAATATCAGGCCCATGGATTTATGCGTTTTTATGGATAATATCAGGGCCCTGGATTATTGCAGTTCATTTAAAAAAATATCAGGCCCATGGATTTATGCGTTTTTATGGATAATATCAGGGACCTGGATTATTACAGTTCATTTTAAAAAATATCAGGCCCATGGATTTATGCGTTTTTATGGATAATATCAGGGCCCTGGATTATTACAGTTCTTTTAAAAATATCAGGCCCATGGATTTATGCGTTTTTATGGATAATATCAGGGCCCTGATTATTGCAGTTCATTTAAAAAAATATCAGGCCCATGGATTTATGCGTTTTTATGGATAATATCAGGGACCTGGATTATTACAGTTCATTTTAAAAAATATCAGGCCCATGGATTATTCCATTTTTATGGATAATATCAGGGCCCTGGATTATTGCAGTTCATTTAAAAAAATATCAGGCCCATGGATTTTTGCGTTTTTATGGATAATATCAGGGACCTGGATTATTACAGTTCATTTTAAAAAATATCAGGCCCATGGATTTATGCGTTTTTATGGATAATATCAGGGCCCTGGATTATTACAGTTCATTTAAAAAATATCAGGCCCATGGATTTATGCGTTTTTATGGATAATATCAGGGCCCTGGATTATTACAGTTCTTTTAAAAATATCAGGCCCATGGATTTATGCGTTTTTATGGATAATATCAGGGCCCTGATTATTGCAGTTCATTTAAAAAAATATCAGGCCCATGGATTTATGCGTTTTTATGGATAATATCAGGGACCTGGATTATTACAGTTCATTTTAAAAAATATCAGGCCCATGGATTATTCCATTTTTATGGATAATATCAGGGCCCTGGATTATTGCAGTTCATTTAAAAAATATCAGGCCCATGGATTTTTGCGTTTTTATGGGTAATATCAGGGACCTGGATTATTGCAGTTCATTTAAAAAAATGTCAGGCCCATGGATTTATGCGTTTTTATGGATAATATCAGGGCCCTGGATTATTACAGTTCATTTAAAAAATATCAGGCCCATGGATTTATGCGTTTTTATGGATAATATCAGGGCCCTGGATTATTACAGTTCTTTTAAAAATATCAGGCCCATGGATTTATGCGTTTTTATGGATAATATCAGGGCCCTGATTATTGCAGTTCATTTAAAAAAATATCAGGCCCATGGATTTATGCGTTTTTATGGATAATATCAGGGACCTGGATTATTACAGTTCATTTTAAAAAATATCAGGCCCATGGATTATTCCATTTTTATGGATAATATCAGGGCCCTGGATTATTGCAGTTCATTTAAAAAAATATCAGGCCCATGGATTTATGCGTTTTTATGGATAATATCAGGGCCCTGATTATTGCAGTTCATTTAAAAAAATGTCAGGCTGAAGATGACAATTTGGATTTATCAGATATGACTTGAGGACCATATTTGGCATTTTATGACTGATCTGACAGTAGCTGTTTGTTCACATTGTATGTTTTACACAGAAAATGAAAAAATTATTATTTCTAAACATTACGTTAATCCAAAATTTTACAAAATCCTTTGCTGTGTTGTAGTGAAACTTTTGATTGTTACGTTTTCAGCGTCTACTGTTTCCATCAGCAAGATAACTCCAGCATCATAGGGTATAATATCGGAAATATAACAAGAAATGGAGAAAGTCTGGCATTTTAAGATCATAGTATCTCCAACGTGTCTGAAGCTAAATAATTAAAATTTCTAAATTATTAATTTCACAAAAAAAGACCAAAATGTTTGTCATAATCGTTTTTTCATTTATAGTAATGTTTCGTAGTGACATCTTTAAAGAACTTACAAATAATTTTTGTGATTTAGGTTGATATAAACTTTGATATGAATGGTTAATTTGCTATACAAAGTTGTCACTTTGACCAAGTAGTCTCCGGAACAATCATATGTTATAAAATCATAGGAATGAGAGGCTGCATTCTCTCCTAATTGTGGCGAAGCAACAATTGATCGATAATGTGTTGCAGAAATTTTATCATATCCAAAATCGCATAATCCATTATTAATTTCACATCTGAAAAAGAAAAGTTTACACACGTCGTCACAATAATTATTTGACCTTTACAAGACAAAAATCACTGCAGAATTCTTTGGTATTTTTATTGTGTATATGGAGGAAAACAGCCATATGTTACTCCATTGTTTTTTAGTTTTTGAGCTAAAATGTTTTTTTTGACGGACTTGGTATTAAAATACTGTTTTACCTAAATTCAAACAGTTTGATGTGTTCAACTCCGACAAAAACTTGAACATTTTCTTTTGTTGATGATGTCCATAAATGTGAAATGTAACTTGTTCGATAATTACTGAAAAGCCCTTTCTCTGTCTCCAGTAGACAGTAACGGACTGTCTTAACGGGAAATTATCTTACCTGTTAAAAATATGAATTACACATTCAGCATCCGGCATCGATAAAGCGCTCACAGTGCCAATCATATCATTTTTAAACCAAAAAACCGTTTTTTCAAACACACATCCTTTAGCTTTCCCTATAACCAAGACTGCTGCAGAAATCGAAAAATAAAAATGTGAAAAATTACCTGTTAAACCTACAGTCATAATGCAACCTAAATCTTCCTTATTGTATGTAAGGGTAAACTTTGGAGCTTGAATTTCACACATATATGAAAGACGATCTTCTATTCTGGAAAGGAAGTTCAGAAACATGAATTATAAAAAAAAATTTTTACTCATTTTTTGGAATCAAATAATTTTGCAAACCTTCATCGCTAAAAAATTGAACTTCACATAGACGAAGTAAGTATATTTTAAAAAAACGGTCTGTTTTTCTCTGCAACGTACTCTGCAACCAAGTATTTTTTTAATCAATTAGTAAAGCAAACAAACATTATTGTCAACAAGTTCAAACGTAGCGAAGGTACCAGATTCAATGTTAAGAAGATATGGTGAATCACCATTTGAAAACGAAATATGAAGGAACTTCGATGGAACTAAAATAGCTTTCAACAATTCTTTGTTAAGAGAAACAGATATTTTTTGGTAAATATTGAATATGCAACCCTTGATGGGCATTAATTCCTGATATTACCTAATTTATGTCTTAAAACGAAAAGTATATTCGTTTGTAAAAAAACTTTTCAAAGGAGTTAAATCTAAAAATTTGCGAGGCTGCAAGAAATTAAAATTCAGGAACTTTGGCTTTTTTCTATTGCTAAAAAATGTTAGAAAAAAGCAAACTCCATTATTTCAGCGTTTTGAAATTCAAAAAAACAGAAAAAAAATACATAAATCAAGCACTATAAGGTTTTGCCATTGTCAAAAAAATATCATAGAGTACGCCTCCTTTAAAATGCTGCAAAAAATTCTGCGTGATATGCACCAAATTTTTTTCTTGTCGCCTGCCTTTTTCACCCAATTATGTGCATACCTTCATATGGCTGAATCTGGAAGGAAACAAATTTCAGATTATAAGAAAATGTATGAATTTCAAAGTAATTGTTATTGGAAGAATTTAAATAGATGATGGCTGAACGATACACTACAGTATTATTTTGTGAAGAATAAAGCATTTTTTCATTTGAAAAAACATTAAAGACATCCAAGTCATCAAACCCATCAATACTGGCCACTAACATAGTAAACGTGGTATCGCATGGTTGAATCTGAAATTTTTCTTCTTTTTATTTGAATATTCCAAAAAGAAATTAAACAGTAAGTCATGCAATTACTATTTTTAAGTTAAACTAAATTTGGTTTTATTTTTTAAAGTAATGAAAATTAAATACATGTAAATTGTTTGCATAATTTATGCATTAGTAAGAAAAAACTTTCGTTGATTTTGCAATACATTCCTCTACACAAATAATTAGTGTTTTCTTGAATTGTGTATGTGTCGTCTCCACAAACAAAATCGTATTTTACGCACTGACATACTGAAATTATAAAAAGCAATACAGAAGTCTTAATTAATAAAAAATTTACAGTAAAAGATAAAATTAATGATAAACCCAGTAGACTGTATACTTCCATCAGTTTCAAATTTGAATACAACAAGTTTTGTCGTGTTATCAGAATTGGGGAATAGTGGCCCAAAAGGACCAGTTGCTGATTCTATCTATTCTCCATTATCAAAATAGCTAACTTTATCAAAAAAATATTCAAGTGTGTAAATTTCAGTAAACATCTGAATTTCAGTTCCTGATTTTATAGAAATATTCATGGTACAAAAAATATTGTTTTTATATCCATAGTAGCCCAAATTTTTACTACTAGCCCAAGTTAGCTGACCATCAACCTCATCGATGTAACAGCTATCTTGGATTTTGGTTTCATTTTTCTTGTACACACTAACGGTTGTAGTGAATGGCCAAAGAATATTGCCAATTTTATTAGTAAGATGCAGCTTTATATAATTATCGCTGTTGTAATACGGATGCAACTCCACAGCACTTCTTTGGCTATAATGTGTAAGAATTAGATACAAAATATAGTACCTATGAAGCTGTTAATGACAAGTATTTTTACGACTGTAAAATATTTTTCACGGCACCCTAAATACAAAAACGCCCTTTTGAACTTCAACGGCACAAAAAAGTGCCAAAGCGGTACTTTTGGCCGAAAAGATTTAAGACATGGGATTTTTAGGCATTGTCGAAAACAAGAGTAAGATTGATTTTTTGCCAGTTCAATGAAGACGCCAAAAATATGGCCGGAAAACACGGCCAGCTTTGGCCAGTGTCAAAAGGTTTTTCGGCTGGCTTATATTTTTTATTTTTGTAAGACGAAGGAAAAAATATTTTACCACAGATGCGTTTTAGTATTATTTAAGGTTGCTCTTTCTAGTCTACAAATATCTTACTTTACAATAATGTCAGTTGTATTTTGGAGTAACAGATTTGATGTTTGATTAATATAATCAAACATAACTTTAAATCCATAATCTTCAGGTGCAGAAAATTGCCAAGTACATGAATCTGTTAAATTATGAAACTGCTGGGAATTTTCACTATCGTTTCTGTAAACGGAAGAGAAGTAAAGAAATTCAGTTTCGTCGTTAAAATGGTAGGGTTTGATTCTGCTGATACCCTCAAGAGGACAATCATTTTCTGGATTTTCAAACAAAATATATCCTTGTAAAGCAATTTCATCAAAATTATCACATGCAAAATCGAAGGTTTGAAAAGAATATGATGTTTTATTGTCAAAAACCAAGAAGGAAGTGATAAAAATATTGCTCGTTGTGCATGCATATGCCAACATTGTTACTATTGTTGGTTTCTAAAAAAACCATAGTTTATTAGTGTCACTAAAAATCCGTCCTCCGGGTTAAAATTAACTTGCAACCTACACAGTTAAAATGTTAGTATAGGTTGCAAGACATATTCCTCTGGGTTGATGGGGTCAGGGGCAAGGCTATCCAAAATTTGAGATTGTGCCCCGAATTGTGTGATTCCGGACGATTTTTGGGGTTCCGGATTTTCCGGATTTAAAAATACGGATAAAATTTTTTCTTTTTCTATAAATAATTCCTGATCGGATTCCGGATTCCAGGATTCGGCTGATTTTTTGGCATTCCGGATTCCGGATGATAGTTTTTTTCCGGACAGCCTAGGTCAGGTGAGATCCAGGATGATTATTCAAACAGACCGTATATCCGAAAAGATCAGTAAAAATTTTTTTTAAAAATTACGATTTTGTATGCTTTATCACCAGCAGTTTATACGACTCGGACTCGAACCTGGGACTACACGGACAAAAAAGCACAACCATTAATTCATAATAATTAAATACAAAAAGCTTACAATAGTCACAGTTTCCTTCAAAGAAAAAGTCAAATTTGCGTATATAAAATCCGTAAAAGGTATTAATCTCGGATAACTTGGTGTTTCCACAAATGCAATTTCATTAAGGTCAAGATAAACTTTTGCATTTTCAGTTGGATCATATTTTGCACAAATGACGATTCTTGTTGAAAATATGATAATTAATATCCATACTAAATGGACTACGCTAAAAGGAAACATAACGATTGTACAATGACGATAAAATGTTTCCCAGCTATATTATTCATTTCCTTCATAAGCCATAGACAGACATTATTGATAAAATTAAGCTGATTTATGTTTGTCTTGTTTTTTTCACACATTTTTGATTTTTAATCTTCTTTTAAATCAACGCTTTTCAGAAGAGCTTAGGGAATGCATATTTTTACGTTGATAACAATTTACACCCATTAATTTTTACTTTTTTAGAAAAAAATTATAATGTAAAAACGATCAGTTTGAGAAAATTCTTGCAAATTAAGTCATTGTGTTAAGTGGAATGTATTCAACACAACATTTACTGTATAAGTACAAACAGTCGAATGTTACTGAAATGCTGCTATTTTGACTTTTTTTTATCTATTAATCACTTTGAAAACAAATCAATGGCATTTTTTGCTATTTAACAAAACAAAACACGGAGTTCTTTAATGAATTCTTTAATTTTACAAAAATATATATGTTACGTCCGATAAAATTAAAGTTTGATTCGTGAAAATCAAGTTCTCAATTTTGATTTAGGATAGACTTTTTTGATTCGATTTATTTTGAAAACAGAAATTGATATATAAAATTGGTCAAAAGCTGGAAAGACAAACACAGCGTTTTCAGACAATCAAAAAAAAACGCATATTTTTGTTTCAGAGATGATGAAACAACGTTAAAAATAAGCCTGATTTTTTTAAAAGAAAAAGGGCGATCAAAAATTAATTACTTTTTGGAAGAAATTGTTTACTTTTTTTCGTGACCTTTTTTAATATTTAATTTTTTTAAAGTTTATTGCAAATTATTGTTAAAACAGAGATAAATTTGTAATATATTTTGTGAGACATATTTGTGTGATTTAAATCATGCAAAGGAGATATCTTCCGCATTGACCATTTTTAATTGATTTAATAATTTTAACTCTACTCTTTCTTTCCATCAACCAAAAATATTACAATTTGTTACAAATAAAAACGCTAAAATAAAAAATAAAAAAAGAATATAATCTTCTTGTTATTTTATTATTTATAACATTAAAAAAAGGTACCCCATTTTTTGCTGCAAGAAAAAACGAAATTCAGAATTACAGTTTATTTGGCAAAACAAATATTTCAACATACAGGGTGGCCAAAAAAAAAGTGCAATTCAATTTTTGAACAAAGGCAAAGGGACTTGAATAACTTGTGATGGATGGAAATAATACTTGGTGGGGAAGCGCATTTGACCCAACAGTATGACCTCTTCAACATTTTCGTGTCGGGAGTTTCGCCGCCGCCAAGTTTTGAAAAGTTCGTTTGTTGACCTTTTCGTAGAATGAGATAGTTGGGAGAACCAGAAGGACTAAAGAAAAGGTGATGGTATATTCGGATAGCCCATATGTTAGACTCGTAGACGCAGCAAAGTTTTGGATTATATATCTTTTGCCCCGTGTTTAATCGCTTCGAGAAAAAAGCGATTTCCGATTTTTTCATTTTTTGGTTAACTTTGACCGATTGCCCTGGGTTTTCCAGAAGGAGTTGGAGGCTCATATTTGTTGGTAACAAACTTCAGCTTGTTTGTGGTTGATTCCATACCAAAATATTGAAATCTGAAAAATTGATTTTTCAAGCAGCCGTATTTTTTGTATGTAAGTAAGTATACGTATCATATGATGGAATTCAATGTTTAAGTGTCTGAATTGATCACGCTTCAAATTCATTTTACAGTATTTTTCTGATATATTTTTATTGATTTGTAGCACATAACGACATTTAAAATTTTTTGTGTATATATAGTTACTTGCTATTTATAACTACAAGCAGCCGTTTTTTGCCATTTTCGAGTATCGAAAAAAGGTCACCTTTCCAGATTTCAATATTTTGGTATGGAATCAACCACAAACAAGCTGAAGTTTGTTACCAACAAATATGAGCCTCCAATTCCTTCTGGAAAACCCAGGGCAATCGGTCAAAGTTAACCAAAAAATGAAAAAATCGGAAATCGCTTTTTTCTCGAAGCGATTAAACACGGGGCAAAAGATATATAATCCAAAACTTTGCTGCGTCTACGAGTCTAACATATGGGCTATCAGAATATACCATCACCTTTTCCGCAGCCCTTCTGGTTCTCCCAACTATCTCATTCTACGAAAAGGTCAATATATAGCGGCGGCGAAACTCCCGACACGAAAATGTTGAAGAGGTCATACTGTTGGGTCAAATGCGCTTCCCCACCAAGTATTATTTCCATCCATCACAAGTTATTCAAGTCCCTTTGCCTTTGTTCAAAAATTGAATTGCACTTTTTTTTGGCCACCCTGTACTACTTTTTGGGTTTTTTGTCGCAAAAATCGTTGAAAAATATGTTTGTTTTGACGAATTTCTTTAAAATTTTTAAATGTTTTATGAGTTTTTAACGAAATTGTTTTCCTCCGTTTCTTTTAAACACCTGATTCCAAAGTAACGAAAAAAATGTTTTTTGCCATTTTCTTAATAAACTTTTATAACAATTTTAAAAGTTAAAAAGATCATGCTCACATATTTTTGTAATGTTTGAAAAGAAATGTGTTCTTTCATTTTTTATTATTTGTTTTTGACTTTGAAGTTGTTTTACATAAAATTGAAATAAATATTATAAAAGCACCACAAAATATAAGATTAATAACAAAATTCAAAATTAATAACAGCATTCTTACAATAAATTAAATTCATGAGGTTAACTTCAGTATATTCGTTTTTTTTGAACCTCGCCGTTGCCGTCAACGGCAATCTTTGTGGCATTTTTCTTTTAAAGTTACAAAGTAGCCTTCGTCTCTGTCCACCTTCGACAGCGCGAAAAAACTGGTTAACTTATGTTCGACTTTTATTTCGTGTGCGATATCAGTCTTTGAATACTTTGTTCGCCTTCTTTTTTCATGGCTTTGGTACGTTCGATCACTTTTTAGTTTTTTAGTCAATTAAAACAAAAATGAAAAATCTCGTAATTTTTTTTTGCTTTGATTCTTGTTGAAAGTATAGTTGCCCTTTTTCCATGGCCAAGTCAACCTCCAATGACATGTGGAGAAAATGAAGTTTTTATTACTCCATGCTCAAAGAGTGCAAATCACTGTGAACTTAGTTGTGAGCAACCACCGGTAAATTCTTATTCGATTCAAGTTTTACAATTACAATATCTTTTATAGCCATCAACTTGTACGGCAATGTGCAAAGCACGCTGTGATTGTCAATTGGGATTTGTACGATCGAAAAATGAAGAATGTGTTCTTCCGAATCAATGCTAAAATATTTTAATATTTCTTGTAATAGTTTGACCCCGGTGTCCCTTTCCCTCGAGTGTCTTATCCTTCTTTAGCTTGTTGAAACACCAAATAAATTCAAAACAAACAATTTATTAGGAACCTCAAACTTGGGTAATTAAACCGATAAACAAAACAAATAATAAAACAAATATAAAGGAGGTCCCGAAAAAGAAACAAATAAAATAATAATAAAGCAATTCTTGTTTTTAAGAAACAAAGGAAAGGATATACGTTTAAGCTTTAAGAGCTTTTCAAAGAACAACAAAGAAATAACAAAATTAAAATAGGAACAAAATTTAGGCCCAAATATTTGGCGCCAATAACTACCGTATCTTCTAACACAGGCAAAGCTCAACTAATTCAACCCGAAGAAAAGGAAATAGGGAAAATAAGGCCTAAAAATAAAAAGGGGAAAAAAGAAAATAAAACCAAAATTGAATCCTAAAAGTAAAGAGAGAAAAAGAAGACACAACCGCTTCCAGCTCGTAGACGACGAAAATGAAAGTGAAAGCTGATTTTGGGGTCCTTTTATAGGTACCATCTTCCTGAGGAAGCAGAACCAAAACCAAAGCTCCACCTTCGATCAAACCGTGGAAAAGATATACACACAGTGATCAATGCCCGCGCAAAAGCCCGGCTTCTCCATTCTTGGCAAAGTTTCAACACGAGAGAAATAGCCAAAAGGAGAGGGAGAAGCTATAGAGACATTTTGCGGGTCAGCCGTCAACCACTTTTGGCGCCTATGCATCTTCTTCTCTTTTGTTTCAACTTTTTGAATATGGACAAATTTGGTGGAAAAGAGAAAGAAAGGATCGGTGACTAATCATCGCCGATGAACAACTTTAAAAAGAAAGAAAGAAAGACGGAGAAGGAAAGTTCCAGAATGAACTTTTTGGGCAACAAAATAAATTGAAAATAAAATAAAAGCAAAAGTATAAAATTTGAGAGTTGATGATTTACAAAATTGAAAGATACAAAAAGGGATAAAGATGAATACAAAAGTAAAAGACCTTAAAATACAACATTTCTGGTATTGTTTTCAACAAATTTATTTTACTTTGCTTAAAATGAAATAAAAGGCTTTAAAAAACATTGTGAACCGATTTATTGGAGTGGTCCTTATTATAAGAATCATTTGTGCAGTATTATTGACAAAACATATTTGTATGAAGGTCTTTATTATTTGTGACAGTTGCAAAGCAAAGAGAATAAAAATATTCAAAAGCAAAGTTTTTGGTAAAAGATGTTATTTATTTTTAAAAATTGATTTTTTATTTAATCAGTCCTAATTGATTTTACTCATTTTTAGTGTGGCTTTTTACAAATAATATAAAATATATTGATAAAGTTTACAAAGAAATAAAGTGTTAAAAATGAGATAAAGAAAAGAAGGATTTTAAAAGTTTTGTAAAAAGATTGGCTGCGTTTAATGCTTTGATCCACTTGGAATTGTTGATGGAATTGTGGAATGTAAGTGACCAGTTGAATGAATTTGTTGATCAAAACCACACATTTTTTTTAAATGTTTACGAATTGATCGATTCATTGTAAGATAGATTAAAGCTGGAAAGCCATGGGCACACACCCATGTATATGAACCAACAAGAATATAAAAATCTGAGACCGGAAAAAATTGTTCATAAATGTAAATGGCTGCGGCAATAACATTTAAAATGCAAATGATAAAAACTTGAAGGAATGTCTGAAATTTGAAGGAGGTTGGTTACAAAGTGAGTTGGACAAAGCTTTTTTGTAAAATATATACCTGTTTTTGTGTTGTGCTTGCTCCATGTGCTTTTCGGATATAAACAATAACGAAAACTCCATAAAGTGTTGTCAAAACTGTGACAAGTGTAATATTATTAACAACGTGGAACCAATTAACATACTATAAAAAATACATATATAAGATATGTTAAATTAAAATTCGGTTGAAACAACATACTCGAATACCATTATCTTCAAAATATCCCAGATGTGGATTAAAGAACCAAGAAACATATAAACCACTAAAAACAATTGGAGTCGTAAAAAATGTGATAAAAAGTGCATGACAAGTTGGAATCATCAGCCATAGAACAACTTTATAGCCATCAAACAATTTTGCACATATGTGATGATCATACATTTCAAGGCAGCGATTGAGGGCAATAATCATAGCACTATCACATTGGGCAACCCACAAACCTAAAAAGATTAAAAAAATAGTTTTTTTGAAGCTTATAGTAATTTCTCGCCACTGGAGAGTAACACCGAACAAATAACTCATATCGTTTCCCTATCTACCCCTTAACAGGACACGGTAAACTGTTAAAATATGAACCTTTAACTCCACCATCAATTGAGAAAGTGTACGGAAAGGGATTGTTGTCGAAATCTAAGCAGCAGTGTTGTGCCGGACATTTTTTTTATGATGAACTTAAAACAACTCTCTTACCCAAAGCAATACTTCCCAACGCATGAATCATAAACGGCGATGCACAATAAACATATCCAAAGATTGCAAAAAGTCCAGTACTAAATCCATTACAACAAAGACATGCAACATCAACAATTCCAACATAAAACATTATTTTATAACATGCTTGATGAAAGAAAACTCTTTTTCTCATTATCCAAAGTAAAGGAATATAAAGCATTTCAAAAAATAAAAACAACGCTATGAATGAAATGCCAACTGCTGTTTGTTGTCGTTTTTGAATTGGAATTGTTTGATAATCATAGAAGCTGCAATTATAATATTCAGCATAATAGTCATGTTGCCAAAGAAGATGGTCCATTTTTTTACAAGAGATTAAACTTTACAAAAAAAAGTGGGCTGAAATTAAGCTTTATTTAATAATAAAATTCCTTGACAGTCTGCATAGGGCCGCAAACGGGCCCGGCTCAGGCCTGGGCCCATCCTTCCTTAAAATCTAGTTTCTGTTTGAAAACAAATAAATTTAAAAATTGTTATTTAACATCTTTAGAACTACAGTATGCCTCGCGTCGTTGTTTCTCTTACGACCACAAAAGTAATTAAAATGTAAAAATTCGAACTACATTTTACTACTTTTTATACTAATTTTTTTTGTGTCAAAATAGATGAAATGCAAGGAAACTACGTAATTGACCAGGAATTAATCTTCCTTTTCTTTATTTTTAAAAATATAAAGAAAAATATTCTTTAAAAGTTCACCAGAAAAGTAACTCATCAAAAGAAGAAGTCGGTAAATCCCATGAATAAAAAAAACTAAAATAAGAATAATCCATTGTTTTAATTTTTTCTATGACTTTAACAAAAAATGTTTATTTCCTTTTTTATGACTTTCAAAAAACGCTCTTCTTTTTCTTTTTTTTTACCTGCGTTTTTTTTTGTTTTGTGCGCATCAAAAATTTTTTCAATAGAACTCTTACGTATAAGAGTTTCTCTACAAAGTTATATTCATAAAAGTTTCTCTTTTCAATAAGTAATATTAAGATACTGTAGTTTAAGAAAAAGTCTATATGTTGACTTACTTCGAGCATAAAAAGCACTGAAATATTTTATAGTTCAGAAGCATTATTTTTAACCTAACGTAATAGGATTACTCGTGGAATCACTCATTCGAATAAAAATCATAAAATTAAAAATTTATTAAAATTATTTTTTTTATGTTCTTCCTTTTATCACTAAATATTTTTAATTGGAAAATTTCAATAAACTCCTGTGGCCATTTGTTAAAAAAAAGTATAAATTACTGAGCCGAACTTGTAGAGCGTTCATTAATAAGATTTCAAAAAAAAATAGAATATGTTGAACAACTATATTATTTCCACTATTATTTTTGGGGTAAGTTTACCAAAAACAAAGAGGTGGGAAAAAATAAATATACTGGTGACGGCTTTTTGCATTATAAATTTTCATCGAAAAAGACCCGATCAGAAGATAGGGTTTAGCAATAGAGATCTCCCGAAAAAAAACTGGTTTTTTTCATTAATTAAAAATGTAGTATTTTTTTGTCCGAGATTGGTATTGTCGGAATTTTGTGCTGTTTTATAATATGGTACATTCTATATAAAAATCCATTACTACACAATGCATTCGGGTCCATTTGCGCAATTCACACATCTGCGAATTTGGAATTCTTTCTACTTTTACATTTTGGGGTGCTCCACTTTCCGGTTTTCAAAATGGCCACCTCCGAAAGATCAGACATAGATTTTCATTATTGCCTATTTTATCCAAACATTTTAACACCAAATGAGCATACATTTTTCGAAGATGTAATAAATGACAAACAGACACATTCTAAATTAGCAAGGTGGTGGAAGGCGACAAAAACGAACAAAGGAATAACTTTTTTTTGCAGCTTTTCTTAGAGATTGAAGGCGATCTCATGGACGAACGAACGCTCTCTTCTTCTGTTTTCTTGTAGAACACAAACAGTTTTTTGTTAAAATGTTTTTTTATAAAATATCAAAAACAAAAAAGGTTGCGTTGACAGCTCTTCTTTCAGTTTTTTTCCGTCGATCTTTTTTTATGTAATGAACATCATCTTAATGCTTAAAAAAAGTTAAGGTCTTTCGGCATTTTTTTACTACCAAGAAAAAAATCAATAGAACATTTGTATCAATTTTTTTTGTGATTAAAAAATTACTGTAATCGAAAAATGGCCTCCATTTCCTTTTTTTTATAAAATGAGTACAATGAAAAAGAAACATTTTTAATACATTTAGAAACGTGAGGATCATCAGTATGCTTTGTTTCATTAAACAAAAAAGCCATTCATCTTTTTTATGCAATTTTATAGTTAAAAAATATTTGACACTTTTTAAAAATGCATCTTAAATATTAAAAACACTACAGGTGACAAAAATGAACAAAAGAATGAATTTTCTGCAACTTTTCAAGGGGATCTCGTCGACGAACGTTCTCTTTTGCCTTCTTGTAGGTTTTGTGCGTTTTTATAGATAATATCAGGGCCCTGGATTATTAAACTTCACTCAAAAAAAGTCAGGCCCATGGATTTATGCGTTTTTATGGAAAATATCAGGGCCCTGGATTATTGCAGTTCATTTAAAAAAATGTCAGGCCCATGGATTTATGCGTTTTTATGGATAATATCAGGGCCCTGGATTATTACAGTTCATTTAAAATAATGTCAGGCCCATGGATTTATGCGTTTTTATGGATAATATCAGGGCCCTGGATTATTACAGTTCATTTAAAATAATGTCAGGCCCATGGATTTATGCGTTTTTATGGATAATATCAGGGCCCTGGATTATTACAGTTCATTTAAAAAAATGTCAGGCCCATGGATTTATGCGTTTTTATGGATAATATCAGGGCCCTGGATTATTACAGTTCATTTAAAAAAATGTCAGGCCCATGGTTTTTTGCGTTTTTATGGAAAATATCAGGGCCCTGGATTATTACAGTTCATTTAAAAAAATGTCAGGCCCATGGTTTTTTGCGTTTTTATGGATAATATCAGGGCCCTGGATTATTACAGTTCATTTAAAAAAATGTCAGGCCCATGGATTTATGCGTTTTTATGGATAATATCAGGGCCCTGGATTATTACAGTTCATTTAAAAAAATGTCAGGCCCATGGATTTATGCGTTTTTATGGATAATATCAGGGCCCTGAATTATTACAGTTCATTTAAAATAATGTCAGGCCCATGGATTTATGCGTTTTTATGGATAATATCAGGGCCCTGGATTATTACAGTTCATTTAAAAAAATGTCAGGCCCATGGATTTATGCGTTTTTATGGATAATATCAGGGCCCTGGATTATTACAGTTCATTTAAAAAAATGTCAGGCCCATGGTTTTTTGCGTTTTTATGGAAAATATCAGGGCCCTGGATAATTACATTTCATTTAAAAAAATGTCAGGCCCATGGATTTATGCGTTTTTATGGATAATATCAGGGCCCTGGATTATTACAGTTCATTTAAAAAAATGTCAGGCCCATGGATTTATGCGTTTTTATGGATAATATCAGGGCCCTGGATTATTACAGTTCATTTAAAAAAATGTCAGGCCCATGGTTTTTTGCGTTTTTATGGAAAATATCAGGGCCCTGGATTATTAAACTTCACTCAAAAAAAGTCAGGCCCATGGTTTTTGGCGTTTTTATGGAAAATATCAGGGCCCTGGATTATTACAGTTCATTTAAAAAAATGTCAGGCCCATGGTTTTTTGCGTTTTTATGGAAAATATCAGGGCCCTGGATAATTACATTTCATTTAAAAAAATGTCAGGCCCATGGATTTATGCGTTTTTATGGATAATATCAGGGCCCTGGATTATTACAGTTCATTTAAAAAAATGTCAGGCCCATGGTTTTTTGCGTTTTTATGGAAAATATCAGGGCCCTGGATAATTACATTTCATTTAAAAAAATGTCAGGCCCATGGATTTATGCGTTTTTATGGATAATATCAGGGCCCTGGATTATTACAGTTCATTTAAAATAATGTCAGGCCCATGGATTTATGCGTTTTTATGGATAATATCAGGGCCCTGGATTATTACAGTTCATTTAAAAAAATGTCAGGCCCATGGATTTATGCGTTTTTATGGATAATATCAGGGCCCTGGATTATTACAGTTCATTTAAAAAAATGTCAGGCCCATGGTTTTTTGCGTTTTTATGGATAATATCAGGGCCCTGGATTATTACAGTTCATTTAAAAAAATGTCAGGCCCATGGATTTATGCGTTTTTATGGATAATATCAGGGCCCTGGATTATTACAGTTCATTTAAAAAAATGTCAGGCCCATGGTTTTTTGCGTTTTTATGGAAAATATCAGGGCCCTGGATAATTACATTTCATTTAAAAAAATGTCAGGCCCATGGATTTATGCGTTTTTATGGATAATATCAGGGCCCTGGATTATTACAGTTCATTTAAAAAAATGTCAGGCCCATGGATTTATGCGTTTTTATGGATAATATCAGGGCCCTGGATTATTACAGTTCATTTAAAAAAATGTCAGGCCCATGGTTTTTTGCGTTTTTATGGATAATATCAGGGCCCTGGATTATTACAGTTCATTTAAAAAAATGTCAGGCCCATGGTTTTTTGCGTTTTTATGGAAAATATCAGGGCCCTGGATAATTACATTTCATTTAAAAAAATGTCAGGCCCATGGATTTATGCGTTTTTATGGAAAATATCAGGGCCCTGGATTATTACAGTTCATTTAAAAAAATGTCAGGCCCATGGATTTATGCGTTTTTATGGATAATATCAGGGCCCTGGATTATTAAACTTCACTCAAAAAAAGTCAGGCCCATGGTTTTTGGCGTTTTTATGGAAAATATCAGGGCCCTGGATTATTACAGTTCATTTAAAAAAATGTCAGGCCCATGGATTTATGCGTTTTTATGGATAATATCAGGGCCCTGGATTATTACAGTTCATTTAAAAAAATGTCAGGCCCATGGATTTATGCGTTTTTATGGATAATATCAGGGCCCTGGATTATTACAGTTCATTTAAAAAAATGTCAGGCCCATGGATTTATGCGTTTTTATGGATAATATCAGGGCCCTGGATTATTAAACTTCACTCAAAAAAAGTCAGGCCCATGGTTTTTTGCGTTTTTATGGAAAATATCAGGGCCCTGGATTATTGCAGTTCATTTATAAAAATGTCAGGTCAATCCCATGGATTATTTGTTTGTTGTTTTTGAAAAAAAGAAACTAATAGTTTAAAGGCTTGAACTATAAATTTCGTCAAAAGCTGAAAAGACAAAAAAAAAGTTTTCAGACAATCAAAAAAACGCATATTTGTCACAGAGATGATGAAACAACTTTAAAAACAAGGCAGATTTTTTTAAAAGAAAAAGGGCGATCATAAAATTAATTATTTTCTGGGAGAATTTTTATACTGAATTTTGGTGATCTTTTTTAATATTTAATTTTTTTAAAGTGAGAGAATTAAAACGCATTCCACCAATATTTTTTAAACGAGCTGCACCGCCAAGAAAATTATATTTGTAAATCGCTCTAACTTGCTTGACAGATCAAGTTTTGCAAAACTTTACTTTCAGAACAACATTTATATGATTTTTGGATATTATAATTGCAATATTTGTGCCGACAGATGCAAATTAATAGTAAAATTGTAAATCATTGGATGTTAGTGAAAATTTAGATACTGTAGCTGAAAGAAAACAAGTGTCTTATACTGAAAATGGTAAAAACAAGATCAGGAAACAATTTTTAACTATTTTTAATGTCTCTTATTTATTATTTGCAATGTTTGAGCATTTACATATTTCATACATATACCCCAACATCAAGGGTTATTTTAGATATTCTGAAAAAATAGTTCCAGCATTCAAATGACTAAAGTATTGTTTAATATTGATAAAAACATTATTTGTGAACAATATTTAACACTTTTTAACACCTGAAACATAAAATTAAAGTCAGGGGGAATTTTGTATTTAGGCGGATATAATATATCATGCCCTGAGGGGATTTCGCATGTATAACGTGATTTTACAGCAATACAAAGTTAACCATTGAATTCCCCATGGTCGAAAACCTATAGAGGTGGGAAATTAGCATAAATGGATGAAAATTCGATTTTTCATAAGTGATGGAAATTCTCGAAATTGTGAGTCGACTATATTCATTAATTTGTAAAACATCGGGAGGAACAAGTTTTTTCACGGTAATTCCCACCCTGGGGTAAAAAACTACGGGGAATCCAATGGTGAGTAGAGCTAGTTTAAAAAAAATTTCTTTGACCTACTTTTCATGCAAATTATGAGGTCAACATGCGAAAAATGGGTCTTAACGCGAAAATTTTAAAACGCGGAGTCGAGGTTCGGATTCCCCATGGTCGAAAACCTATATAGGTTCAATTATACCTAAAACGGATCAAAGATGAATATATACCGTAGGAAAGAAAATATGTCGACTTTGGCATTCTCGATGCTCTAAAAACGGCATTTTGCCGAATTTCGACCTAAAAGTATTTTTTTCCTGCTTCTTAAGCATGTTCGAAAACATAGGTAAAATAAAAAAATATACGATTTTTTGGCGGTGCCATTTTTGTCAAAATTTTAGAATAAATTGGTGGAATACGTTTTAATGCAAATTATTGTTAAAACAGAGATAAATTTGTAATATATTTTGTGAGACATTTTTGTGTGATTTAAATCATGCAGAAAAGACATCTTCTGCATTAACCATTTTTAATTAATTTAATAATTTTAACTCTACTCTTTCCTTCTATCTAGGGTTGCGCATTTACCGGTAAATCTGAGGTCCGGTAAATTTACCGGTAAATTTGCCGGTAAATTTACCGGTCGAATGGTAAATTTACCGAAAATGCCAAAAGTGGTAAAAATGAGGTCAAATTATGTACAATATCAAAGAAAAGGTTATAAATATGCTTAAAAAGCTGTTTTGAACTTGTTTATTTGTTATTTTAAATATAAAACAACATTTTTGGTGTTTTCAAGTTCATCGGGAATCTTTGATAACGAAAAACAAGATTTCTGTCGAAAACGTACACCCATTTAAACCATTTTTGGGCAAAACAAAGATTTTTACAACTTTGTGGCACTTGAAAAAAATAAAAAATATTATAAAAAAGCAAGAATTTTTCGATTTTCCGTTGAGTTTTTAAAAAGTTTCTTCATTTGTCCTACTCACAAATTTTTCTAATTTACCGGTAAATTAGGCATCGGTAAATTTACCGGCAAATTTACCGGTAAATTTACCGGTAATTTACCGGTAAATTTACCACCGCGCAACCCTACTTCTATCAATCAAAAATATTACAATTTGTTACAAACAAAAATATAATCTTTTTGTAATTTTATTATTTACTACATTAGAAAATGGTATCCCTTTTTTGCTGCAAGAAAAAACGAAATTCAGTATTACAATTTATTTGGCAAAACAAATATTTCAACATACTAAAAATATTTTATTTGTTTTTAACAAATATAATTTTCTTAGTTGTCTTATCTTTAAACCTGATTCCAATGTGACTAAAAAAGTTTTTTGCCATTTTCTCAATAATGTTTAACAATTTTTAAAAATTTAAATAAATGATGCTCACATGTTTTTGTAATTTAAATGATGAGAAGAAATGTGAAATGTGTTCTATCATTTTTTATTTAGAATTCTTGCTTCTGTTCTAAAATATTCATTGTCCACATCAAACTGAAGAGCAAATTTTGTGGGACGTTTTGGCATTCGTTTTTTAAAATTCTCTCGACAAAAAATGTTGATTCCTCGAGGAGAAACACTTTGCCAAGCGTCCCACAAAATTTTGCTTTCTCTTTGCAAAAAATTTCATGTGTGTCTTTTAAAATTGTTCATTTGTTCAACAAGACCTTCTTTTCCATATTCTGATTATCATTGCTTGTAAATTAATTTCTTAAAAAGAAATATGAAAGATCTATGATTTTTTAAGCAACAAAATATTCGAAAATAAACAAGAATAAACAAATCCATCAAAACAATGAAGAAATATAATTGGCACACAGTTGCTTTTTTGGATTTTTCTTGCAAAATAATGTGGGGTTGAAAACCAAAAAGTATTTCCATCGATCAGGAAAAAAACAATTTTTATCGTGCCAGTGCCGTCCTTCTTTATCCCGTACTCCATCACTAAAAAAAATTGGTGAAGAATTTGTAACTTCTTTCGCCACCGTCAGACGCAACTGTGTCGAATTCGAAACCGACAAGTACCAGTGAGAGTTTTTTTGTCATCATCAGTTTTGCAGTAATGAACGGGGAGACTAAATCAGCTCAGGAAAAAAATCTAAAAAAAGCTTTTTTGTGAAAAATAATTTTTTCATTTGAAACTGTTTAAAAAGATTATTATAAAATAAACAAAATAAAAAATCTGAAATCATTTACACAAACCATAACATGAAGGATGAACAAACATAATCAGGTGGGATTTTGTTGCAGTCAGAAAAGTGTAATTTTTAAATAATTTATGCTTAAATGTTTTTTTATTGAGTCTGCTCGCACGGTATTATACGAGATCACTTTAAAAAATTAATATTGTTTCTAACTTTTCCAAAAATATAAATAAAAACAAAGAAATTTATGAAAAATTCAAAAACTGATGCAACAAAATATCTGCGTACTTAAAATATTCTTAAACAGGGAGGCGCATCGCCTATATCTAGTTTTTTTGATGCAATTTCGATTGCATTTCTCGATGCGAAAACACCTTTCATTGGAGCTTGTTTTTTTCTTCACTGCAGCTGCAAAAAAAGAAAAAAAAAGCAGCTCCAATGAGTCCCTGATTTTTGTAGAAAAAAGTTTATAAGCGATGCGTCTCCTCCTTTAAAATTGCAAAAAGAAAAAAAGCAAGAAGAATGCTGCCTTTTTTCATTCAAAAAAATTTGCAGCCATTTTCTTGTTTTTCGTTCTCTATTGAAAATAATATTTAAACCTTTTTGAGCAAACATTGGAAAAAGTTTTATAAAGACATGTCTACATTTTTAAAAAAAGACGATGATGAAATATCTCACAAAAAGACAAAACAAAATTTTGTTTTAAAGGAAAAAAACTGGGATGAAAAAAGTCAATAACGATGATTTTTTTCTTAAAAATTATTCATTTGTTTTTCAACATTTTGTTATTTTGTTACTGCACATTTTTGAATAATTGATTCCATAAAAGACTAATTTTTGAAGCAGACTTATCATTTTTAAACTCGATTCGACATTAAAATGCGGTCCTTTGTTTAACCATCCAATCAAAAACAAAATATGACATTTTTAATTTAATTAATAATATTAATCCTAGTTTAACATGAATACTTTTTTGTTGCTAAACCACATATTCCATAAATTTATTTTTGTTTCAATGCACACTTTGACAACCAGTTAGAACCATGTGCTCCAATAAAAAAAAGTTTAACATCAATTAACAAAAAATATTTTCATGGAAAACTCTCAGATGAAACTAATGAAACAAAACTTTCAAGCTCACTTCAGAAAAGCTTAAAGGGAGTGTCGCAGTCAGTTTTTTTTTATTTTTTTTTTGACGGACGAAGACGACAAACGACGCATTCTTCATCATTGCTTTTTCGTGTTAAAACCACTTTTGGCTATATCAGGCAACATTTTTCTACACTGACTGCGACACTGCCTTTAAAGCAAATGTAAATTTTTGTATATTGATAAGAATTCGCATCCATTGAATTTTAGTTTCGTAGAAACAAATATTATTTAAAAAAATAACTTTAAAAGAATTCTTTCAGATTAAGCCCTTGTGTAAATGTTATATAGAATTGATTCAACAGAACATCTACTATTAATACAGGATGTTTAATAAGCAATCGAATGTTATTGAAATGCTGCTTTTTTGACCTTTTTTTCAATCACTTTTCAAACTAATCAATGGCATCTTTTGCTTGACAAAGAAAATCACGGATTCCTTTTATGAATATTTATAAAAAGAATCCAGGAATTCTATGACTTTACAATAATTTTTAACGAAATAAAATGAAATTCAGGGGGAGTAAAATTTGTAAAGGCTTTGCAATAAGAATGTTTTTTTCTTATTGCACAGCCTTTAACTTGTCACTTTTTAAAATATATGTCTCTATTTTTTAAAGATGATGATGAAATGCCGAAAAAAACTGAATTTCATTTCAAAAGAAAAAGCGATTAATAATAAAATCAAAACGTTGAAAGTTTGATATCAGAAAACCTGATTTTTTTTCGACCCAACCAACAAATCATTTTATTTATGTTTTTTGAACATTTAACTTATATGAACATCACTATGTATGTATACAGATATATTCCCTTTAACCATAGGTTTTAAACATATTTAAGGGATAATTAAAATAAAAACATACTTATATAATATTCAGAAACTAATGTATTTAAAATAAAAAATATCTGCACACCCAATTCACAAAATTTGAGCTGAACAAATCGCGATTGTGAACTTTTTTACTAAAGAATTAAGTTCTTCTCTATCAAAAAATGCATACATCTTTGTGAATATTTTGCAACAAAGCACAAGCAGTTTTTTCCATAAACATGTCCGCGTTTTTTTTATTATTAAAGAGGAAATGATCGAAACACCTCTACAGGTAAGTATAATCAAAACTTTTTAAAATGAATCTAAAAAGTTTTCAATTTTTATTTTTTATTATAAAATGAGCTTTTTAATTTTATTTTTGTAATAATAAACAGGATTTCTTGGTTAAAACAATTACTTAATATCAACTGTTCAACATTTTTTTGATTAAAAAATTCAAATATTCAAATTTTTTTGAATTTTTGCTCAACAGAGTTGTTTGAATATTTTTCTAGAAAAAATTAGCCAAACATTTTTTAAAAGCATCATTCACTTTTTGAAAACATTCGATGATGATGAAACACCTGGGAGATTGTTTTATGTCAAAAAGCGAAGAAAAAGTCACAACGAAATAATCGTTATTGCTTCTTTCAAAAATTTATTTTATTTCAACATTATTATATTTTTGAATATTTAATTTTTTGAATCAGCAATAATTTTTTTAGTTATTATTAATTTTTGTCGATGTTTTTATGTGATATTAATCTTGCTTATGATGATTTGTTAACTGGTCATTATAAATGAAATGATTTTAATCTTACCCTCTCTTTCACTTTTTTAGAGGTAGAAAATAAGTGAACAAAACCAATGCACACATTTTGTCAAAAAAAACGCTTCTTTCAAAAGTAGCGAAACCGAATATTGTACAAAAGATTGTTCCAACAAAATAGTCGGTGTTTCTTTCTTCTCTCAAAAAATTCAATCCTTTGCATCATAATTTTTGAATATTTTATTTTCAAAAATGCTTCGTTTTTATTCTCAAAACAATTTTTATTAAATATTTTGAAGTCCACCTGCAAAAAAGAATAATTAATTTCTCGTCATTATTAATCAAATAATTTTAAAGCTTTGCTCTTCACCAAGAAATAATTGTTGATGGTTTTAAAAATTATTTGTAGAAACATCTTTTTTATCAAACATTTTTTTATAAAACTCTTTTCTTGTGTTACACCCAAAGCTTTCTTTTTGTTTTTCACATGAGCTTGCTTTTTTTTTCTATGTTCAACAAAAATATCATAATGCAAACAATGATCAACTCAGTTTTGTTAGCAGCTGCTGCCAACAAATTATTAGTCACTTAACAGAAACTCAATCTTTTGTTAAAAAAAACTTTATATGTGATATTTGTCACTTTTTCGTTAAAGGGTTTTCCCTCAGGGTATCCACTTGCGTTTTTACAACTTTTAAAAACATTTGTTGTTTTTTTGTTGTTTGTTGCGAGCCTGCTTTCTTCTTTTTTGCCCGAACTCGTGACAAAAAATATTTTCTTCAAACCTTTCTTTTCATCTTTTCTATGGTTACTTTTTAGCTTGCTTAAAAAAGTAACCATAATTTTTTTCTGTCCATATTTTTAACAAAATGTCTCAACTAAGGCCATTATTTGGTGGAGATTATTTAAATGCATGTGGATATGACGAAGATAATGTTCAACTTTATAAAGGAGGAAATATTCAAATTTCTATTCCATTTCGAGTTGAAAGAAGACTTACATCTTCGGCAGCGATAATGAAAGATTCTGAAGATATTAAAGGCCTTTGTAAAGCTTTGCATGTCACAGAAAGGGAAATGGTGAGTGTTTTTTGTAGTTTGTACTATTTCAAAAAGGATGTTTGCAAAAACAATATTCCGAAAGTTGGAAATTATATGTAAATTTTTTAAATAAAAAATAATAATATTTATCTGACATGATAGTAACAGTTTTATTTCTATCATATAGCGATCCATTAATGAAAGAAATACCAAACTTAAGACTGTGAAAAAAGATAGTTTTCAAATTCGGATTCACCATGCCCCACTTCACTGAAATTAAATAAAACCACAACATAGCTTAGGTAGTTTTTGCCATATTTGCTTTTGCGTCATTTTATAAGCCTCAAAAAAAGTTTAGAAATGGTAAAAATGCGACTTTGAAAATGATGCCAAATCGGTGCCCTAAGGGGTTCTTGTTACAGATGAAATGAAAAAGCATATTTAATAACACCAGACTGCCAATTTCTTTCTATCATGCCATATGCAAATTTTCTTTGCGTCGTTCTATTGTTAAGGGCAACCATTTTTAATTCTAAATAACTTTAATAGTGTTACATGAATTGAATTCTGGTTATGTGTCTAGGTTTTTTACATGCTGAATCAGAACATGATCTTTTTTTTATCTTTCTTTGCATTCTTAATGTATGCATAACCAGGGATGACTTTAAATTTAGGAGAAGAAGAGTTTTATATTATTTAATATTTCAATTTGTAGCTTACATTGCAACTATCTGGATTAAAGAATTTTGAGAAGCTTGTGAAATTTCTCAAAGATAATGTAACATCAAACACTCTTGTAATCAGTGTTTACATTATCACCCATGAAATTGAAACAAGAGAATCAAAAGGCATTGAAGAAAAAAATATAAAACAAATCGATAAAATTTTACTTGGACATCATGTTTTAATTTGTATTCCTGTTGATCAAACATTGCGTACTGTAAGTGTTAATTTATTTTATGTGATTTAGTTTTGATCTCGGTTTTTATAAGTATCACGGTATCCGATCAGAGAACCCCTAGAATTGAGATTAACGACAAAGACTAACTAAATAGTAAAAGGTTAAAAAACCATTTTATGCAAATTTTCTGAAACCTTTTTTTGTTCACTGTCAATTTCGACGGCAATGGCGAAGAAAAATGTTTCATTTTGACAACGAAAAAGAATACCCTCAATTTTTTGTATTTTATGCAAATTTGCCAAGTCAGGAACTGCAATCGCACAAAAATATTTTTGGCATCATTGAAATCAACTAAAAATTTACATATCGTTGCATCATTTTTTAGGATACTGTAGAAGACATTATCCAAAATGGAATCGATTTTACTCCAGAAGTTTTGGAATCTTTTCAACAAGAAGCTATTGCAATTTTTGATTTTGAAGAATTTCATAAAAAAACTGGAGCTAATATTATTAAAGATTCAAAAACGTATGAATTCGATGGTGAAACAAAAGCTTTATTCGCTCAATTAACTGAAGAAGGCAGTCTTTTGTTTATTAAAAATTCATCTGTTGAACTTTACTTTTATTTTGCACTTTTTGCTGGTGGAATTGCTCTACTATCAATGACGCTTGGAAGTGGAAAAAAATAAAGAATTTAGGGCTTTTTTGATGTGAAAAAAATATATATTAAATGATAATATAGTTTATTAATTATATTTTATAAATGTTTTTCAATAAAATGGTTTCTAGCTTATCAATTTTTATAACTTAAAAAATAAATCTCTCTAACCGAGTTTGTAAATAAAAGATAAGCTTAAAAAATCAGTTCTTTTATAAAAATTAAATATTCAAAAATTTGTGAAAACAACATGTTGCAAAATGGAATAAACAATATTTAATAAAAAAATCTTCTTTTTCGAACTTTGTTGATCACCTTTTTCCTTTTGGAACAAAATTCATTTTCTTTTTTGCGGTGTTTCATCATCACTTTTTTAAAATAAAATGCTGTCATTTGTTTAAAATGTTTGCTGCTACCTCCAAACAGCAATATCGAAACTTGGAAAACACAAACCTTTTTGAATTTTTAATTTTCAAAAATGTAAATCAATAAGTTTTATTTTTTTTTAAAAAACGTTATTTTTTAAAAACGTAATTTGGCAAACAAAACTTTGGACTGGAGAACATCAGATCATTAATTTAAAATTGTATGTTAAAAATCTTTTTCTAGAAAGATAAAGTTTTTTGGTATTAATTTTTACCGGTTAAAGGCTAATATTCATTGGTAAAAATATTTTTGATTAATCAAACATTAAATGTGACCGAGCTTTTCTCAATCACATAAACAGTGATTTACAGGAAATAATTTAAAATTAAAAAAAATTATTATTAGGGACTGTTCGCAAATGAAAAAACGGGATTAAACGGAAGCAATTATAAAAAAGGGGTTAACAGAAGAAGGCCATCCTTTATTTAATAAAAATTCATCAATTGAACTTTACTTTTATTTTGCACTTTTTGCTGGCGAAATTGCACTTTTTTCAATGACACTTTGGAGTGGAAAAAAATAACAAAATTTAGGCATTTATTGATATTAAAAAACTATAGTTGTGTTGAAAATTGTTTCTGGTAATAAATTTATTTCATCTTTAAGTTTTTTTTGATGTCTAGTAATTGATTTCTTTCTCTTTTTTAATGAGTTTGCCATCACATCTTTTTAACAACTGAAAATATGAGTTTCTATTTTCACTGAAAAAACTAATCTCACAATCCAAAACAAAAATAGGCAAGTTTAAAAAATTAAAGTTTCAAAAAAATGTATGACAACAAAATATCGCAAAATCAAAAGAAACAATTTTTGAAAAGAAAATCATCTTTTTTTGGACTTTCTGATCGCTTTTTTTTTATGTTGAAACAAAATTTTGTCTTGTTTTTTCGCGATGTTTCATCATCACTTTTTTCAAAAAAATGCAGACATGTGTTTTAAATAATTTTCGATAGCGCCAAACAGTGCTGCTCAGCGATATTGAAATTTGCATAATTTAAATTTCTTTGAATTTTTCATTTAAAAAATGTAAATCAATTTGTTTTACGAAAAAAATAGAGTGGAAATCAAACATGTATAGGCCAAAAAAGTCAAAAAAGATAGAAATCCATGCAATGAAAATTCATTAATTAAAAGTTCCTTGTTTAAAATCTTTATCGTTGAAAGTTAGTTTAAAGTTTGTTTGGTATTTTGTACTAATTTTTACCTGTAAAAGGTCAGTATATTTTTTATGAACGTATTTTTGAACAAATCAAACAGTTAATTTTGGGCCAGTTGTTTTCCAACAAGGCAGTGATTTAAAATTAAAAAATTAATTAATTATGTAATAAATGTTATCTTGGTCTTCAAAAATTATCTGAAATCACAGTTAACAAGTGTCAAAATTTAAAATTAAAATACTTTTGCATCAAATTAATTTTATTTAAAAAATCAAATATTCAAAAATCGGGACTGAAATGTTGTGAATGATTCTAACTATTTTTTTGACACTGTTTGTTCAATTTTTCTTTTCTACTTTTTTTACGGCATTTCATCATCACTTTTCTTTTCAAATGGCTGACATATTTGAAAAAAAGGTTTTTGCTGGCTTTAAAAAATGTTCAAACAGTGCTCCGCAGCAATATTAAATTTCAATTTTTTTGAATTTTTAATTTAAAAGAAATATGTTGATTAACTGATTTGATAAAAAGTTTTTTAAATGTATTTTGACAATGAATAAGCTCTGAAAAACTTGAAATCTATGTATTCAAATCAACAAATACATTTTTCAAAAATTTTGTGTAAAAATTGTTTTCGTTGAAAGTAAATTTAAATTTTTACCGTATTTTTTACGAATTGTAACCTGCACCAAAAGATTTTTTCAAATTTGAATTATTTTTTGTATTTAAAAATGTGGCAAATGACAATAATCTTAAAAATTGATATTTCTGCAAATTAAATATACAAAAAATGTACGACAACAATATTTTGCAATCAATAAATATTTTTCAAGAAGAAAATCATCTTTTAAAAACTTTTTTTTGAAACAAAATTCATTTTCTTTTTTGCGATATTTCATCATCACTTTTTCCAAAAATGCAGACATATGTTTAAAATAATTTTTGCTAGTGCCAAAAAATGTTTCTCAGCAACAATAACATTTGTAAAACAAAAGTTTCTTTGAATTTTTAATTTTAAAAAGGGTTTTCAGTTTATTTAATATAAATAATATAAATAAAAAGGAATCACTTTTAAAAAATTGCCTACAAAAGAAGTACACCAATTTGTCGCATTAATAAAAATTTCCGTGTTAAAAATCTTTTTCGTCAAAAAGTTAATTTATAAAATTTTAAAATTATGTATAATTTTTTACCTGCACAAAGTCTGTATATTTTTGATGAACTTATTTTTGAACATATCAAACATAAAATTTTGCCCGTCTTCTTTCTAACAAGTAAACCCCTGTTGAGAGGGTAGGATTTAAATAAAAAATTAATTATTGCGAGCTAAATGCTGGTTGTTTTTTAGTTGGCTTTTACTTGTTAATCAAATTTTGAAAGTAAAACAATTATGCAACAAATTTTTTTCCTTCTGAAAATCAAAAAATTCAAAAATAGGAACTAAAATGAATACGTAAATAATTTTTGCAAGAAAAAACGATCAAGTTTTTATGACATTTGTGGTCAATTTTCACTTTTGAAAAATAATTCTTTTTTTTCTGCGGCATTTCATCATAACTTTTCTTTGGACAAATGCTGATGTATTTGTAAAAAAATTTTCGCTGGCTTTTCTCATAAAAAAATGTTCAAACAACACTATTAAATAATATTCAAATTTATAAAACACAAATTTTGTTTGAATTTTTAATTTGTAAAAGGATTTTCAGTTTGTTTAATAAAAATAACAAATAAAAAAGAATCATTCTCAAAAATTTGCTTGCAATAATTTTGATACCGATTCTCCTCATTAATAAACAATTTCGTGTTAAAAATTTTTATCGTTAAAAGTTAATTTAAAATTTGTTGGTATTTTGTATTAATTTTTATCTGAACAAAGTGTATATTTTTGTATAACTTATTTTTAAAACAAATCGAACATTAAGTTATTCCCAACTTTTTTCTTGCAATAAATCACTGTTGAGAGGGTAGGATTTAAATAAATAATTAATTAATGTTGCCAATGTATTTGCTAGCTTTTTTACTAAATAAATCACATTAACGGGTGTCAATCAAAAAATAAAATAAAAATAGGCATGTAACAGACTCATATTATTTCTAAAAATCAAACATTCAAAAATTTAACTAAAACGAATAATTTAAAAATTCTTCCACGGAAAAACTATCTTGTTTTTGAGATTTTTTGATCAATTTTCTCTTGTGAAACAAATTTTTTTGTTTTTTCTGCGGCATTTCATCATCACTTTTCATTTCACGAAGGCTGACGTCACCATAAATAAATTTTTTGCTGGCTTTTCTCTTAAATAAATGTTCAAACAACGCTGTTACGTAATATTCAAATTTGTAAAACACACGAATTTCTTTGAATTTTAAATTTTAAAAATGATAATTTGTTTGTTTAATTAAGGTTATAAATGAAAAGAAATTACTCTCAAAAATTTGCCTTTGACAATATGGATGAAGCTGCTGTGTTACCTGACATTTATTAAAAATTATACGTCAAGAATTTTTATCAGTGAAAGTTAATTGAAAGTTTTTTGGCATATTTTATTGATTCATATCTGTAAAAGGTAGGTTTATTTTTGGTGAACTGATTTTTAAACAACTCAAAATTTTTTATTCACCTAGGTATTTCTTGGCAGGTAAAATGAATGATTTATTAATAATGATTGCTGTAAAATCGGTTATAAAGTTGAAGCATCTTGACCATTTAAATGTCAATCAAAATTTTAAAGAAAAAACATTTTTCAACAAATTTATTTCATTCTGAAGAACAAATATTCAAAAATTGCGCTGAAATTAAATGATTTTTGAAAGAAAAAACTATTTTGTTTATGACAGTTTTCAATTTCTTTTTTTCAAAAATAATTCTTTAATTTTTTTCGGCATTTCATCATCACTTTTCTTTTCAAAAAATTTGACGTATTTGTAAAAAAGTTTTTCGCTGTTTAAACTTTTCTCTTTAAAAAATGTTTAAACAGACAGCAATATTGAAAACTGTAAAAATAAACTTTTCTGAATTTTTAATTTACAAAAAGTTTATTATTACTATTTGTTAATTAAAGGTTATAAATAAAAAGGAATTACTCTCAAAAATTTGCATTTGACAAGATTGATGGAGAAAGCATTAATTAAAAATTCTGTGTTAAAAATCTTTATCAGTGAATGTTAATTAAAATTTTTTGGCATATCTTATTGATTCTTACACTGAAAAAAATCGGTGGCGCAAATTGGGTTTTTTCGTCACCGCACCGACGTTTAAACCTTATGTGGGCTTTTTGAAGACTCAATTTATGCCTAATTTTGCTTAGTTTCGAAAAATATGAACGATTTTGATCTTTATAAGATTGGCAAATGCCGAATTCGACCGGTGACGGTGACGAAAAAACCCAATTTGCGCCACCGATTTTTTTCAGTGTATCTGTAAAACGTCTGTTTATTTTTGGTGAACTTATTTTCGGACAAATCAAACAATTAATTTCGCCATGATGATTCTTGGCAAGTAAACAGTGATTTACAGGGAATAATTTAAAATGAAGGATGATTGTTATATTAGCGGTTGTATAGTTACAGTCGAACCTCGTTATTACGTGCCTCGTTGTTACGTTTTCACATTTTGCCAATCGCTTCTGGGCGATTGTCAAAATGTAATAATATTTAAATTTTTTCACAATCCATTAGAGTATGGCATAGATAGGTCACAGTTTAAATTTTGGGCAAAAACATGCACTACAGAAAAAGTTCTGGACACGAACCTCGTTATTACGTGTCTCCCTTCGACAAAGTAATAACGAGGTTCGACTGCATATCATTTTGAACATTTAAATGCTAATCAAATTTTTTAAATAAAAATCATTTTGCAACAAATTTATTTTATTCTGAAAATCAAATATTCACAAATGGGGCTAAAATTAATATCTAAATGATTTTTGTAAGAAAAAACTATCTGGTTTTTGACAATTTTTAATCTCTTTTTTGAAACATTATTCTTTGTTTTTCTGCGTTATTTCATCATAACTTTTCTTTTGACAAATGTTGACATATTGGTACAAAGTTTTCGTTGGTCTCTTAAAAAATGTTTTAATAGTGCTTACTCCCCCTCAATATTCAAATTTGTAAAATAGAAATTTTGTTTGAATTTTTCATTTTAAAAAATGGTTATGAGTTTGTTTAAAAAAGTATACAAACAATTTAATTTAGCACTAAAGAAATCACTTTCAAAAATTTTCATTTGACAAAATGCACTGATCGTCACAAAAACATTAATTAAAAATTCCGTGTTAAAATCTTTGTCGTTGAAAGTTAAGTTTAAATTTTTTTGGGTATATTGTATCACATTTTACTTGTAAAAGGTCTGTTTATTTTTGGTAAACTTATTTTTGATAAATCAAATATTAAATTTTGGTTTGCTTTTTGCCAGGAAGTAAACAATTAGAGACAAAGAAATGTTTTAAATTATATGATTAATTAATAATGAATTTTAAATTTTTATTGGTCTTTAAATAAAAAAGGCATGCAAAAAGCTTATTTTATTTAAAAAAATCAGATATTCAAAAATGTGACTAACAAAACTAAATACATATATATATATGATTCTTCGAAGGAAAAACTGTCTTGTTTTTGACAATTATTAATCGATTTTCTCTTTTGAAACATAATATTTTGTTTTTCTGCGGCATCTCATCATCACTTTTCTTTTAAAAAATGCTTTAACACGGAATTTTTAATTAATGTTTTTGTGACGATCAGTGCATTTTGTCAAATGAAAATTTTTGAGAGTGATTTCTTTAGTGCTAAATTAAATTGTTTGTAACCTTTTTTAAACAAACTCATAACCATTTTTTAAAATGAAAAATTCAAACAAAATTTCTGTTTTACAAATTTGAATATTGAGGGGGAGTAAGCATTATTTAAACATTTTTTAAGAGACCAACGAAAAACTTTGTACAAATACGTCAACATTTGTCAAAAGAAAAGTGATGATGAAATAACGCAGAAAAAATTGGTTTGGTATCATTTTGAAATTAATTGGATTCCGATTTTTTTCGCAAGACCCTTTTTGAAATGGTATAAACTACAAAAAACAAAAACACTTACCATTTCCCTTTCTGTGACACGTAAAGCTTTACAAAGGCCTTTAATATCTTCAGAATCTTTCATAATTTTTAAAAAGGAAATCATCTTTTTTGGACTTTTTTGATCACCCTTATTTCTGTTGAAATAAAATTTTGTCTTTATCTGTGATGTTTCATCATCACTTTTCAAAAAAATGCGGACGTGTGTTTAAAATAATTGTTTTCTCGCGCCAAGCAATGCTGCACAGCGATATTGAAATTTTCTAATCTTAAATTTCTTTGAATTAAGAAATCAATCATTCTATCAAAGTTGGAAGAAGATTAAAGACGCCATTAATGAAAAGTTCCGTGTTTAAAGTTTTTTTCGTTGATAGTTAAGTTAAAAGTTTTTTTGGGTATTTTGTACTGTTCCTTACCTGTAAAAGGACAGTATATTTTTTCAGGAACGTATTTTTGAACAATTCAAACAGTTAATTTTGGCCTAGTTGTTTTACAACAAGGCAGTGATTAAAAATTAAAAAATTAATTAATTATGTAATAAATGTTATCTTGGTCTTCAAAAAATGTCTAAAATCACATTTAACAAGTGTCAGAATTTCAAATTAAAATACTTTTGCAAGAAATTTATTTTTTTTAAAAAATCAAATATTCATAAATGGGGACTAAAATTTATAAGAAAAAAATTCTTCCAACAAAAAACTATCTTTTTTTTGACATTTTTCGATCAGTTTTTCCCTTCTACGTTTTTGCGGCATTTCATCATCACTTTTTTTTTCAAATGGCTGAAGTAGTTGTAAAGTTTTTAAAACGTTAAAACAGTTCTCCGCAGCATTATCAAATTTTGTAAAACTTCAATTTCTTTGAATTTTTAAATTAAAAAAATGTTTTTTAAAAGTGTTTTAACAATGAATATACTCAAAAAAACTTGCAATAATTAATCATTATTCAAGAATTCCGGGTAAATGTTTTTCCATTGAAAGTTATTTTAAATTTTTATTGGTAAATTTTACAAATTGTTACCTTCACAAAACATTTTTTTAAATTTGAATCATTTTTTGTATTTAAAAATGTGTTGAATGATAGTTTTTATGATTTATACATGAATTAAACTTTTTTTATTTACATACAAAATTTTTTAAAAACTTCTTAACTTTTTTTATATGCTTAATTATAAAAAAACAAAAATTTAACAGAAGAAGGCAGTCTTTTGTTTAATAAAAATTCATCTGTTGAACTTTTTCTATATTTTGCACATTTTTTGCTGATAGAAGGGTACTTCTTTCTACGACTCTTATGCGTGCAAAATAACAAAATCTAGGCATTTTCGGATGTGAAAATATAAGTTTGATATGTAATAAAATTTCTTGATCATATTTGAAAAAGTCCATTGTTTGGTAATAAAATGTTTCCAGACTTGTTGACTTTTTTTGGTAAAATTTAAAAACTGAATCTTGGCCCGGTTTAAAACATACAATCCAAAAAATTCATGTTTCTACAAATAAAATTTTCAAAAAATGCGCGGCAACAAAATGTTGGAAAAATCAATGAATAATTTTCAAGAAGAAAAACACCTTTTATAGACTTTTTTTTATAATTTTTTGCCGTATTTCATCATCACATTTTTCAAAAAAATGCAGACATGTGTTTCAAAAAATATTTTCTAGTACCATATAGTGCTGCTCAGTAATAATAAAATTTTTAAAGAATAAATTAATTTTTTATTGAAAAGAAGTTTAAGTTTGTTTAATAAGGGTAATAAATAAAAAGGAATCACTCTGAAAAATTTGCTTTTAATAATTTTCATACCGATTCTCCTCATTTATAAACAATTTCGTGTTAAAAATCTTTATCGTTTCAATTTCTTTTATTTTTTGGGTATTTTGTACTAATCTTTACCTGTAAAAAATTCGTATATTTTTGATGAACTTATTTTTGAACAAATCAAACATTAAATTTTGTCCAGTTTCTTTCTAGCAAGTAAACCCCTATTGAGAGGGTAGGGTTTTAAAACGCACTCTGGCTGAAATTCTGAAAGGCTTGGCACAGTCAAAAAATGAATCTTTTTGAAACTTTACCCACGTTTTCGACTATGCTTAACAAGCCCAGATCCAAAGTGTTTTTGGCCAAAAGTGCCGTTTTGGCACTTTTTTGTGCCGTTGAAGTTCAAAACGGCATTTTCAGATCTCCGGTGCCACTGGAGATATTGTCTTAATTTTCTTTGGTATAGGGGTAATCGAGGTCGCTGAATCCGAATTTCGCATTTTTGGAACTCGATTTTCGCGTTGGGACCCAAAAAAATCGAAATTCCAACTTTGTGCCGTTCTCCTACTTCGGCATTTTGCCGTCGGGCTTAGCAAAAATTACCATCGAATTCTCCACGTTTTTTTGGCCTGGGGGACGGAAAATATCAAAAAAATTTTTATACCTCTATTCTTTTTCCTGTGGAGATTAACGCCAATCGTGTATTTTCGAGTATGAAAAAAATGAAAAAATGTTCTAAACTCAGTTAAAATGTGCAAGAATAGTTAATTTTTACTAAAAATGCAATAAAACATCATTACTACATTACTAATGCGTTTGAATCATCAGAAAGCCAAAAATATGCAAAATGCCGAAATCGGCAAAAATTTATGCCAAAAACTTTTTTTCTTATTTTGCTCTAATTTTGTGCCTATAGGGGTTTTCGATGATGGGGAATCCAATTCTGATATTTTTATACACGTTTTACATGACAGAAAAGCCAAAAACGGCATTTTTATATTTTTAAAAGTACTGTAATTGGTTACATGATAATGCTGTTTTTGGCTTATCCATCATGGCAAATCAACAAATAAATATCAGAATTGGATTCCCCATCATCGAAAACCCCTATAGGCACAAAATTAGTAAGAAAAAAAGTTTTTGGCATAAATTTTTGCCGATTTCGGCATTTTGCATATTTTTGGCATTCTGATGATTCAAACGCATTAGTAATGTAGTAATGATGTTTTATTGCATTTTTAGTAAAAATTAACTATTCTTGCACATTTTAACTGAGTTTAGAACATTTTTTCATTTTTTTCATACTCGAAAATACACGATTGGCGTTAATCTCCACAGGAAAAAGAATAGAGGTATAAAAATTTTTTTGATATTTTCCGTCCCCCAGGCCAAAAAAACGTGGAGAATTCGATGGTAATTTTTGCTAAGCCCGACGGCAAAATGCCGAAGTAGGAGAACGGCACAAAGTTGGAATTTCGATTTTTTTGGGTCCCAACGCGAAAATCGAGTTCCAAAAATGCGAAATTCGGATTCAGCGACCTCGATTACCCCTATACCAAAGAAAATTAAGACAATATCTCCAGTGGCACCGGAGATCTGAAAATGCCGTTTTGAACTTCAACGGCACAAAAAAGTGCCAAAACGGCACTTTTGGCCAAAAACACTTTGGATCTGGGCTTGTTAAGCATAGTCGAAAACGTGGGTAAAGTTTCAAAAAGATTCATTTTTTGACTGTGCCAAGGTTTACTTGGATCACTCTTTTTTTCAGCCAGAGTGCGTTTTAAAAAGAAAATTAATTAATGTTGGTGAATTTCGAAAGAGGGCTATTTTAGGTTGTGTTTTAGTTGGCCTTTTTTTGCCAACTAAAAAAAATTTGATTAACATGTTAATCAAATTTTGAAAGTAAAACTATTTTGCAACACATGTATTTCATTCTAAAAATCAAACTTTCAAAAATAGGAACTAAAATGAATACGTAAAAAAATTTTTGCAAAAAGCGATCTTGTTTTTTGACATTTTTTAAACATAATTCTTTTTATTCTGCGGTATTTCATCATCACTATTCTTTTGACAAATGTTGACGTATTTGTACAAAGTTTTTCGGTGATCTCTAAAAAACGTTTAAACAGTGCGCCGCAGCAATCAAAACTTATAAAACACAAATTTCTTTGAATTTTTTATTTTAAAAATTATAATGAGTTTGTTTAATAAAGGTTACAAACAACAATTGGTTCGATAAATAGTTTTGTAGAAAATAATTACAACATCCATCTCTGTTAAAAATTTGCCATCACCAAATGGATTTTATCTTTAATACAATAATTAAAAATCCCATTTTATTAAATATTTTCATATCAAAAGTTAATTTAAATTTTATTGGTATATTTTACTAATTGTTACATGCATCAAAAATTTTTTCATTTTTTTATCATTTTTATATATAAAAACGTGTTAAATGATAGTTAATGAATCTAAGATAAATGAGACCGCATACCAACCTGACCCAATCTTACTGCCTGTACTGACCATATTAAAGGTGGAGGCGCATCGCCTATAGTTTTTTTGATGCGAAGTCGATTGCATTTCTCGACGCGAAAACACCTTTCATTGGAGCTTGTTTTTTTCTTCACTGCAGCTGCAAAAAAAGAAAGAAAAAAGCAGCTCCAATGAGTCCCTGATTTTTGTAAAAAAAAGTTTATAGTCGCATCAAAAAAACTACAGGCGATGCGTCTCCCCCTTTAAGAAAAACAGAATACGCCCGTGATAATAACAAAATGATTTCTAGCTTAAATAAAGCATTATGGTTATTTAGACCATAATCTGCAGTTAAAATAATCTACCACATTTTCCAGCTATTTAAGCATAACTTAAAAATTTTTATGTAATAAAAACGCACACCCAGCAATGTTAGGCTACACCCTTTAGCAATCCTAAAATTGTGTTTAACTGCATAAATAAAAAATAGCTGCAATAACTAAAAAACCAATAAAGATTGTAAAACCTATTAATTTAACGCTTTAAAAGCAAAAATGAGTGATAAAAATAGCAAAAACTCAAATTTAACAAATAAAAAGCAATCATTCTCAAAAATTTGCTTTCACCGATATTTGAACCTGATCGCCACATTAATAAACAAATTCGTGTTAAAAATCTTTACCGTTGAAAGTTATTTTAAAGTTTTTTTAGTAGTTTGTACTAAATTTTATCTGTATAAGGTTCGTATATTTGTGATGAACTTTTGAACAAACAGAACATTAAATTTTGCCCAGCTTTAATCTTACAAGTAAACCATATTTAAGAGGTTATTATTAATTAATTAATTAACTAATTCCGTGTTATAAATCTTACTGTTGAAAGTTAATTTAACGTTTTTCGGGTTTTTTGTACTATTCCTTACCTTTAAAACTACTGTATATTTTTTCATAAACTTATTTTTAAACAAATTAAACATTTAATTTCGCAAAGCTTTTTTCTAGCAAGTCAAAAATTTAAAATTATAAAATTAACTTTTTATGAAAAAATGTTATCTTCAATCTTTAAAAAATGTCATCCCATTTTACAAGTGTCAAAATTTCAAATTAAATTATTTTTGCATCAAGATTATTTTATTTGAAAATCAAATATACAAAAAATGGCGACTGAAATGTTTCCAGGGAAAAAATATCTTGTTTTTGACATTTTTTGTTCAATTTTTCTTTCCCACTGTTTTTGCGGCATTTCATCGTCATTTGTTCTTTTCAAAATGCTGACGTAATTGTGAAAAGTTTTTTGCTTGCTTTTTCCTTAAAAAAAAGTTCAAACAGTGCTGCGCACGAATATCAAAACTTGTAAAACTTAAATTTGAATTTTTAATTTAAAAAAATATGTTGATCAACTGATTTAATTAAGAGTTTTTTAAAAGTGTTTCGACAATAAATCTTAAAAACTGCATTCTGCGGATTTCAATTAAAAGCATGAATCATTATTCAAGTATTCCGCGGTAATGTTTTGTCGTTGAAAGTTATTTTAAATTATAAGTGGCATACTTTACTAATTGTTACCTGCACCAAAACATGTTTTCTAATTTAAATCATTTTTTGTAGTTAAAAAAGTGGTGAATGATAGTTATAACGATCATAAGATAGATATGCACAAATTTTTTTTATTTAAATACAAAATTTTTAAAAAGGTTTTAACTTTTGTTTTAGTTTTTTAGTTTTATTTATACGCTCCGACTACCGAAGTAAAATTTTGTTTATTTTTTAGGATTTTCTTCAGTTTAGCGAGCAAAAAGTTTTCCTAAAGTTTTCGGCTTTTAATCAGTCGATAAAAAGAAGGAATTCAAACTGAAGTTCGAGATCCATCCTTTTATTGACTGCTTGAAAGCCAAAAACTTTGAGAAAATCTGTCATCCGCACGGATGGCAACGAAAGTCGAAAAATGCTTGAGAAACCTCGGCTTTCTTTCCATTTTTACTATTTTGTTGAAAATGAACTCAGATTTGCATAAAATTGATATGCATATTTCTGCCCGCTAAAGTGAAGAAGTTCGGGCAATTTTCGTCCTTTTTGTCATACCAAAACTTTGTTGTTTCAAGCTTCATTTTTCTGAAAGAAGAAAGAAAAAAACTGCATTAGTTTTAGAAATCATTTTAATTTTGAAAATGGAGAAAAGAATAAAAAAACAATGAAAAAATATTTGCCCGCTAAACTGAAGAATATGTAATAAAAGTTCTTGATCAAATTCGTCATTGTTCAGTGTTTTGGTAATAAAATGCTTTCAGACTTATTCGTTTTATTTGGTTTAATTTAAAAACTGAATTTCGGCGTGATTCAAAAAAATAAAATCCAAATAATTAGTTTTTTATAAAAATTAAATTTTCAAAAAGTGCACGACAACAAAATGTTGCAAAAATCAATGAATATTTTTTAAGAAGAAAATCCTCTTTTTAAGACTTTTTTGATCGGTGTTTCGATCTTGAAACATAATTCATTTTCTTTTTTTGCGGTATTTCATCATCACTTTCTTCAAAAAAATGCAGACATGTGATTAAAATAATTTTTGCTAATGCCACACAACGTTGCTCAGCAATAATATAATTTCTAAAGAATAAATTTCTTTGAATTTTTAATTTTAAAAAGGGTTTTCAGTTTATTTAATATTAATAATATAAATAAAAAGGAATCACTCTCAAAAAATTGCATTCTAAAAAAGTACACCAATTCGCTTCATTAATAAACAATTACGTGTTGGAAGTTTTTATCGTTAAAAGTTAAAGTTAGTATTAAGAATATTTAAACCAGCGCTGGGAGGGTAGGATTTAAATTAAAAATTAATTGACATCGATGGATTTCGAAATTGCAGGTTGTTATTTAGTTTGCATTAACTTGTTAATCAAATTTTGAAAGTAAAACAATTATGCAACAAATTTGTTTCCTTCTGAAAATCAAATATTTAAAAATAGGAACTAAAATGGATAAGTAAATAAATTTTGCAAGGAGAAACGATCTAGTTTTTATGACATTTTTGGTCAATTTTTTCTTTTGAAACATAATTCTTTTTTTTCTGCGGCATTTCATCACCACTTTTCTTTTGACAAATGTTGATGTATATGTAAAAATGTTCAAACAGTGCTTCTCTGCAATACTGAAAACTGTAAAACTGAAATTTCTTTGAATATTTAATTTTAAAAAGGGTTTTCAGTTTGTTTAATAAAAATAATAAATAAAAAGGAATCACTCTGAAAAATTTGCTTTTAATAATTTTCATACCGATTCTCCTCATTTATAAACAATTTCGTGTTAAAGATCTTTGTCGTTAAAAGTTAATTTAAAATTTTTTGTGTTTTGTACTAAGTTTTAATTTTAAATTTTACCTGCATTTTTTGAAAAAAGTTATGACGAAATAGCGCAGAGAAAAAATAAAGCAAAATTTTAACAATTTTATTCAAAAAACAAAACAAAATTTCTTCGTTGCAATTATTATTTACCATAAAATGTTCAATTTTTTTAAAAATCAAATATTCAAGTTTTTGCAATTTTGATATTTGCTGATTAAAAGTATTTTTCTAAAAAAAATTATCCTAAAAACTTAAAGGCATTATTTCTTCATACACTTTACCCTTTAAAAATAAGGAAAGATGACCAATAATAATTTCAATAAAGTAATCGATGTGTCTTCTCTCAAAAATTTATTTTGTGTCAACACATTTTTGGATATTTACATAAAATAACAATATTTTCAAAATTTGTTTAAATTTTTATTAATGTTGTGGTTATAATTCTCTAGTTGGCATATTTGAACGACAAAAAATATGAATTCTATTTTTAATTTAAAAACCTAATCTCATAATCCATATTTAACAAAAAAATTAAATTTTCAAAAAATGTATGACAACAAAATATTGCAAAATCAAAAGAAACAATTTTTGAGAAGGAAATTATCTTTTTTTTGACTTTTCTGATCACCCTTATTTATGTTACAACAAAAATTTGCCTTGTTTTTTTGCGGTGTTTCGTCATCACTTTTTTCAAAAAAATGAAGACATGGATATAAAATAATTAGCGCAAAACTGTGCTGCTCAGCGATATTAAAATTTGCTAATCTTAAATTTCTTTGAATTTTTAATTTAAAAAATGTAAATCAATTGGTGCGGACGGGTGGTTTGAGCAAAAAAAATGGAAGATTCGAATCCCCGTGCGGACGTTAGTCAAAGGGTGTTCTTAGCGCGAAATTGCACTAAATAAGCACGTTGTTTGAATGCTGATGTTGAAGATGTTACTTTAGTAATAAAATCCTTTAAAAATGTATTAAATGTTTTGTTTTTTCATTATTTTATATATTTATAACCATCTTCAGAGTATAAAGTTTGTTTATAAACATATATTATGCGATTAGATGTTTTGAAAAATGTATATTTTTGAGTTTTTAAAAAACTTCTTTTTGAACTCTTTACTTTGAAGCATTATACCGCCGTTATTCTTCGATGGAAATGGATTTTATTCGTGTTTTTATATTAATAAGCAACTCAAAATTGTATGTACGCCTCGTTTTTTCAGATTAGAACACAAATTTTCAAATGGTTGCAATATCAAAGAAAAGGAAGGCTGCTCCTGCTGCGACGGCAGTTTTCGCTGCTAATCAAAAGAAAAGAAAAGCTGAAGATGCTCAAGATGAAACTGCTAAATCCATAGATCAAGCTGAAGTCAATGAATCTCAACAAAAGTCGAATCCAGCTGGAAAAATTGTTCGAAAACTTCAACCTCGTCCAAATAAGAAATTTGTTGCTTCAATCCCAAAAACTTTTTCTCCAAAAAAGTTCAGCTTTGAAGAAATCCTTGGATCCATTAAACCAAAGAATATTATTGTTACTGCTGCAGATTTTCTTCAATCTACTCCAAAATATTTAACTGATATATTTAAATCATCCGGAAATTTGAAAGTTATTGATCATTTTGTTGTTCCAATTGTTGAAGAAGAATATGAAATTGGATTCCAGTATGGAAAGAAGTCTTGTTTTTTACGTAGTCTTTTTTTTCAAGTCTCGATTTTTATGTAATCTTTTTATAATATGTTTTAGTATATGTTAGTTATTTTTTTTAAGTTGTTATTTTAAGGATTTAATAGTATCAATAAAGTAAAATCAATAATTATTTCATTCTATGTGATGATTTCACCTGCAATTTTTTTGAATTAGATTTTTGGTGAAATTTGTGATCTAAACATAAAAAACGAGGCGACCGTATAATCTTTGTTTAGTATTCTAACGATTAAGACCAAAATTTTAATTTTCTGTCGAACATCAAATTTATTTTTTTTCAAAAATGAAATATTCAATAATAGAGACTAAAATGTACACTGCTCCCACTATTTATAAGACCACAATTATTTCAGCTGTTTTGTAAAAAGGGGATATCCGGTCAAAAAGATAATGTTACCATCTTATTCAGCACCCTCGATAACCTATGTGTGCCAAAAATAACCTTCAGAAACTTTCAAGTTTTTGTTCCAGGACCAAAAATCGAAAAATTGCCTCCCACAAATTATAAGACCAGAAACAATTTAATTACAAATTATTATAAAAAATTTCTAAAAAACTAAAATTTGTGTTTGGAGCAATCAATAGCTTTGTTATCTTCATGAATAACCTCGAAAATTAAGTCTTCTTGCCTTCAATAACTTATTTCATCATAATAAGCTGATACACTTGAAAAATAACGAATTTAAGCAGAAAATTATTTTTTAGGGTCTTTGTTGCAGCCGCCGGTGTTTAAAACTATAAAAATACAATAATTAAATAATATTTGTAAAGGAATCAAGTGGATTTATCAAAAACTGTGCATTTAGCATCAAGTTGAATATGGCATTTTTCACTTTTTTGGCACTTTTTTCAGTGCCGATAAAACGTGCCATGGTTGGATTAAAGAAATGTCAGATACGTTTTTTGGTAGCCCTACTCATGCTTAACAAGTCCCCCAAGTTTCATAAGTTGGGACCTTTCAGGTCGAATTTGCCATTCGATTGAAAATGGGGAAAAAAGCCTAAAATAGCAAAAATTAGAGGAAAAATGACAAAAAATGCAAAAATTGATGAACTTTGATTGAATGGCAAATTCGACCTGAAAGGTACCAACTTATGAAACTTGGGGGACTTGTTAAGCATGAGTAGGGCTACCAAAAAACGTATCTGACATTTCTTTAATCCAACCATGGCACGTTTTATCGGCACTGAAAAAAGTGCCAAAAAAGTGAAAAATGCCATATTCAACTTGATGCTAAATGCACAGTTTTTGATAAATCCACTTGATTCCTTTACAAATATTATTTAATTATTGTATTTTTATAGTTTTAAACACCGGCGGCTGCAACAAAGACCCTAAAAAATAATTTTCTGCTTAAATTCGTTATTTTTCAAGTGTATCAGCTTATTATGATGAAATAAGTTATTGAAGGCAAGAAGACTTAATTTTCGAGGTTATTCATGAAGATAACAAAGCTATTGATTGCTCCAAACACAAATTTTAGTTTTTTAGAAATTTTTTATAATAATTTGTAATTAAATTGTTTCTGGTCTTATAATTTGTGGGAGGCAATTTTTCGATTTTTGGTCCTGGAACAAAAACTTGAAAGTTTCTGAAGGTTATTTTTGGCACACATAGGTTATCGAGGGTGCTGAATAAGATGGTAACATTATCTTTTTGACCGGATATCCCCTTTTTACAAAACAGCTGAAATAATTGTGGTCTTATAAATAGTGGGAGCAGTGTATATTTAAATGATTCTTGCAAGGATAATCTATCGGGTTTTTGAAATTTTTTGATCGATTTTTCTTTTCTACTTTTTTGCGGTATTTCATCATCATTTTTCTTTTCAAATGGCTGACATATTTGGTAAAAAAGGTTTTTGCTGGCTTTTTCTTTAAAAAATTTTCAAACAGTGCAGCAAGATTAAAACTTGTAAAACTTAAATTTCTTTGAATTTTTAATTTAAAAAAATATGATGGTCAACTGATTTAAAAAAATTATTTAAAAGTTTCAATGGCAACGAATATATTCAAAAAAGCAAGCATCGGATTTGAAAAACAAAACATTATTCAAAGATTCCGAGCTGACAAGGGAACCGTACCGACTATAACCTGCAATTTGAGATATGATATATTTTATCGTGTTCCACATAGTACATTACTAAAATAAGGTGAAAATGACACTTGATAATTGGGGCCGCTAGAAATTTGCATGGATACATTTGAACACATGGGAAACACGATAAAATATATCCTATCTCAAATTGCGGGTTATAGTCGGTACGGTTCCCTTGTAAGTTTTTTTGTTGAAAGTTCATTTAAATTTTTAGTGGCATACTTTACTAATTATTACCTGCACCAAAACATTTTTTCAAATTTGAATCATTTTTTGTATTTAAAATGTGGTGAATTACAGTTTAAATGATTCTAAGAAAAATAGTAACTAGACTTTTTTTATTTACACAAACAAATTTTTTTGAAACTTTTAAACTTTTGTTTTTTTTTATTTGAGCTTGGACGGAAAAAGGCCATCTTTTATTTAATAAAATTCATCTGTTGGACTTTTATTTTATTTTGCACTTTTTGCTGGCGGAATTGCTCTTCTTTCAATGACACATGGAAGTGGAAAATATAAATTTAATTTGTAAGATAATTTCTTGATTAAACTTGTAAATGTTCAATCTTTGGTAATAAAATGGTTTAAGACTTTTGAAGGTTTTTGGTGTAATTTAAAAAGTGAATTTCGATCCAGTTTAAAAAAATATATTCCAAAAAACAGATATTCCTACAAATTAAATTTTCAATTAATAAATGGCAACAAAATGTTTGCAATCAATAAATATTTTTCAAGAAGAAAATCATCTTTTAAAGATGTTTCTGATCCGTATTTTTCTTTTGAAACATAATTCTTCATTTTCTTTTTTGCTATTTGTCATCATCACTTTTTTGTCAAAAAAATGCAGACATGTGTAGACACTCGCAGGGAACACTTTTTCCTTTTCTTTTTCCTTTTTTTTCTTCGTTACCGTAACCAGAAATGAAATTTTCGCATACTTTTTATGAAGAGTAATTGTTTATCCTACCAGACGTATTTTTTTACGCTGATTCTGAATATGCCACTTTTGAAATAGTTTTTTCTGAGAAAAATACCCAAAATTTACATTTTTAATAGTTTTTTGAGGATTTGAACCCAAGCTCATGCGTGCTCACGGATGAGCTTGATACCATTCGATAGCCCTTCAAAAAATACATCTGTAGTTAAAAGGAAAAGCAGGCGAAAGCAAGCGAAATAAAGTTACAGCGATTGCAGAGCTAGAATTTGTTAAAAAAATGCAAAAAAAAGTTGCAAAAAAGTGAAAAAACTTTTTTCTCTCAACAAAAATGAACGCACCACGAAAATTTTCACGACAAAAAAGTGTTCCCTTTTCTTTTTTGTCGACGAAGAATTTTTTCTTTTCTTAATTTTAAATCGTTATTTTCGGCATTTTAATTATTTTTAATAATTTTTTTGATTTTATTTTCGGCTTATTCAGGTTAAAAAGTACCCTAATCTTACAAAAAAATATTTTTTTTGGAACTTTTTTTTATGACCTGCCAGTCCCTAGACATGTGTTTAAAATAATTTTTGCTAGTGCCAAACAAAGATGCTCAGCAATAATAAAATTTTTAAAATATAAATTTCTTTGAATTTTTTAATAATTTAAAAAAAACAGTTTGTTTAAAAACGGTAATAAATAAAAAGGAATCACTCTCAAAAATTTGCTTTCACCTATCTTTAATTACCTCATCATTAAAGAATTCCGTGTAAAAAATCTTTATCGTATAAATTAAATTTAAATTTTTGTTGGTAAATTTTTACTAATCTTTACCTGTTAAAGGTTAGTATGTTTTTGATGAATTTATTTTTAAACAAATCAAACATTAAATTTTGATCAGCTTTTTTCTACAAGTAAACCACTGTTGAGATGGTAGGATTTAAATAAAATATAAATTATTATTGCTTGGTTTTTAAAACTTCCAAATTGTTTGTTGGTTGTTGCTTAGTTGCCAGTAACATGTTAATCAAATTTTGAAAGTAAAACAATTATGCAACAAATTTATTTCATTCTAAAAATCAAATATTCAAAAATAGGAAAAAAATGAATACATCATTAAATTTTTTCAGAAACAAAAACGATCTTGTTTTTTGACATTTCTAATCAATTTTTCTTTTGAAACAAAATTTTTTGTATTTCTGCGGTATTTCATCAACACTTTTCTTTTCACAAATTCTGACGTATCTGTAAATAATTTTTCGCAAGCGTTTCTCTTAAAAAATGTTCAAACAACAGAATTAAGTAATATTCAAATCTGTAAAACAAAAATTTCTTTGAATTTTTAATTTTAAAAATGGTTATCGGTTTGTTTAATAAAAGTTTAAAAAAAAAGGAATCACTCTCAAGAATTTTCATTTGACAAGATCCATAGAGCTGTTGCGTTAGCTGACATTAATTAAAAATTCCGTATTAAAAATCTTTATCAGTGAATATTAATTAAAAGTTTTTTTGGTATATAGTTTTGTTTAAATACAAAAAATAATTCAAATTTGAAAAAGGTTTGGGTGCAGGTTACAATTCGAAAAATATACAGATAAAAATTTAAATTTACTTTCAATGAAAACAATTTTTACACAAAATTTTTGAAAAATGTATTTGTTGATTTGAATACATAGATTTCAAGTTTTTCCGAGTATATTCATTGTCAAAACACATTTAAAAAACTTTTTATTAAATCAGTTGATCAACATATTTCATTAAAATTAAAAATTCAGAAATATTGAAATTTGATATTGCTGCGGAGCACTGTTTTAACATTTTTTAAAGCCAGCAAAAAACTTTTTACAAATGCGTCAGCCATTTGAAAAGAAAAGTGATGACGAAGTGCCTTAAAAAAAGTAGAAAAGAAAAATTGAACAAAAATTGTCAAAAAAATAGTTAGAATCATTCACAACATTTCAGTTCCCATTTTTAAATATTTGATTTCTTTAATAAAATAAATTTGTTGCAAAAGTATTTTAATGGTGGTATGGTACTTTTCAGAGTGATTTCAGATAATTTTTGAAGACTCAGATAATAAAATTTATTTCATTATTAATTAATTTTATAATAAAAAATTATTACCTTGGTAGAAAAAACTGCCATAATTTATTTTTTGACTTTTTCAAAAATAAAAAAACCGGCGAAATTAAATGTTCGATTTGTTCAAAACTAAGTTCATAAAAATGTACTGACCAAGTAAAATTTAGTACAAAAAACCCAAAAAACTTTAAATTAACTTTCAACGATAAAGATTTTAAACACGGAACTTTTAATGAATGAATTTTCATCACGTGGTTTTCTATCTTTTTTGACTTTTTTGGCCTATACATGATTGATTTCCAAATTATTTTTTTCGTAAAACAAATTGATTTACATTTCTTAAATTAAAAATTCAAAGAAATTTAAGTTATGCAAATTTCAATATCGCTGAGCAGCACAGTTTGGCGCTATCGAAAATTATTTAAAACACATGTCTCATTTTTTGAAAAAAGTGATGATGAAACATCGCAAAAAAACAAGACAGAATTTTGTTTCAACAGAAATAAGGGTGATCAAAAAAGCCTAAAAAAATGATTTTCTTTTCGAAAATTGTTTCTTTTAATTTTGCAATATTTTGTTGTCATACATTTTTTTGAAACTTTAATTTTTTAAACTTGCCTATTTTTGTTTTGGATTGTGAGATTAGTTTTTTCAGTGAAAATAGAAACTCATATTTTCAGTTGTTATTGAGAGGTGATGGCAACTCATTGACCTCTCATTTAAAAAGAGAAAGGGATTTTCCAGAAATCACGTGACCATGAGGGGGGAGGGATTATATGTTGTCGTCAAAAGGCTTTGATCTTTGGTCACAGTGGAAGGGACAGGTCTGAAAATCACGATTTTTTGGTCACGTGATTTCTGAACAATCCCAAAGCTATCTATTACATGGCATCAAAAAAAGTTAAAGATGAAATAAATTTAATACCAGAAACAATTTTGAACACAACTAAAGCACTCAATTTGGTTTTTTCAATATCAAAAAAAACCTAAATTCTTTATTTTTTTCCACTTCCAAGCGTCATTGAAAGAAGTGCAATTCTACCAGCAAAAAGTGCAAAATAAAAGAAAAGTTCAATTGATGAATTTTTATTAAATAAAGGATTGCCTTTTTCTGTCCAAGCTTAAATAAAAAAGAAACAAAAGTTTAAAAGTTTCAAAAAATTTTGTTTGTGTAAATAAAAAAAGTCTAGTTACTATTATAAGTGCTTCCATTTAATCCCGTTTTTTCATTTCAGTTCGTAATAAGAATAACTTTTTTAATTTTTAAATTATTTCACTGTAAATCACTGTTTACGTGCTAAAAAAAGTTCCTTCACATTTATTGTTTACAGGTAAAAATTAATACCTAAAAAACTTTAGCCTAGCACACAATTTCTTATTAATGATTTATCAAAACATGGATGTTCTCGAGTCCAAATTTTCGAGAATAATTGACTGCCAAATTACGTTTTTATAAAATACCTTCATTAAACTAATTGATTTACATTTTTGGAAATTAAAAATTCAAAGAAATATATCTTTTGCAAGTTTCGATATTCCTGTTTGGCAGCAAACATTTTAAACAAATGACAGCGTCTTATTTAAAAAAAGTGATGATGAAACACCGCAATAAAGAAATGGAAGTTTGTTCCAAAAGGAAAAAGGTGATCAATAAAGTTCATAAAAGAAGATTTTTTTATTAAAAATTATTTATTCGATTTTGCAACATGTTGTTTTCACACATTTTTGAATATTTAATTTTTATAAAATAACTGATTTTTTAAGCTTATATTTTATTTACAAACTCGGTTAGAGAGATTCATTTTTTAAGTTATAAAAATTAATAAGGTTAAAATTATTTTGGTATTAAACATTTACAAAATATAATTAAAAAACTATAACATACATTTAATATATTTTTTTCACATGCAAAAAAATGCCTAAATTGTTTATTTTTTTCCACTTCCAAGCGTCATTGAAAGAAGTGCAATTCCGCCAGCAAAAAGTGCAAAATAAAAGTAAAGTTCAATTGATGAATTTTTATTAAACAACGGATTGCCTTCTTCAGTTAATTGAGCAAACAAAGCTTTTGTTTCACCATCAAATTCATAGGTTTTTGAATCTTTAATAATATCTGCTCCAGTTTTTTTATGAAATTCCTCAAAATCGTAAATTGCAATAGCTTCTTGTTGAAAAGATTCCAAAACATCTGGAGTAAAATCGATTCCATTTTGGATAATGTCTTCTACCGTATCCTAAAAAATGATAGAGCGATATGTTAATTTTAAATAAGGTTGTTCATTTCCCTCTCCCGGGAAATTTCCCGGGAGATTTCCCGATTTTTTGCGGGAAATGGTTCTGATTTCCCGGGAAATCTACAGTAGTATTTTATGTTTTTACATTAAACATTTAAAAACGGGATAAATATGCATTAAAAACACTGTAAATAGTCAGAAATGATTAATTTGAGTATTTTACAGTCCTTTGATAGGTTATAAGGTTAATTTTGGTAAAATATTAGTGTAGCTTGGAATACTGTAGATCCGGGAAATTTCCCGCCATTTCCCGGGAATTTCCCGGGAAATGAACAACCCTAATTTTAAAGGTAATTATGATGACGCCATTGAAAAATATTTTGCAAATGGCGTTCCTAACATGGCAAATTTGCATAAAAAATCCTTCTAAAGGGAAGGTAATTTCTTGGTGGTATTTTTTTATGCGGATTACGAAAGTGCCAATGAAAAACTTTTCTATGGCGTCGAAATCGAGAGATCACAAAAATTTTTTAAAAATTTGAATAAATTCGTTAAAATTCTACACGTTTTATTCACGTTGATCTTAATTCTTGGGGTTCCTTACTCCAAAAAGCCCACATGGAACAAATATGCTAATTTTCAAAAATATTTGTATTCCATTTCGGATACAGCTTTTTTTTAATAGTATGTAAATTGATGAAGAAAAAGATGATCCCTCAGCTTTTTATATTTTCAAAGTGAGTCCTTTAGTTCAGTTTTAATATATTTGTTATAATTTAATTTCAACAGGATGAACCCGATTTACAAAAGTTTCCTGCCGTTATCCCCCCAAAACCATGTGATAAAGCAAAATTTGATAAATTCTTAAAAGATCTTCATGGAACGATCCCTCCTGCTGCTTACACAGAATTGTCTGAGTTTCCTGCGATTGTCGAAAAGTATCCCCCACCAGAAGATTTTGAAATTCTTTTGAATCGAATCAGAAGCAAAGTTATAACCAATGTAGCACCTGGTTTGGTAGAAGCAGAAGATATGGAAGATGTGGATAATAAAGAAATGGAAGCATTTCTGAATAATCCAGAAATTAACAAAATTTGGTTACAATCATCCTCTTTTCAAACTGGTGAACCAAGTCAAAGTAAAGAAACTCCTCAAAAGTCGAGAAAAAGAAAAGCTGTAACTCCCCAAACAGAAGCAGAAGCTCCAACATCATCGGCGCCTTCTTCTTCAAAAGCAAATAGACCAAAAAAAAATCCCACAAGAAAATCACTTGCTTCAACACCACTCGTCGTTCCAAAAGCAGGAAGACAACGACAAAGTCGCCAGCCACCTAAATCAAATTAAGAAATTTTGTTTTGCATTGGTAACCATTAACAAATAGTCTTTTACTGATATTTGATATCAATTTATTTTTTATGTTTTACAATACCAAACAAATTTTAAATGTTCATCGCTTTGTCATAAATCCTTTCTTTAACATTTTTTAAATCACTATTGATTCATATTTTTTAAAATCTTTTTTGTTCAATACTTTTATTGTATAACTCAGCATGATTATTTTCTTTTTCTTTGATCTTTAAAAGGTTTTATTATTAAACTCATCTCACAGATATTGTTTTCATTTTAACTTCTATTCAAATTGTTATTATTTATGTTTTTTATTACAAGTGTTTTAATTTTTTGTCGTAAAACAACATACGATAGCATGTGAAACAAATAATATCGAATCTTTATTGTTTTCCAACTTTTAATACTTTTATTATTCAAATTTTATCCACAATAAAAATTAAAACAAAAAAAAGTTGTTAAAAACAGAGAAAAAAAGAAAAAAAAGCAGTGAAAAAAAACTGCTTTATGATAAGAGCAATTTTTGTTGCTTCTTTGTGATTGCGCGTATGGCGGAGTGGTTGAACGTCAGTTTGAAGAACAAACTGTCGTGGGTTCGATTCCGCGTCGGGGAAAATTTTTAAAAAACAGAGAAAAAATGAGGAAAAAAAATCGTCGAAAAAATTTCCTCAAAAATGAGGAAAAAAAATCGTCGAAAAAATTTCCTCAAAAATGAGGAAGAAAAATCGTCGAAAAAATTTCCTCAAAATTGCAATTTGAAAAATTGCAAAATTTTGTCAAATTCTCCTCACATTTTAAAAAGTGAGGAAGTTTTAAGAAAAAATTTACTTTTTATTTTTCGTGAGGAAAATTTTTGTTTTTTTGCACGATTTTTGCGTTGACCAAAAATATTTTTATTGTATTCGTCATATATTATCCAAAATGGAATCGATTTTACTCCAGATGTTTTGGAATCTTTTCAACAAGAAGCTATTGCAATTTACGATTTTGAGGAATTTCATAAAAAAACTGGAGCAGATATTATTAAAGATTCAAAAACCTATGAATTTGATGGTGAAACAAAAGCTTTGTTTGCTCAATTAACTGAAGAAGGCAATCCGTTGTTTAATAAAAATTCATCAATTGAACTTTACTTTTATTTTGCACTTTTTGCTGGCGGAATTGCACTTCTTTCAATGACGCTTGGAAGTGGAAAAAAATAAACAATTTAGGCATTTTTTTGCATGTGAAAAAAATATATTAAATGTATGTTATAGTTTTTTAATTATATTTTGTAAATGTTTAATACCAAAATAATTTTAACCTTATTAATTTTTATAACTTAAAAAATGAATCTCTCTAACCGAGTTTGTAAATAAAATATAAGCTTAAAAAATCAGTTATTTTATAAAAATTAAATATTCAAAAATGTGTGAAAACAACATGTTGCAAAATCGAATAAATAATTTTTAATAAAAAAATCTTCTTTTATGAACTTTATTGATCACCTTTTTCCTTTTGGAACAAACTTCCATTTCTTTATTGCGGTGTTTCATCATCACTTTTTTTAAATAAGACGCTGTCATTTGTTTAAAATGTTTGCTGCCAAACAGGAATATCGAAACTTGCAAAAGACATATTTCTTTGAATTTTTAATTTCCAAAAATGTAAATCAATTAGTTTAATGAAGGTATTTTATAAAAACGTAATTTGGCAGTCAATTATTCTCGAAAATTTGGACTCGAGAACATCCATGTTTTGATAAATCATTAATAAGAAATTGTGTGCTAGGCTAAAGTTTTTTAGGTATTAATTTTTACCTGTAAACAATAAATGTGAAGGAACTTTTTTTAGCACGTAAACAGTGATTTACAGTGAAATAATTTAAAAATTAAAAAAGTTATTCTTATTACGAACTGAAATGAAAAAACGGGATTAAATGGAAGCACTTATAATAGTAACTAGACTTTTTTTATTTACACAAACAAAATTTTTTGAAACTTTTAAACTTTTGTTTCTTTTTTATTTAAGCTTGGACAGAAAAAGGCAATCCTTTATTTAATAAAAATTCATCAATTGAACTTTTCTTTTATTTTGCACTTTTTGCTGGTAGAATTGCACTTCTTTCAATGACGCTTGGAAGTGGAAAAAAATAAAGAATTTAGGTTTTTTTTGATATTGAAAAAACCAAATTGAGTGCTTTAGTTGTGTTCAAAATTGTTTCTGGTATTAAATTTATTTCATCTTTAACTTTTTTTGATGCCATGTAATAGATAGCTTTGGGATTGTTCAGAAATCACGTGACCAAAAAATCGTGATTTTCAGACCTGTCCCTTCCACTGTGACCAAAGATCAAAGCCTTTTGACGACAACATATAATCCCTCCCCCCTCATGGTCACGTGATTTCTGGAAAATCCCTTTCTCTTTTTAAATGAGAGGTCAATGAGTTGCCATCACCTCTCAATAACAACTGAAAATATGAGTTTCTATTTTCACTGAAAAAACTAATCTCACAATCCAAAACAAAAATAGGCAAGTTTAAAAAATTAAAGTTTCAAAAAAATGTATGACAACAAAATATTGCAAAATTAAAAGAAACAATTTTCGAAAAGAAAATCATTTTTTTAGGCTTTTTTGATCACCCTTATTTCTGTTGAAACAAAATTCTGTCTTGTTTTTTTGCGATGTTTCATCATCACTTTTTTCAAAAAATGAGACATGTGTTTTAAATAATTTTCGATAGCGCCAAACTGTGCTGCTCAGCGATATTGAAATTTGCATAACTTAAATTTCTTTGAATTTTTAATTTAAGAAATGTAAATCAATTTGTTTTACGAAAAAAATAATTTGGAAATCAATCATGTATAGGCCAAAAAAGTCAAAAAAGATAGAAAACCACGTGATGAAAATTCATTCATTAAAAGTTCCTTGTTTAAAATCTTTATCGTTGAAAGTTAATTTAAAGTTTTTTTGGTATTTTGTACTATTCCTTACCTGTAAAAAGTTAGTACATTTTTTATGAACTTTTTTTTGAAAAAATCAAACATATAATTTCGCCCGTTTTTTCTAGCGAGGTAATGATTTAAAATTATAAAATTAATTAATTATGAAATAAATGTTATCTCGGTCTTCAAAACATATCTGAAATCACATTTAACAAGTGTCATAATTTCAAATTTAAATACTTTTGCATCAAATTTATTTTATTTAAAGAATCAAACAAATATTCAATAATAGAGACTGAAATGTATATTTAAATGATTCTTGCAAGGATAATCTATCTGGTTTTTGAAATTTTTTGATCGATTTTTCTTTTCTACTTTTTTTACGGCATTTCATCATCACTTTTCTTTTCAAATGGCTGACATATTTGGTAAAAAAGGTTTTTGCTGGCTTTTTCTTTAAAAAATGTTCGAATAGTGCAGCAAGATTAAAACTTGTAAAACTTAAATTTCTTTGAATTTTTAATTTAAAAAAATATGTTGATCAACTGATTCAAAAACAATTATTTAAAAGTTTTTATGGCAACGAATATATTCAAAAAAGCAAGCATCGGATTTGAAAAACAAAACATTATTCAAAGATTCCGAGCTAAGTTTTTTTGTTGAAAGTTCATTTAAATTTTTAGTGGCATACTTTACTAATTATTACCTGCACCAAAACATTTTTTCAAATTTGAATCATTTTTTGTATTTAAAATGTGGTGAATTACAGTTTTAATGATTCTAAGAAAAATAGTAACTAGACTTTTTTTATTTACACAAACAAATTTTTTTGAAACTTTTAAACTTTTGTTTTTTTTATTTAAGCTTGGACAGAAAAAGGCCATCTTTTATTTAATAAAATTCATCTGTCGAACTTTTCTTTTATTTTGCACTTTTTGCAGGTAAAATTGCACTTCTTTCAATGACACTTGGAAATGGAAAATATAAATTGAATTTGTAAGATAATTTCTTGATTAAACTTGTAAATGTTCAATTTTTGGTAATAAAATGCTTTATGCCCTTTTAAGGTTTTTGGTGTAATTTAAAAACTGAATTTCGATCCAGTTTTAAAAAATATATTCCAAAAAACTGATATTCCTACAAATTAAATTTTCAAACAATAAATGGCAACAAAATGTTTGCAATCAATAAATATTTTTCAAGAAGAAAATCATCTTTTAAAGATGTTTCTGATCCGTATTTTTCTTTTGAAACATAATTCTTCATTTTCTTTGTTGCGATATTTCATCATCACTTTTTTGTCAAAAAAATGCAGACATGTGTGTTTAAAATAATTTTTGCTAGTGCCAAACAAAGATGCTCAGCAATAATAAAATTTTTAAAATATAAATTTCTTTAAATTTTTTAATAATTTTAAAAAAACAGTTTGTTTAAAAACGGTAATAAATAAAAAGGAATCACTCTCAAAAATTTGCTTTCACCTATCTTTAATCACCTCATCAATAAAGAATTCCGTGTAAAAAATCTTTATCGTATAAATTAAATTTAAATTTTTGTTGGTAAATTTTTACTAATCTTTACCTGTTAAAGGTTAGTATGTTTTTGATGAATTTATTTTTAAACAAATCAAACATTAAATTTTGATCAGCTTTTTTCTACAAGTAAACCACTGTTGAGATGGTAGGATTTAAATAAAATATAAATTATTATTGCTTGGTTTTTAAAACTTCCAAATTGTTTGTTTGTTGTTGCTTAGTTGTCAGTAACATGTTATACAAGTTTTGAAAGTAAAACAATTATGCAACAAATTTATTTCATTCTAAAAATCAAATATTCAAAAATAGGAAAAAAAATGAATACATCATTAAATTTTTTCAGAAACAAAAACGATCTTGTTTTTTGACATTTCTAATCAATTTCTTTTTTTGAAAGATAATTCTTTGGTTTTCTGCGGCATTTCATCAACACTTTTCTTTTCACAAATGTTGATCTATTTGTAAAAAGTTTTTTTAAGGAGTTTTTCTTTAAAAAAATGTTCAAACAACAGAATTAAGTAATATTCGAATCTGTAAAACAAAAATTTCTTTGAATTTTTAATTTTAAAAATGGTTATCGTTTTGTTTAATAAAAGTTTAAAAAAAAAGGAATCACTCTCAAGAATTTTCGTGATTCATGGAGTTTTTCGTTCGCTGACATTAATTAAAAATTCTGTGTTAAAAATCTTTATCAGTGAATATTAATTAAAAGTTTTTTTGATATATAGTTTTGTTTCTTATCTGTAAAACGTCTGTATATTTTTTTATGAACTATTTTCTAGCAAGTAAACGACTGTTGAGAGGATAGGATTGATATAAAAAATTAATTAATATTGATTGATATGGAGGAGCCGTATTGTATGCTGTTTGTTATTTAGTTGGTATTAACATGTTAATAAAATTTCGAAAAAAACCTTTTTTTTCAACAAATTAATTTCATTCTAAAAATCAAATATTCAAAAATGGGGACTAAAATTAACAGCAAAATGATTTTTGCAAGAAAAAACTATCTTGTTTAAGACATTTTTCAATTTCTTTTTTTGAAAAATAATTCTTTGTTTTTCTGCGGCCATGTCCCGTTTTTGGCAAAATTTTTCTGATCGCCAGCCAGCCGACTGAAAAAAAGTAAGAGCAGTTGTGAGTGCGCTTGGCTCTCGTGCAACAAGGGAAAGCGCGAGCAGGTTCGAGTTCGGCCCGGGGTTTAAAAATTTTTAAAATCAAACATTATTTCATTAGATTAGTAAATTTACTGATTTTTGCTATTATTTTTGCTTTTAAATGTTTTTTTGCTTTCAATTTTATGATTTTTATTTGAACAATTTTTCTAAACTCTTTCTTCGACAAATGTAATCATTGTTACAATGTAATGAATTATTAAAATCTTTCCCATTTTATATCTTTTAAACAGTGTTAAAAAAGTAAAACTTTATGCAAGTCAAACTCAAATGAGAAATTGATTCATTATGTTTTAATGGTAATTGAACCTGTGATGAAATGTCTGATTGCTCAAATGCTAAAGAAATTACAGCAACAACAGCAGAAACTTCAAAGAATTTTTCAATGTTTGATTTTGCAAAATCTATTTTTCCTTCTTCACCAACAACAAATGAAGTAAGAAATCTCAGATCCACTTCGAGCAATCTCTGATTTACTTTCATCTCATCACACACTAAATGCCGCGGCATTTCATCATCACATTTTTTTCAAAAAAGTTGATGTATTTGTAAAAGATTTTTCGCTGCCTTTTTTCATTAAAAAATGTTTAAACTACACTATATTATTAAAAATTCAAATCAAATTTGTGAAATTCAAATTTCTTTGAATTTTTAATTCTAAAAAAGTTTATCAGATTGTTTAAAAAAGGTTATAAATTAAAAGGAATCACTCACAAAAATTTGAATTTGACAAGACTGCAAGGAGTCATATGACATTAATTAAAAATTCTGTGTTAAAAATCTTTATCAGCGAATGTTAATTAAATTTTTTTGGCATTTCTTATTGATCCTTATCTGTAAAAGGTCTGTTAATTTTTGATGACCTTATTTTTGGACAAATCAAACAATTAATTTTGCATAGATGTTTTTTTGGCAAGTAAACAGTGATTTACAGCGAATGATTTAAAATGAAGGATGATTGTTATATTAGCGGTTGTATAGTTATATCATTTTGAACATTAAAATGTCAATAAAATTTTGAAAGAAAAACAATTTTGCAACAAATTTATTTTATTCTAAAAATCAAATATTCAAAAATGGGGCTAAAATTAATACATAAATGATTTTTGCAAGAAAAAACTATCTTGTTTTTGACAGTTTTTAATCTCATTTTTGAAACATAATTAGGGACGAGCAAGCAATTTTTTTTTGCAAAAAAAAGTCGTTTTTTTTGTCCACGAAAAAAATCAAAAGAAAAGGGCCGCCAGCTGCTGCGTCTCTTTGTCCGAGTGTGATGCGGCGGTCGCGCTCAAAACAGACATGCGCGGATCGACTGCGCTCTGCGACAAAAAAATTCTTTTAGTTGCATTAGCTTTAAATTGCAATAAAAAAACATTAAAAAATATATTTAAAAAATATTGGAGCATTTTTATGTTTAAAAAATAATTACAATTATAAATTTCTATGGTCATTGTGATTTTGTGGTATTGTGTTTTAGTAATTTTTTATTATTTCCAGATGTCAGCTGTGGAAACAGCTTTTTTTGAGTTTTATATTTCTTAATATACTATGAATCTGTTCACTTTTTTTTACTACCGGAACTACTATTGACGCCACAATTTGGTCACAGGAGTGTCATGGCGCCTCCTTGAAACTTGAAAAAAGTACAAAAAATGCCGAAAGTTTATGGCAAAAAATGCATTTTTTTCCGGTTTTAAGAAAATATTTGCCAGATTATAGCTTTATTTATGTTTGTGTTTACAGTAAACTTTACTCTTATATTTTTGTTGATAAAAATGAATAATCTAACAAAGCCGTTAATTAGAGTTTAGGAGTTGTTTTGGATAAAAGATTTAGATCAAACAAAAATGATGTCGATAAAAAGGCAGAATTAGTTAAATCAAGAAAAGAAAAAGAAGCGTACATTAAGGTACAAAAATATGGAGGAGTATGGAAAACTGGTGATTCCATGATTACTGCTTTAGAATCATTTGGCACCGAATCAGAAAAGAAAACGGCTGTTATTGATAATCTTCGTTACCATAAACTTGTTTTAAAAACTCAACAATCCAAGCTTTTCACATATCAGCTAATGGTAAGCCTAAAACTCTCGATGTTCTTTCTCTTTGGGGTTAGGGGCCGAAACACTAATTTTAATTTCTTTTTAATTATCTAAAACATTTTTTTCATTTTCCTTCTAAATTTTAAAGATAATTTGAGAGCTTTGATTACACTTGCACAAGAAATGCGTATTGAAGAGAGTGATGATGATAATGAATATTATAACTAATGATGATAATAAATTTTTAAAAATAAAATTAAAAACAATTAACAATTCAATTATATTATTTATTTCAATGTTTGATTTGCAAATAAATACTTCTACCAAAATTAAGCTACTTACATTAAATTTTACAAAAAAATTTTACACGTCAAAGTTTATTTTACATTGAAATTAATTCAGGAAAAACCTTCAACTATTTAAAATGTGTAAGGAAAACATAATAATGCTTGAAATATTTTATTTTTATTATTTTTATTTAAAAAATATTCGACCATAAAGATGCTCCAATATTTTTTAAATATATATTTTTTAATGTTTTTTATTGCAATTTAAAGCTAATGCAACTAAAAGAATTTTTTTGTCGCAGAGCGCAGTCGATCCGCGCATGTCTGTTTTGAGCGCGACCGCCGCATCACACTCGGACAAAGAGACGCAGCAGCTGGCGGCCCTTTTCTTTTGATTTTTTTCGTGGACAGAAAAAGCAAAAATGCTCGCCGGAGCATCAGAAGAAATTTTAACGCATCTGAATTTAAACAAAAAATATTTTCACCATCGGATTCAGAAGATATGAAACTATATGACTGTATAAAAATATTTTAAAAAAAACGAAATTCATTTTTTGCTTGCACGTCCCTAAACATAATTTTTTGTTTTTCAGCGGCAATTCATCATCACCTTTCTTTCAAAATGTTTACGTTTCTATAATAATTTTTCGTTGGTTTTTCTCTTTAAAAAATGTTCTAACAATCAGCAAGCTTGAAAAATTTTTAAACATAAACTTTTTGGAATTTTAAATTTACATATGTGTTAATCAATTTGTTAAATATAGGTTTTTTAAAAGTAGTAATTTAATAATAAATAAGTCCCATAATTTTAATTGCTTTCTCTTGTCATAAATAAACTATTCCTTGTTAAAAATCTTTGCCGTTTAAGGTTAATTAAAAATTCTTTTGGTGTGATTCAACGGATACTGTGATTTGTATTATGTTGATGTACTCATTTTTGGACAAATCAAACATATAAATTTTACCTTGGGATTTTTTGGCAAGCAAACAGTGGTTGACAGAGAAAAATTAAAATTATAAAATTTATTATTAATGAATATTACGTTTAAGATCAAAATTAGAAATGAAAACTCTTTTTGCATGCTGTTTGTTGTAACAAACTTTTTTTCATTCTAAAAATCAATATTTAAAAATGGGAACTAAAATTAATATGTAAATGATTTTTGCAAGGAAAAACGATCTAGTTTTTCAGACATTTTTTGATCTTCTTTTTTTGAAAAATAATTCTTTGTTTTTCATCACCACTTTTTTTAGAATGCTGACGTAATTGTAACAAGTTTTTCGATGGCTTGTTCATAAAAAAATGTTTAAACCCTGCTCAAAAAAAAATGCACCATACAATGATGCTCTGCAATAATAAAACTTTTTAAAAAAATTTCTTTGAATTTTTAATTTTTATAAAGATTTCAAGTTTATTGTAAAAAAGTAATAAATAAGAAGGAAGAACTCACAAAAATTTGATTTAAGCAATATTATTTGCAACATAATTAAACAATTCTGCATTAAAAATTTTTATCGGTGAAAGTTTTTTTAACAATTTTTGGTATTTTGTATAATTTTTTACCTTCACAAAGTCTGTATATCTGTGATGAACTTATTTTTGTACATATCAAACATTAAATTTTGCCCAGCTTTTATCTAGCAAGTAAACTCCAAATAATTAAAATTGTTAATCAACGAAGTGTACAAATTTAATATTGATGTGATTTTGATTAAGGCAAGTATTTTTGGGATATCTGTTTGACAGAAATAGGAAATTATATCTTCCGTTTGCCTTATCGATATTATTTGTGTTAAATTCATATTTACAATCATTACAAGCATTTCAGATCAATATCTTCATTTAACAAGAATAATGGATGAAGAAATGGTTACTCCGGATACTTCCTCTTACGATGCTTTTGGTCTTGATGCTCCGATTTTGGTCGCTTCTCCACAACAAATGACTAAGGAAAGAATTCATTGGCCTGGTGAACCTGCTATCAAACAATCTTTCCCTCTTCCAAAATCCATCATATACTACATTGCTATGAATCCTTTGTCGGCTAAAGGTTATCTCAAATTGGTTGAATCTTGTAAATACTTCTTCGAAACGAATCCCATTATTGTTGCATTTCGGGTTCATGGTGATTCAAAAATGTGTTCAAAGACTTTTAATGAATGTAAAAAGAACGAAGGAAAATGTTGTGTTAATTATGATATTAACAAACTTTCATCAAAAATTTGGCTTACTGAAGAACTTATTCTGGATGTACAAACGATTCCAAATATTCATTCTATGCTTTGCTCCAAGATTTATAGAACCGAAATTCGTAGACTTAGTTTGGTTGATACCGTTGTTACCTTGGATAATTTCAAGATTTTGGTTTCTTCAGTTAAATTTTTGTATATCAATAATGTTGAAATTATCAAAAATGATGAAAGTGTTGTTTCAATTGATGAAGTTCTTGAATATTTTCCAAAACTTAAAAATTTCTGTTTGTAAGTTAAAAATTTGTTCTTTTTAAAAAAAATTATTTCTGTTTTAATTTAGTTGCTTCAGTGATGTCGAATCAACTTCAACAATTAAAAGTATGGCAAAACTGAATTATTTTGGGCATCTTGAATTACTTGTATTGTTTCATATTCCCGAAATTTTAACTGTTGATAATCTTTCTAATTTTATGAGTGTATGTCTAAGAAAATGTTAATTTTTCCTTCATACTTTTAATTTTTAGGCTCACGAAGAAATGATCGTTTTCCTTGATTTTGTAGTGCTCTTTCTGAAGATTATGAACAGCAATTGGATGACTTGGTCAATACTATTTTTAAACTTGAAATTCCTAATCGACTTATATCTTATGAATCACAAGATGAAGACAAGTTAAAAATTATGGAGAATCGTATGGAACCAATTTTGGAAATGCAATAATTGAAATAAGATTATCATGAAAAATATTTTTTTTACTTCATGTTTTATTATTGATTATCTATCATGTAGAGTTTTATTTTTATCTGATAATAAATTTTTTTCCTTCAGTTTGTAAATAAGCCTATAAAAATAATTCGTTGAATTTCTTTGTGATCTTATGAGTTTATTAAGTGAATAAATGTGCTTGGTTTCTAATTGAGTTCGAGGATTGGAAAAATTTACTATTTTTATAATTTTTAAATATTTACGACGAAAAATTCATTGAAAACAATTTTTAAGATTTTAAAAACATAAAATTGTATCAAGTAAATGAATATCGTCCAAATATCTAATAGAAATATAAACTTTTTTGAACAAAAAACATTTATTATATCACATAAACATACAATTTCGAATAAAAATTAATTCATAAACCATTTGAACAACAAAATTATTCATCAACAACATCATTATTAGCATAACCAACATCCGGATCAACATCACCACCATCATAACCAACATCAACAAAATTATCACCATCAAAGCCAATAGCACCACCAATAAGATCATCATCAGAACTAATATAAGCAACTTCATATTCAATAACTTCAACAATTTTATCAGCAGCAGCATCAGCAGCAGATTGACCTTCTTCTTCTTCTTCATCAGGCATCATTGAAACAGAAGCAAAGAATTTAAGAGGATGTTCTTCCATTTGACGACGTTCTTCAAGAGTATAGTCATCAATGATTCCAAGGTATTCTTGAATATCAGCAACAGAAAAAGTCTCAAATTTTTTCAAAAGATCGTCTCCGGAAGCTTGAAGAAATCTTTCAAAATCAAGAAAATCAGCTTTCCATAAAATATCTTTGAATTCTTCATCAGGCATATCATCAAAGAGAGCATTAATAAATGCTCCATCTGTGTCTTCAAGAGTAGCAGTAGAAGGAAAATGATTGTGAACAGAGCTGTGCGATACCCGAGACTCAGATAGACGATACCGAGACTCGAGACTCGATACCTTAAAAAATTCACCCGATACCGAGACCCGAGACCCGATACTTGAAAATAAATAACCCAATACCGAGACTCGAGACCCGATACCCTGAAAAATTTACCCGAGACCGAGACTCGAGACCGTAATTCAAACTTTTAATTTTTTTTGGCAAATTTTTTGGCTATAAATTAACACAATAAAAGTTGTTTAAAAAAAAGAAAGTAAATTCTACATACAAAATTTCAAAAACAAAGCATAAAACCTACTGTTTTTGAACAAGTCTCGGGTAAAAAAATGGCCGAGACCGAGACTCGAGACCCGATACCGAAACAATATTTGTCGAGACCGAGACCCGATACCTTAAAAAGTTCACCCGAGACCGAGACTCGAGACCGATACCCGAGACTCGATACCGAGACTCCGAGACGAGACCTTGGTATCCCACAGCCCTGATTGTGAAGCTTTACAAAAATTTCAATTTGAACTTTAGACATTGAAACATCAACAGTATTATCCGTGACATTATTGACATAAAAGACTACAAGCATTTATCATTAATTGAGATACTTCGACGGCATATTCAGGATCAATGGTTGAACGAAGGAATGTCTTTCGAGCATTAATTTGTTCAGATCCAGCAGCAATTTGTTCAGACATCTTTAAGAATAGACTTTGATGATTATCAGCTAGAAAAGAAAAAATACTGTTAGAAGAATACAAAAATATATAACAAAAATAGCAACAGTAATCAAACTGTTAAACTTGAAAAAAATTAAATATTTAACAACAAAAATTATTCTTTATTCAACAACACTGGTATAAAAACAAATATATCAATATAATAAATTAAAAGATTTCAATGTTTTTTTTACAATCCTTAATATGACAGCGACATCGACGTTGATTAATATTTCGAAAATAAACAATTTCACATTTATTATACCCATTTGTAAGAACCGAATCAACCATTTGATCAAGACGTGTTTCATATTCTTGAAGATCATTGATAAAAGCCAAATAGATATTGATATTAGGTACCTAGATTTTACACTCGTCAATTATTAAAATTAATAAAAAAACACATACCATGGCAAGAAAAAATCTAACATCAAGAGGATCAATTTCATATGAGATTTTGAAGATATTTATTTCCACTAGATCTTGAAGGACTTTATGACCATCCGTTGACTTAAAAAACTGGTTTGAGATTTCAGCATTCATCACACTAAATAATAAAAATTAAAATATTCTAACACACGGAAACCCACAAATGAATCTCTTCGAGTTTAGGTGACAAAAGCAAAAGACAAAAAAAATTGATACAAAAAAAAAAAAAATGACAAAAAAATATTGATACAAGGGTGATTTTGTTACCAGTAACATTAACAAGTCGAGATTCATCAAAGATCAATTCTGTAGCAGCAACAGAGAAAAACATGAATAAATCATTGCTTACAACTGAATAAAGAACGAGGAGAGCACGATTATCAGTCTTATAGAATTTGCAAGTTAACCAAGTAATTTCTTCAACATCCTTCAACCAACATAAACGGATTTCTTCAACAGGCCATAAACGGAAAAAAGCATGTGCAATTCTTTTTAATGTAACACAACATCGAGAAGTATGATCATCAACAATATGACACATAACAACAATAAGTTCAATATTAGTATCTTTACTGAAGCGAAGATGAGGAACAAGTAATACAGGATTCTTTTCAAAATTCTAACAAGTTTAGAATAAACACCAGGAGATTTGACATTTTTTACCATGTACAATAAAAATTTTTCGGGTACATTACATGCTTGTTTAGAAGCAGTAATTTCAGGCCAATGTGGAAGCGGTCGACTTTGAAACATATTCTTCAAATTCTGATAATAGTTTATAGTTGAGAGGTTCTTTGTTACCTAAATATAGTAAAAAAGATTATGTCGCGATTACATATATATCAAATAAACCAGAAATGACAAGATTAACAAGATATTGTTTAATTGGGTTTATAAATTCTGAGTTAATATGAAAAAAAAGAATCATTTAAAAAAATTGTATCAACAAAAGGCGTTAATCTTAGAGTAATTTAATAAAATAAATCAATAAATAAAAAAACAACGAAATAAAATTCTTTAAATCTACAGCTATTTTTTTTTGTAGAAGATGGAAAAAAATCTGATGTTCGTGTCGTGCATTTTTTCGCGCTAAGATCATAGAAATTTTTTATATAAAAAGTTTGAGGTTCGTGTCGTTAATTTTACAAAAATATATATTAAAAACGATAATTTTTATTAATTAACATGAAGAACATGGCAACATAACTGCTACAGAGATCTGTAATCGACCAATCAAAAGAAATAAAAGTTATTAAAAAATATTGGACAAAGATGAATAGGGATTGGATCAAGCATGGCCGCGGGCCCTCTCGGCCCGTCATAAAATAAACGGGCTGGACGGGCCGGGCCAAAAATTTCAGGCCCTCAGACCCTATACAAAAAGTTCAAAATACGATTTTCTCTAAAATTATTGTTAGGAAAAGTCATTTTTACCCATAAAAAAATTATTGTTAAGAAAAGTCATTTTTAATCGGCCCGCCAAGGCCCGGGACTTACGGGCCGAAAAGCAAACGGCCCTGCCCGGGCCTTCAAAAAGTGGACCCGAAGCCATGCTTAGATTGGATTAATATAAATGGAAAATTTATTCATGGCACATAATCAGAGAGACACACACGAGAAACAAAAAAATCAATACAATAGTAATTTAATGTTTATTAGGATCAAATGATTTATCAACATAAAAATTTGGAATTTCAAATTCATCTTTTGGAGCTCCATCTCTATTACGAAAAGAAATCATTAACCAAGTTTTGGCCGCAATTTTGATATAATATTTGATTGATTTAATCTTCTCATCATAATCATAATATTCAAATAATCTGTTTGTAGCATAACATTGTGGTTCCTGAAGTTGTTGTTTGAGAAAATGAATCATTCGAAATTGAATATAAACAAGCTTCTTATAATCTTCGGATCCTTCTGATGAGGCCAACCATGTACCAATACTATTACCACAAGATTGCAAATCTTTTAAACTTTCACCAAATGAATCCATCATCCACATATTTCTTAAAGATTGAGATACTTCAGGATATTGAATGACAAAAGAGAGATCATTATAATGATTAATAATTCCATGAAGAATACCGTGCTTAATATTGCCAATATGAAGCCAAAACTGTAAAAAAGATGTTTTTAAACATTTTAAAATTAAATTTCAATAAAAATATTCCAATTATCTAACCTTTGTTGATGTATCACGAAAATTGAAATGATCAACATAATAAAGTCCTTGAAGTGATGTTCACTCATTGACTCCTTCATCAGGATCAGTATAGTAATACCAATGCTACGAAAATTAAGTAAAAATCTATTATGGTAGGCTATTTAACTTACTTAAACATTAAAACCATTTTGAATATCTTTTCTGATAAAATCTTCGTTGATTAACTTAAAATTTAAGATTCTTATAAATCACCGGAATAATATAATACAAACCATTCGAATCATTTCTTTTTCATCTTCTGTAAAATCATAAACTCTGAGATCAATTTTTGCTGGATCAGTTGGATAATAAAGACCTTCTTCTTTTTAGATTGTCGCGAAATATCGCCACATATTCTTCGGTGTTTATCGTAATTTAATTCTTCGGAAACTAAAGTTGAAAACAAAATCTTCGTATTCTAAAAAATGAAGTAAATTGATTTCAACGTATAAAAAATTAAAATTGGAGAATAAAAATAAGAAACAAGGCCACTAATTTAGAACCTTTTAGAAAGTTCAACAAAAGTATGAAAAACAAAGAAGAACTTTCTTTTCATCATCCATGTAATATCATAATTTCGGGATCGACTGGTTAATACCCTTTGAAAAATAATTCTTAGTTGTTTTTGCGACATTTCATCATCACTTTTCTTTTCACAAACACTGACGATTTTTAAAAATTTTTTCGCCAACTTTTCTAATATCTGTTTGCTTTTTAATAATAAATAAAGTAATTTTACAATAAATCACTCTCAAAATTTTGCAATCCACTAGACTGGTGATTACTCTTTCTCGTATCATTTATTAATTAACTAATTCCATGTTATAAATCTTACTGTAGAAAGTTAATTTAACTTTTTTTAAGGTTTTTTTGTATTTATTTTTGCTTGTAAAAAGTTTATTTATTTTAGATTAACTTAATTTTGAGCAAATTAAATTATAAATTTTGTCCAGATGTTTTCTGGCTCGTAAACAATGATTTGTAAGAATGAATGATTAAAAATTTTTAAATTTTTAATTAATGAATATTTTGAGGCTCTTTGAAGATCGACATTAATCACATTAATATGTCAATCAAAATTTGAAATGAATATAATTTTGTAACGAACTTATTTCATTTTAAACATCAAATATTCAAAAATAGGAACTAAAATGGATACGTAATAATTTTTTCAAGGAAAAACTATCTAGTCCTTTGACAATTTTCAATCGATTGTCTTTTTTAAAACTTAATTCTTTGTTTTACTGCGGCATTTCATCATCACTTTTCTTTTCAGAAATTGACCAACAGAAATACAAAGTCGATAAGAAGCTGCAACATTTATATCAGAAGTTCTGAAGATTATTTATACGTATATAATTTAGTTTTAAAAATAATATATCCTTACGGCTGTTGAAGATGTTTAAGATTTTTTCGGTAATGCAATAAAGGCAATAATCTTTCTTGTTTGATTCTATCCTTTTGTTCTTCTACTTCCCAAAAATCATTTTCTTCTTTCTCTAAAGCTTCAGTTCAAACTGTATCAGATTCACTGAAAGTAATTTTAATCGTTTTAAAATATGATAACAATAATTTTTAGTGTTTTATAATTTTACTTCCTTAATCTTTGCTTTCGTAGCCATTTTATCAGTTAATCCACTATGAACTGGTTGACGAAATTTAGGAGTTGATAAAGTTCCAACATTTTCAATATTGTCATCGGAATTTAGAGTGATTGGTGGATATACAGGTTTTTAAGCCCAAAAACCAAATTTTGAAAGTAGAACAATTATGCAACAAAATTTGTTTCCTTCTGAAAATCAAATATTCAAAAATAGGAACTAAAATGAATACGTAAATAATTTTTGCAAGGAAAAACGATCTAGTTTTTTGACATTTTTGGTCAATTTTCACTTTTGAAAAATAATTCTTTGTTTTTCTGCGGCATTTCATCATCACTTTTCTTTTCACAAATGTTGATGTATCTGAAAAAAGTGTTTCGTTGGTTTTTCTCTTAAAAAATGTTCAAATACTGCTTTCTTCCTAGCAAAATTGATAAGTGTTAACAGAATAAAAAAGCAAAATTTTAACAATTTTATTCACAAAACAAAACAAAATTACTTCGTTGCAACAATTACTTACCATAAAATGTTCAATTTTTTTAAAAATCAAATATTCAAGTTTTTGCAATTTTAATATTTGCTGATTAAAAATATTTTTCTAAAAAAATCATCAAAAAATATAAAGGCATTATTTCTTCATTAACTTTAAAAAAAGGAAGATGACCAATAAAAATTTCAATAAAGTAATCGATGTTGCTTCTCTCAAAAATTTATTTTGTTTCAACACATTTTTGGATATTTACATAAACTAACAATATTTTCATAATTTATTTAAATTTTTATAAATGTTGTGGTTTTAATTCACTAGTTGCCATATTTGAACGACAAAAAATATGAATTCTATTTTTAATTTAAAAACCTAATCTCATAATCCATATTTAACAAAAAAATTAAATTTTCAAAAAATGTATGACAACAAAATAGTGCAAAATCAAAAGAAACAATCTTTGAAAAGGAAATCATTTTTTTAGACTTTTTTGATCGCTTTTTTTTCTGTTGAAACAAAATTTTGTCTTGTTTTTTTGCGGTGTTTCATCATCACTTTAATTCTTATAAAAAAATGCACACATGTGTTTGAAAAATTTTTGCTAGCGCTAAACAATGTTGCACAGCGATATTGAAATTTGCAAAACTAAAAATTTCTTTGAACTTTTTATTTATTTAAATGTAAAAAGAAATTGGTTTCAAGAAAAAAATAATTTGAAATTTTTTGTATCAAAAGATTGCATGTGGCTAAAGAAATTATTAATTAAAAATTTTGTATTAAAATCTTTTTAGTTAAAAGTTAAGTTAAAGTTTTTTGGGTATTATTTTTAACCTGCACAATGTCAGTAAATTTTTCATGTATTTATTTTTGATGAAATCAAATATTTCATCAATAATAAGTACACCGTTTTTTCTAGCAATGTAATGACTTCAAATTAAAAAGTTAATTAATTATGAAATAAATGTTATCCTCAACCTTTAAAAAACGTTTAAAAATCGCATTCGGAATCAGGAGTCAAAAAATGTCAAAATTTGAAATTATACTTTTGAATCAAATTTATTTTGTTTAAATAATTTAATATTCAAAAACGGGGACTGAAATGTATATGTAAATAATTCTTCCACAAAAAAACTATTTTGTTTTTGACATTTTTTGATCAATTTTTCTCTTCTACTTTTCTTACGTTATTTCATCATCCCTTCTTTCAAAATGCTGACGTATTTGTGGAAAGTTTTTTGCTGGCTTTTTCTTAAAAAAACTTTCAACAGTGCACCTCAGCAAGATCAAAACTTGTAAAACTTAAATTTCTTTGAATATTTTATTTAAGAAAATGTGGTGGAACTATTGATCAACTGATTTAATAAAAAGTTTTTTAAAAGTGTTTTGACTATAATGAATTGTTGAAGCTATTGGTTATTCCGGTAATTATTGCTATGACTCACTCTCAAAAACTTCATTCTTTGGATTGCTGAACCAAAAGAAAACATTATACAAGAATTCCACGTTAAGTTTTTTCGTTGAAAGTTATGTTAGATTTTTATTGGTAAATTTTACAAATAGTCACCTTCGCAAAACATTTTTTCAAATTTTTTGTATTTAAAAATGTGGTGAATCATTCACCGTGAATGATAGTTTCAATGATTTTAAGATACAGTAAGCATTCATAAATATTGGCACAAAATGTTCTTTCACCAGAACTTTTTTTCAAGTAGTGGGACCTTTATGAAGCCCAACTATATTTTGAAGCTCTATCTGTGTGCCATCCATAAAGCACAACTTTGTACCCTGAAGGTCTTTACACGAAAAGTTTCGAATTTTTTTAAAAATCGATGTTCAAAATTCTTGTCACAAACTTTTTTTTATTTGAAAAAATTATTTTTTTACCTTTTTTGATGTTCAAACTATTGTAATAGATTTCTAACATCAATATTTATCATATTTGGGGCATTTGAACCCATAAAAATATCCGAAACACTAATTGGAACGACTGTGAAATACTGTATTTTTTTGGTGTTTTAAATATTCAAAAATTGGCCTTAAAAAAAGAAAGAAAGTTTTATCTAAATAGTTATTGCAAGAAAAAAATATGAAGTTTTTTGATCTTTTTTTGAACAATAATTCTTTGTTTTTCTGCGGCATTTCATCTTTTTTTTTCTTCAAAAATGTTGATGTTTCTGTAAAAAATTTGTGATGGCGATCCTCTTAAAAAATGTTCAAATTTATAAAACACATATTTTGTTTGAATTTTTAATTTTCAAAACAGTAATCAGTTTGTTTAATAAAGGTTATAAATAAAAAGGAATTACTCTCAAAAATTTGCATTTGACAAGATTGCAGGAGAGAACATTAATTAAAAATTCCGTGGTTAAAATCTTTTTCAGCTTAATTAAAAGTTTTTTTGGTATATCGTATTGATTCTTATCTGTAAAAGGTATGTTTATTTTTGGTGAACTGATTTTTGAACAAATCAAAAATTTAATTTCACAAGTAAAATGATTGATTAATTAATAATGGTTATTGAATAGTTAAACCATTTCGACCATTCAAACATCACTCAAGTTTTTAAAGAAAATTCGTTTCGCAACAAAGTTATTTTATTCTAAAACTAAACTCAAATATTTAAAAATGGGGCGAAAATTATATGATTTAAAAACTATCTTTTTTATGACATTTTTTATTTTCTTTTTTGAAACATAATTCTTTGTTTTTCTGCGGTATTTCATCATCACTATTCTTTTCAAAGTTGACGTATTTGTTAAAAAGTTTTTCGCTGGCTTTTCGCATAAAAAAGTCTTCAAACAGTCAGTAATATTGAAAATAGAAAAATACAAGCTTTTTTGAATTTTTAATTTACAAAAATGTTAATCAATTTGTTTATTATAGATTTAAAAAAATGAATTTAACAATGAATAAGTCAATTGCAATTAGTTGCTCTTGTCATAAATTAAAAATACCGTGTTAAAATTCTGTAACATTGAAGGTTAATGTATTTGGGTATGTATCAACGGATACTGTAGTCTATATTTCTTTAATAAACTGATTTTTGAACAAATCAAACATTGAATTTTACCAGATATTTTTGGCAAGTAAATAGTGATTAACATGGAATGATTGAAATCATAAAATTCATTAATAATGGTTGCTTTTTACGATTTAAAAAAAATAAAAAAAATAATTAATTATGAAATAAATCTTATCTCGGTCTTCAAAATTTATCTGAAATCGATTTAACAAGTGTCAGAATTTCAAACTAAAATATTTTTGCATCAAATTTTTTTATTTAGAAAATCAAATATTCAAAAATGGGGGCTAAAATTAACAGCAAAATGATTTTTGCAAGAAAAAACTATCTTGTTTTTGACATTTTTTAATTAATTATTTTTTTGCGGCATTTTATCGTTTGTTTTTCAGCTGGCTGAAGTATTTGTAAAGTTTTTTTTGCTGGCTTTTTCTTTAAAAAACGTTCAAACATTGCTCCGCAGCAATTACAAAACTTGTAATTTTTGATCGATTTTCTCTTTTGAAAAATTAATTCTTTGTTTTTCTGCGGCATTTCATCATCACTAAAAATGCTGACGTATCTGTTTTTTGCTGACTTTTCTCATAAAAAAAATGTTTGAACTGCGCTTCCTAGCATTACTAAAATATGTAAAACACACATTTCTTTGAATTTTTAATTTTAAAAGTTGTTATTAATTTGTTTAATAAAGGTAATTTGACAATAAATCACTCTCAAAATTTTACAATCAACAAGGCTTATTATTGATGTCTCTCATAGCATTAATTAAAATTCTGTGTTTAAAAGCCTTATCTTTGATTGTTATTTTATATATTTTCTTTTGGTTTTTTGTATTAGTTTTCACCTGTAAAAAGTTTGTATATTTTTGAAAAACTTTTTTTGAACAAATCAAAGTATAAATGATTTTTGCAAGTTTTTCACATTTTTTGATCAATTTTTCTTTTCTATTTTTTGGTATTTCGTCATCTGTTCTTTCCAAAATGCAATCTGTATATAAATTTTTTTGCTAGCTTTTTTTTTAAAAACACATTCAAAAAGTCGGCTCAGCATTATTAAAATTTGCAAGGAATATATTTTTTTTTAAATATTTTAATCAATTCGTTCAATAAATACTCTTGTAGGTAATTTTGTTATCAATCTCTTTTAACAAATTGCAATCAACATTGTTACCACAATAATAAAAAATTCTGCTTTAAAATTTTTTTCATTGAAAGTTAATTTAAATTTTTAAATTTTATATTATATTAATTGTTACCTGTGTCAAAAGAATTTTTCATTTTTTTATCATTTTTATATATAAAAACATGTTTAATGAAAATTTTAATCATTGTGAGATAAAAAAGAACCAAACTTTTTTTTTACAAAATTTTTAAAAACTTTTAAAATTTTGTTCTTTTTTTAATTCAAGCTTGGACATTTTCTTTCATTCTCCCAAGCTTGCCTCCGGCAGGCTTTTCTTATTCACTTATTTTCCTTGTTGTTCTTTTTTTCGTCAATAAATTTGCAAAAACTATAGCAGCAGCCAGCTAGACCAGTGGTCTGCTGACGACAAAAAAAGAAAAGAAGCAGCAGCTTTGACATTAGTCATGACGTCAAGACTTTTTTTTTTTTATGACTGACTATTTTTGGAGCTTTTCTTTTTTGTTTTTTCTTGCGTTCAATATAAATAAAGAAAGGTTTTTTTTTAAAAAATATTAGTTTTTCTTTCACAACAGTTTTAGCTACTTATTTTTGTCTCCCGGGTTAAAGTTTTTAAGCACTTTAAAAAATTGATGCAAATTTGTTTTTGCTTGTTATTATTCTACTTGAATTTGATATTATTATCTCTGGGCAATGGTAAGTACAATATTTATATTTTGACAATTTATCTGTTTGTTTGTTTTTGCTCAAAAAAATACAATCCACCAAATTTGCATAATTTTTTAGTTTTTGAGATTTTACAACTTTTATGATCAGTTCATCGTTTAAATTTTTTAAGGAGGGTTTTTCAAATTAACTGCACCTTTAAATTTTTAGTCATTTTCGGCATTGTTACCTCATAATTTGCCTAAAAAATCAGTCTTAGCAAATAAGCAATTATCTAATTGCAAATATATATATATATATATTATATATTTTACCTCAGGAATTAAAAGATCAAAATAATATTGACTAAATTTTAGAGATTAATAACAACAATGGCAACACAAAATCCGTCATTATTGCTGATGCTACAGTAGAATTACCAAAAGATGACGTGCAAAATCCTGATAAAAACTTTCATCATCTTCGAGTAAAACGTGGATTATTTACGGGTGGTGGAGTTAGTGGAAAATGTGGTAGCCATGATAATTGTGCAGGACCTTATTTAATATTTATCATTTTAATGCTTATTATATTAGTAATTGCAATATGTTGGTTAATTCCTGAAAAACCAAAACCAAAAAAAGAAGAAAATAAACAACTACCACCAAATTACCAGAGCTCCTACAGTAATAAAGGTGAGCAGAACTCATCATCAATTCAATCGCCACCAAAAAATATGTTCGAACAAAAGAAAGATGACGTAATATTACAATTTCCAGATTACAACAACACCTTTGATAATCAGGCAATTAAAAATCCATCATCCAATTCGATGCCTCTTGGCAAGGATACACATCCGGCAAAATTTATAAATGCTTGGTCACGTGAGCGTTAAAAGTCATCTTTTTTGATATTTTGTGAGCGTTAAAAGTCATCTTTTTTGATATTTTTTTTTTTTTTTTTTTTTTTTTTTTTTTTTTTTTTTTGATACAGGACTATTTGGACTTTTGCAAACATAAACATATGCTTCGCCATCTTAAAAAAACCGAAACCAAAACCACCAAAATTTCGTCCAAATATAGTTTAGAAATTTATTGTTGCCACTTACCCGAAATTTTTACTTTTCTTTTTTGTAAATTTTGACAGAAACATTTTTTTAATTTTTTGTGTAATATTTTTTACAATTTTATAATAAATGTAATGAATTTTTCAACAAAATTATGAAAATAACAAGCAATTGCTTTTCCACTTTTCTACGTAATTTTATGCAAATTTATTCGGGAAGTAATGTTGGAGCTAAAACTCTAATGGTGTTTCTAGTTCCATATTAATTTTCTACAGAAAACGCCAATGTTAATAAAATCTATAATAATTTTATTAAATATTGCGTAAATATCGGTCATCTAACATTTTATCAATTTTTGTTAATAAAAATTCGAGTGATTGTCAAGTCATCAAAAGCGATCACGTGGAAGTAGAGACATATAATAAAAATTTATTATTATTGTATCCCAGTAAATAAAAATGTTTTGAAATTTCATTGCATAATAAATTTTGCAACTTCATGGTGGTACAATATTTTTTAATGGATAAAATAAAATATTCAAACAATGAAAACATTTCATTTTCAGTAAAAAAAAATTTATTGAAAAATTTTGGAAAAAAAACTTTAAATTAAAACGACTGTGAAACTTCAAAAATTGTAGTTTGTTCTTCAATTAAACATGCTGTTACTATTTGTTTTTTTTGTTCCTTCCACCGCTTTTTTCATCATATTTGAATTTTTAAAACATTTTAAACACAGTCAATAATCCCAGTGATTAAAAATACTTTTTTATGACTTGTGATAAAATTTTAGTTGTAGTAAAAAGGTAAAAAATGCTCGAATCGATACTTGGTAAACTTGCGTAATGAAAAAAAGTTTATATTTCTTTCTCATGGCCTAAACTTATTTAAACTTTTATTTCAGATTTGTATTGTTTTGTTGAGTGTTTTGTTTTTTGTGTTCTACAGATAATGGATTTAGAGAAGTCAACATGGACTGGCACCAGAGGCGCGTGTTATGCAAAAATATCCTTTGATCTTTTGCCGCCATTGTGATTAAGCGGCAAAAGATGAAAGGCGCGCCCTCTCCATTACCAGCTTGTGTCCCCCTTCCCCGAAATGTTCTTCTGTTAAAGTCCCTTGAATAAATTGATTAAATACTTATGTTCTATGTTGACTAATTTTTTTGACTCAAAAGACCATGACTAAAAACATACTCAGGGTAAATTTTGATTTTTCCCTAAACATTTTTATCACCAATACGTCATTGATTTTTTTCTTGATTACTGAAAATGAAAAACCAAACAACTACAAATATTTTAAATCATTCTTTAAAAGCAGCATTCACCATTTGTGGTAGGGATTCCGCAGGATCACTCTGCTGTTTTTGCCTCAAAACTATGACCTTAAAACAGTTACTAAAAACAATATTTAGTTTTTAAAAGGCTGGAGACATGTCTGACAATTAATTTTTTACTGTTATATTTAGAAAAACAGGAAGAACAAAACAAAGTTATATGTTGATCGGGACATAATCAATAATATGAATAATGAATTGCGTCAAAAGTTAGCAACATTCGAAATTCAAGCCCAATAAGATTATGTTCCAGATTTTATGTTTATCTCAGCCAGAGATAAAAATTACAAACAAAAACGTTGGTCTTTATCGCTGTGAAAAAATTTATGAATCAAGTACTTACAAATGTCCGTTTTTTAATTATTGATGTTTATTTGCCTTTATGTAAATGTTGCAAATACGTCATAAATTAAAGTTCTTAAGAAAAATGTAAGAAATTTTTAAACTTTTTTTACATCTTTTTACATTAACAAAATATCCCCACATTGTTTGGGACAAGTTTTTGGTAATGTTACATTTTTTTTATGAAAATGTAACATTACCAAACAAACAAATAAGTCTTTATTAAACATCTCCTTCAAATTTTGTGCAACAAAAATTGCTCGTAAGAACATAACCATTGTATAAGAGACTTTCAGTGAAATAGGCACAATTATATGACCAATCAAATGGGAT